>CM032339.1:697210-1297210 GCA_019022885.1 Schlechtendalia chinensis | reverse complement strand
AATAAAAAAAAAAAAAAAATTATATCGATGCACATAATTTTTGTTTATAATAATCTGATAAAACTTAAAATAAAACTTCTGCCACAAATGAAGTACTGTATGAATTGGCAAAAAAAAAATAGATTTAATAATTTAATAATAATAAAATTATTTTTGTAAAGTGATCTTATTTCGTTAAATTATCACTTATGTTTTTAACGATCAAAAGTTCATGTTGAAAAATCAGTAGTGATGGCATCATAAAATAGCAGAAGCAGTGATTCTTCACAGGTGATTTCAAAGTAGCGATCGCAGTCTGCTACTCCGCTATGAAAATAACAGTGACTGCTACTTTTTTTGTTAATAGCGGTCGATCATATCATATTAGAAAAAATAACTGCTACTATTTTCTGTAATTTCAACATGCGATTTGAAATGTTGAGTGTGATTATTTTTTTTAATTACTACTTTAGTATTTTATTTTTGCTATAAATAATATAATAAAATATTGTTACATGATGAATTTTGTGAAATATGAAGTTTAAAATGGTAAAACATTTTTTTTTCATTCTAATGATTTTATCAGTTACCTACAAAATGTGTGTACTTTTATCAATAAACACTATAATCAATTACTTATTATAAACAGTTAATTAATTTATTTAACATAGTAATAAAAATAAAACAATTTGGACAATTAATAGTAAGAAAATTAGATAAATAAATTATGCATTTTCATTTGAAAATAACAACATTTCGACTTTTTTTGAATTTAAACAACGACTAGTGAAAAAAAAAATCACAGTTTACCATCACTGAAAATCAGCCTCATCTCCCCCCCCCCCAGCCGCCCTATGACTAAATCGTTTGACCGCCACTGAAAACGGACACTTAGAACTCGTTAACCTAGTCCGTAGGATTATCATCTTGTAAATTGTAACAAATGAACCAAACAACTAAATTATTTTCCATTTGTCCGTGTTCAAACATCATCAAAATGGATTTATCGTTCGATTTTCCCGAAAACCACACCGAGTAATATATGGTTTCGATAACGAATTCGAGATTTAGTGGGGTGATCCGTCCCCAATGTTTAACCGATAAATGGCGGGCCTATAGTGTTATAAAAAAAAAACTATTGGCGTATTCCTTGCTGGCGGCCGTATGTCCGGTAGGTGGTGTGTTAGCCCGTAACGCGCGTAATCGGTTCTTAAAGTCCATACAAACGGGAACTTTTACCAAAATGATTATCGTTATTTTCAATCATTTTCCTCATCAAATGTATGTATATTTATCGGTGAGCGTTTACTTGAAGTTTTATTTCGAAACGGTGTGCGACTAAATGATTTCCAACTAGGCAAAGTAAAATCATAACACGATTTAAGTGAGTGCACTTTGGAATAACGTATGCGTGGATAAATAATTTATTTTTAAAAGTATGATTTTGTCGACTTTCCATCTAATTTGTCTTTTGAAACGACGAATACTTCGTTTGATAAATTATTTATTATTACTCTCTTGTCAAAAGCTCGCTAAATAAAGGAAGTATCTTTTTAACACTTATTAAATAAACAATATTACGTACACGCAACAGCGAATGAACACTTCCATCCATCCAATGTAATGTACTATGTATGTTGTAACATAATTGAATCTAAAAATTTAAGTGTATTGTAGTATGCTTTACATAAAATATTACCTTTATAGCTTCTACATATAATAAAACATGGTATAGGACAGGGGCTCTCAACCTTTTCATCACCGATAACCACTTATTTCATTATTATGAACATTAGACGTACCATCCCATATAAGTGCGAGTTAATAATACAATTTGCAATTTGTTGTTTATTTTAATTATATTTTCACTATCTGGCTGAATTGAGATTATTTTCAACATTGAATGTACTTCCATATTTAGTTTTTTACACAAGTAGTTTGGAAAATACGGTCGCATACCACCAGTGGAACATGTCGACATCGGTCGAGAACCCACTGGTACATGACCACAATCAGTATCAACAGTTCAACAATGATGTTTTTACTGTAGGCTTTATTTCAAACAATTATTTTACACAACAATATACATTTTTAATGTGGTTTAAGACAAAAAAAAAACTAACTAAATTTATTCACTAAGTGTTTAACAACAAAATATCGAGTATCAACGCTATTGATGATGTATTACATTTCATAGTCTTCATTCATATATTCTTGTTTCATTTCATTATCATACAAGGAATTCATAATTTCCTCGTTTTCTTTCATTCTAGATTTTACTTTCCACGGTTTGATCACGTACCGCACTATCACCAGAGACGTAAGCCATCCTAAACCAACAACCGCTAAAATTTTGTTGAAATTACTCCGAATGTTAACACCGGGTTGGACGTTTTTTGGGTTCTTATTATTCATTCTGCCTGGAAAAATATATAAAAGGTATTTAAAATTTAACAATCAATATAAATAAATTATTGAAAAGAGACAAACTGTAAATACAATCAATACAACAAATAAACATTGGTTAGTAATTAACAAGAAATGTAAAATGAAAAAAACTGCAACAATTTTAGCATCGACTTGAAAGATATTTAGTATTCTTATTATATGTCTATGTGATTGTTTTTAGTGACTACCCAATTAACAATAAAAAACTAATATAAAGGACTGGTTCTAAAATAAGGAAAACAACGTCAATAATATGTTACCGAGCTTAACATTGTTAAGAGGTTTCAAGACTGTGTTAGATAAACCGACGAATTCACAATATTGTGTTAATTGAATTCTGAAATGCCCAGAATTGCTCACGATTTCTTTTCTGTGTTTGTCATGAGTAATTTTTATCTTTCAACATTTTAGAGTAGTTGAATTGATTACTAAAAACTATTAAAAAATGAGCAAAACTCGTACAAAGAAATAATTGATACATCAAAACATAATAGAACTTTTTGCAAAATTGAAAAATCGGACTTAACAGAAATGCAAAATAAAAGAGATTTTTGTACAACATAAGTTAATTACAACGAAGCTATAGTATCTAGTGTTGTTGATTGGCTGAATATTTCTTGTACATATTGTTTGTTAAAAAACAAAAAAATGCCAGTGTTGTATAATAGTTGTGGAGAACAAATTTAAAACACCAGTCAAAGATAAGCGAGTCAAGATTGTTTTAAAGAAATAATAATTAATTTTACCAGAAACGTAATACAATTTTTTTTCATAAAGCCGATAGTAAAGAATATTTTGAACGTAAAAGTTTTCATGCGTGTTCGAAATTTGTGTAAATATACTCCTCGTTGTATCTGGAAACGTCAACGCGACGGGGCGGCAATGATCATGGAAATGGATGTTTACCAGATCCCGTTGAACGCGTTCGTCGCCAAAGCAATTTATACATTTACGGCTATAAAACGAATCGTAACCCGACCGTAACGTCGTCGATACGGATTGGATATCGATATCGATTGAAAACCATGAAAACGATTACGGTCATTTCGACGGTCGGCGCGTTTGTCCGAAATCCAAAGTGCCCGCTGCCAAGTCCGTCCGCACGAGCGGAATCGACGACGGAATGAAAAACAACCAAAGTGCTCGTAAACCCCGACGCGTGACGAACCTTGGTTTTGTTCGGGCGTTCGTCGTCCAGCGACTCGAAAAACGGTTTCCAGACGTAGACGCCGGCCAGCACTCCCGCGGCGGACGCGATGATGATTTTCGTCCACGACAGATTCCGTTGTCGGGTGAGATACTTGCGCATGGCGGCGGCGGCGGCGGCGACGACGGGTACGAGGAGCGCAAACGACGCGTTTGTAAACATCGGGAACGCGATAACGCGGCGGTCGTCACCGGCATGACGTTGGCACCGTGTTGGCGGCGGTAACTTCACGCCGGTGATAACGGCGCGGCCGTGGCGAACTCGACGACGACCGGTTCTCGCGAACGTTTCGGCGTCTCGCGCGACCGAAAAAAACGACAAAAAAAAAAAAAAACCGCGTTCCGGCGGGGGCAGCCCGGTCACCGAAAACCATAACGTTTCGGTATCGTGTCCGCACAGGCGCGCGCGCGCGCACGCACCGGCCGTCGGCTTGCGGCCGCGTCAGGTGCGCGCACGGGCAGGCAGCTTTAAACCGTTCAAGGTCGCCGGGCTCGCCGTCGCGCAGCGGTCGAGGTTGAGCGTTTTCACGCGGACATGATGTCATAGTGACATCACCGGCCGCGCGCCGCAACCAGTCGTGTTGTTCGTCCGTGGTGAACGTCGCGCGCCGTCGTCCGACATCCGTCCGCGCGCGCGCGCACGCCGTACGAAACGCACGCGAAGTTTTTCGCCGGCCGGCCGGCCCGTCCGTCCGTCCGTCACTCGTCCGTCCGCCGCCGAGAAACCGAACCGCCCCGTTCGCGGCAACGTCTACCGCGATAACCGCGTCCGGGACCGCGCCGCCGTACTTCCATACAGGTATAGTAATTGTCGTCGTTAAGTATGTCCGCGCGCGAGTCGGCCGTTCGCGGCGCGGAATTTAGAATGGCACCTAACCGTTGTGTGAAAAAAATTATTGTTGTTGTTGGTTTTTTTTTTTGAGTAATAATCGCGCGCGCGCGCTGATAAGCGACGTTTATGTTTTTCGACAAAACACGATTAGACACCGTGTTATCAGTTGTGTTTGGCGTTTTGTTCGTTACCACGATAACCACACCGCGCGCCGTCCGTTCACACACGCGTTACCACCCGTTTTATTATTACTTGGAATTTCGCGCTCGTGATTTTCATTTTGTTCCGCCGTCGTTCAAACGTTTCGTTTATGACTCGTAGGCGACTGTTCTTGTACGTCATATTCGTTTGGATACTAGTTCGTTATTATTGAGCTTTATTTACGTTTCCTGTTGAAGCGCCGCCCCCCCACCCCCGCAGCTGTACGTCATTGCGTAACGTACGCACGACGCGTCTCGTTTTTTTCCGATTTATTTCGACGCCCGTCGCGCGTAAACGTGTTCGCGGTTACCGTTTCGGTTCCCAGACCGGTCTCGAAAATCGTTACAACGCCAGCGTTTGCGAGCGCCGTCGCTATACAACACCGGTCGTCGCGTGCCGAGTCAAAATCGCGGCCGCTTGTGTCGTACGTCGACGTGTTCGGTTGAGACCGTTGGTCCGAGGAATTCGGTAGTGTAATGGCGGAATTACTTTACTCCGAACGTGTGCGCGTTAACGTAGTTTTCGTACGCGAGTCCGGCCAGTATATAAATGTTTAGATCATCTCGGCGGATGAACTGACGCCCGTGGTGTGTGTGAACGAGGGGTTCGTGACAACACCGTGATTTACAGTGGCGGACTGGCAGGCCCTTTAGACATTTTGTACTCGGGCCTTAAGCTATTTATTATTATTATTATTTTATTTTATTATTATTATATTCTAAACGATTTTTAACACGAGTATTTGTTATCATTCACATATCACACCGTATCAATCGTTGCCGAATGTCGATAACCGAAATCGAAAAATCAAAATTTTCGTGAATTATTTCACACTTTTTAGTTTGATCCGATAATTTTTTTTACGTGATACATTATCAAGTCGCTTGTTTGTATTAATTACGTTAGTTTAAGGCCTCCTAAGAGCTTACCCGCCTGAGAGGCCTTCAGAGTCTCAGTCCGCCCCTGCGTGATACGATGATTTATTGTACGTCGCGACGATCCTCGGGGCCCGTAGAGAACGGCCGAGTGACGTTTACGGGACGCGGTTGCGAGTTTAAAGACGTGTTCGACGCAAAAACGCACCGGCAAATAGTCGCGGAGACGCGCGCACGCAGGACGGCAACGGGGGACGCGTTACCATCACCTCTGGTCAACGCCGTCGCGAAACCCGTCGTCACGGACCGTATGAGACGATGCGACGTTACGTGATGATGTTGTGCCGCGCGTCCTGACCAAACGCGACAAAATCGACAAAGCGATTTGCGCACGCAAATCAAGAACGATGAGAATGAAACGCGTATGGTCGAAAGCGGTCGGAGGTTAGGTGAGACGGACGTCGGGAACGGCTTTGGACGGGGAATGCGGACCTAATAAAACGACTTGTAAAAAAACGGCGGATAAAACACGTTTTCCGGAAACTTACGAACAACAATGAAAACGCGATCTATCCAAAACGAAACAGATCCGATGCGTCTCGCCAATAAACGTTTTGTGCGAACGAACATTTCGTTTTTTTTTTTATCGTGTAACGATTCTGTGCTAGTGAAAGAAAACGATTTTTTTTTTGCTGAAATAACCCACGTTGTGTAGACGGGAATTTGAACTTTTATGAAATGAAACGAGAATGTCTTCGCGATTTCATCAAGTAAATACCGGAATATTCGACGGTTTTACAATTGTCTAACGTTGCGCGGTTGTACGACTTGCGATCATTTTCCGGATCGCATACGACACGTTAGCCGACGACTGTGTTTTTTCTTCGACGTTTTTATCTTTTCGTGTTTTTTACGATAATGGCAAAATTATCTTGTACGAATTACCATCCGTGTGAAACCGTGCGGATACCCAAATATTACCGGTCGTCGGGTTTATGACTGTAAAACGTTCGTGTGGGGTCATATTATTCGTTCTAGTAATTGACCCGAAAACCATTAAACAATACGCACCAGAAACGATTTAAAACGTATTTTATGTCGTTCAGTTGTATATTACCATCTTCCTTTTTCGCTTTTTTTAATCGGTGTGCAAAAGTGTCACATAATTGTAAAACGTGCGGCGTGTAACGAGGAAAACGGTATAACGACAACGCGTTTTCAGACATTTGAACACCGAAAGGACGAAACACGAATAGCAGCACGTCCGTGTCCAACAACGTTTGAAGACTGTGACGTTACGATTGTTATCGGTTTTTAATAATCGTCCGACGATGACATAAGAGTCCGGCTAAACGTGGACGACGAACACGACGAAATACGATTGAAACGGTGTTTTTTAGCGGTTTTCGTTCGTTCGTTCGTTCTTTCCTAGACCGGCGGCGACCGAACGCGGAATTACGAGCGATCATTGTCGAACGAATGTGTACCACCGTGTACTCGTTCGGTTTCGTTAAACGTGTCCGCCCGGATATGACATGATCAGTTCTTATAACAACGTATTTAATTTTGAATCTTTTCACATTGTCCGCGACCGCGTTTCGAAGGGGCACGTGAAAACGTTCGAGATTTGTAGACGACGCTTTGAAAAACATCCGTACGACATACCGCCGCGTGTCCTGGACGCAGAAACATCCGTGGTGGGGGGGGGGGAAACTAATGATAATGATAATGATACGTGTGCACGCGCGAGCGATAAACAGGGACACGGGGATATTTACACGATTTCGCGAATTTTTTTATCGGTCGGCTCGAAAAACATGGCCAAGACGTGTGTTTGGGGCGATTCCGTGCGCACGGGGTTTTATTTTCTACGTTTCCGACGTTTTCAAACGATTATTTTATAAAACACGATTTTTCGGGATTCTCGTCGGCATATCATTTTTATTTTTATCGTTTTTTTTTTTTTTTTTTTAACTCCGGACGGAGTGAAGTCAGTACGTATTAGCCGATACATACTTCATTTCAACGATGTGTGCTTTTGATTTTGTATTAGTGTTTTCGAAGTGCTCCGTTATTTTTACGTTATTTTCCGGTAGCAACACGAATCTGATACGATATTTTGTTTGATACGTTTTGTTTCGATTCGCTCAATAAATTTTTTAAGCTCAAAAAAAAAAAAATTACACAAACATTGCAACAACTCCCTCCGGGTATAATAATCCGAATTTTGTTTTTTTGTTATAATTCCAAAAATAATAACGAAAAACAAATGGAAATAATTCGATCGATTCTGTGCTAAATATAGCATTTTGAAAGTTTACGACCGAAGGACCAAACGTTATTTTACCGATATTATAAAACTATTTAAACATAGTCACGATTTTTTTTTTTTTTTTGAAGCGTTTTAAGTATCGTTTTTAACTCTTTTATGAAATGTCGGTTTCAAAATATAATATGTAAATATTTTCTTTTAGAGTAATTTTCAAGGCACGCTTATCGGCGTGTTGAAAATGTTGTTTTGGGTCTACATAGCATAGCGATAACACTGATAAATCATAATTTGATATGTATTATCAATTTAACGTAGGCAACTCGTACGGAATACTACGATTACTGGTGTTTAAAAGAATGCAAGACAATTATATTAAACCACGTGTATTTTCAGTCCGCGCACTCGACAAGTTTTCCGAGTTGTACGTAATCCAGTAAATACGTGCGCGCAAGTCGACGTGAACGCGCACGGTTGAATTTTGTTTGTTTACAGTTGTACGGCGAATTCGAGTGCGTGTCCGGGACGTGTACACGGATTGTTCGCCTCGTAGGAATCGGTTCGGAACTCGGAAACACGATATAATAACGTGTGGTATACTATATATGATAAGAACGAAAAACATAAAAATAATAATAAAAAAAAAAAATCGTAATCGCGAAACGAAGTGAATACGTGCCAGTCGTTTAACGTTGCCGAGCGTGCGCCGCGGGTACCTAAAGTACGAGGTGTCCCCCCCCCCGGCGGAGATTCGCGAAAAACTATCTCGTCATTGTGTCGTGTGCATATTTGTTCTGGTTGTCGACCCGACCGTGCAGGATTTGGAATGACGCGATGGCTCGGGCATCTGCTAGACGTTTTCAACAACGTGCGCCGACGACACTGTGTATGCGGTTTTCGGCCAAGCCAAAAAAGAAAAAACGCCAACCAACAAGACCGACGACCCCGCCTGTACTCGGACCGCGCGTGCAGGTGTACGTAATTATTTCGTTGTTTGGCCGTTCGATCTTTTCGGTCGTTTGTTGTTTTTATACGGACGTACGGCGTTCTCGCGACGACCGTGTAAACGTTCGTCGTAAAAAAGGGGTTTTTTTTTTTGATTTTTATTCGTACATAATCACCCGAGGTCCGTCGCGTCTTCTGTTTACCGTTCATGGTCGACACTCGACGGCGGGCACGGTTCCACGCCTTAGAGTACACACTTGCACGCTGTAGCGCGCGCGAATCGCGTTAACGTTTCTCCTACGACACGATCTTTTGCATCGATCTCGCGGATCGTCGCGGAAGGCCTCCCGCCCGGCGTTCGCGCGCTAGAACCGAACCGGTCGATCCGGTCTTCTCGCGGCGGCATAGTGGTTCGCGCGAAATAACACGTCCGTCCCGCTTACTGAATTTTTTTTTATTTATTTTTTCTCGCCAGACTCGATATCCGCTATCCGCTATCCCGCCCGTCCGCCCCAGACTTGTGCGCGCGCGCGGACCGTTAACGTTAATAGTAATGATATGATTGTGAATTATATTTATCCCGTACCGGAGGTCGAAATCGTTTCGATGTAGGCAAATCATCTGCGCGGTTAGAAAATAATAACCTGCGGATTCGGATAACGGCGCGCAATACGATTTCCTCGCCAGTCGCCTGTCAGCGTAGTTGTTTTATCGATTCGCGCGACGATCGCCCGAAAACGCTAGAGAAAATATTATGTTTGTATTCGGTTTTCAACACGATCGCCCGCGGAATGTACAGCCGTACCTCGGGTACGCGTGTCAATTCCCGATTTGTCGGTGTAAATATCGTGTTATTACGATTAAATTCAATTGATTTAGATACGGTTAGAAATAAAAACAAATCGGCAAGTCTAGTCAGTACTCTGTGCAACGTTGTGTGCAAACATTACGCGAAATCAAAGAGTCGAACTCATCATCTGTTATTTACATTAATTGTTTGGAAACAATTAGATAATATCGTACGCGATAGAAACGTAGCGAAATAACGCAAACGAGAAATGTACTGAAGCTCACGTCAGGAACGTTGTCATACCACAATCTGTCGCACACACTGCACCAAAAACTTCTGTGGAAATCCAACGTGAGCCTTTGAACTTTTCTGATATTCTTGGTTAGGTCTAACGGACAACTACGCTGTATCATCGTCCCCGGTGTCTTCTATCGTTTTTAATCGTTGACGTTATTTGAAAAGTGCCGCCGAGCTTATGTCTGACACTAACCCTCCGTACCTGTTGTCGTTTAATAACATTACTTTACGGACCGGTTTTTTTTTTGTTTTGCTCTTTGTAAGTGCAAAAACTCCATAAAAACTGTCAACGTGGCATTTCCAAACGATCGGAAAAAACGCGTAAAAATTACACATACGCGGAATTCACATTTATCGCGTAAGTCTGTTCAATTATTTACGTTAATTATTCGATCACGAAAATAATCAAACAACAATCGTACACAATCGAACACGAGTTTCATAACGCGGCGGAGTGTTTTCGTCGTATGTATATTTCCTTTACGTTTGCATTTATACCTCCTACCGTCCGTGAATACGTAACGCGTCAGAACAAAACGAAACCAAGTAATAATCCCATGTACTCGTATGTGCATTATCATTGCGTTTGACCTAACCGTAAGTGTAATGTTTTATGATAGCCGTTAGGTACGTACCAATAATTATTAGGCGTGTTAAAAAAAAAATAATAATAATAATAATAATAAAAAACTCGTGTTTGTTATACGCATGGCTCGCACGGGCGTTATAATAATATGCATTTCACTCGTACACGACCGTCGCGAGCTAAGATTATTCGTTGTACTAAAATGTTTGTATTTTTGTTCACCCGAACGATTTAACGGAATCGCGATTTTTAATGCATATTACGACGGATACTGAGATCTCTCAAATCGTGTACTACTGACAGACGCCGCGATCAAATGATAATATTTTATTTTTTTAACATGGGATAGGTTTATTTTATAATGAAATTAATTTTGTAACTACGTTTTTAATATACGTATTAAAAAAAAAAAATGACGTATTTTTACTTTTCCTCGAAACGATTATGAATTTTTTTAAATAAATATTGTAGATTCGATAAGTTATTCACAGAAAAAAATAATTATAAATAAGTAATGTTACGACATTACCGGTTTTGCAGACGGGTAGGGAGATGCGCAGCATGTACTTCCGGCGTCCGCGGGTTTTTAACGGTTATACGGTAGAACAGAAATTCGAGTACCTATATATATATTAAATTAAAAAAAAAAAAAAAAAACAAGATTAACTTAGAAACATATCGATTAACGAATGCTTACTTAGTCTTAGTTTATCATTTTATATTTATAAATTGTATATGCAGAAAAATGTCTGGTATAATTTTAAAAACTTTTTTTTTTACAATAAAATAATAATAACTTTTAAAATGTTCAAATGAGAACCTGATAATTCGTTCTGTTATCTAGTCATTCCTAAAAGAGAATATATATATATATATATGATAAAAATGATTATTGTTATAGTTCATAACTAAATATTGACCATAGTCAACATTGTGCGTATTTTAAAATGAAACAACACATATATAACGAGGAATGGTACTGTGCTGTAAAATATTTTATCTCCGTACATTTGTTCACTCTCTTTTTTGTTTACGCTTAAAACGCTAGTGTATGAAATACAGTCGGATCATAACATGCGAGTAGTATTCAGTCGAGTTGGAAACAAAAACCAAGACATATTTTCTCCTAGAAACTGAAATAAAACATGTAAAAATAAAAATGTTATGCACATAACACGTCAGTCAATTAGATAAAATAAGGTAAAAATCGAATATCGCATGAATTATAATGTATAGTCATTGAACGTTGAAGGTCGTTAATATCTTTTAGCTAATATTTTTTATCGTTTAATTCGTTGTTGTGCTTACGGCGTGTACTAATTCAAAAACAACTACTCGTATTGTAAAGTATATGCTAAAGTTTATATACGTAATTAAATAGTTTAGATAATTATCCCGTAATCCTTATTTCGCTGCAATTATTTCATGTGTGTTAGTCGATTCTTTATTATTGTTTTCGTAAACTATTTTATGCTTTGGAGTTATATATATATTTTTTTTTTTTTTTTGGACGAACGTTTAAAATCTGTATACTATTAATACCATAAGCGAGACATATAAAAGATACAAAAGACCGGACGACTTGAACGAAGGGGGTGTCCGTTGGCACTTTTTCAAAATGTATAATGAACTTTATTCATTTAGGAGATCTCTGGGCGATTTACGCTTAATGCGACGAGGTGGATTATCAAGCAGAGTGATAGACGAGAGAATGGATGTAAGCTGGATATTAGAATGGTTATGAACTTATGAGTATTACTATGGAATCGTTTACGATAGTATGAGGCTAGAACAAGTATTTCTTTAATTTTAAGTCCCGAGTATAATGTGAGGTTACGAACGTACTGAGGAACATTTGTGATAAGATAAAGACTTATTGATTGAAAGGACTGAAAGCTATTGATCAGAGCCCAACTTAGAAATTTTGGGGCGGCTAATTTTTTTTGGGTTTCTTAACTTAAACAGCTTATGTACGCAATCAAAATATTTTTATTGGTTTGTAATGACAAATGACGATTATGTACGTTTTGTTCAACTTTATCTTAACAGCCATTTTTATCGATTATACAGATAGAGAACAATTCGAAATTCCGTCGCGAATGCCAAAAATTATTGATGTCGATAGTTTAAACGATTTTAACTTAGATAATTCAATAAAGGCAAATTTATCTATGGGAGGGGGCTCCTCAATTATGCCGGGGCCCGGGGCTGCAGCCTCTCTAGCTCTCCCCTAAGTTGGGTTCTGTTATTGATGTTTGAAATTTTAGCCGCACCCCATGGTTGGATATCATCATAGGCAGAATAGGAGCAAGCTTTTCTTGCCCCCGAGGCAAAATTTTTACGATTACGAATACGATTTTTGCTCCATTTATTTATTGTTCATACTCACGTCCATATCTGAAGTAATGAAATGTATATATTTATATGTCGAATTCTTAATATTACGTATTCCATGCAGTGTGTATTTTAGTGTGTTTACACGTTTCAAATTGTTTCATATTACGTGTACATCAATTGTCGCATTGAATTTGACAGTTAATCTTTTTATTGTTTTTGCGTGTTTGTATTGTTTTAACTCGTACGAACAAAATTTGTGTAATAATTATCTAACGAATATTAATATATATATATATGTATATTTATCAAAATTACTATTATATGAGTGCCGTATAATTATATAATATTTGGACATATACGTCTAACGTTGTAACAAAAAATTTAAAAAAATAGATAAAATTACAGTAAGAAATATTATTATTATTATTATTCATTTTTAATTAGGGAAACTTCCTTTATTTGGCAAATAAAAGGAAAACAGAAAGAAGTATTGTATAGGATAATAAAAAAAGTGAACAGAGAGTGGTTTTCTTTTGGAAGATTGTAATGAAACGGAAGGTGAGAGGAATTATATGTTTGTATATTTATTAATATGGCGCTTAATCGTCCGTTACCGATCAAGGACCCTACAGAAAACTCTCCGAATGATTTTTTCTAATATCTAGATCTAACCGAATCTATTGTTCCCGAAAATGTATTATTTAAAATGTTTTCATCAAAGTCCTTAGGACCGTTTGTTTAGGACAGCGTGTATAACTGTACATTAAAATTGAAACGCATCACCTATGCATAATTTTTCGTTTTAAAATATATACAAATGTATTTAATTACAGCGCGCGACGTAGTCATATGCGTACAGGCAAATTACAACATAATTACGGTCGTTGTATACGCGTGCTGTACCTACACATAGATTGATTTTTTTTTCTCTCAAATTTATTATCGATTTATTTAATGTAATAGTGAAAATACACTGTTGTAAAACGTTAAATGGTGTCGTTGGGTATCCGACGAAGAAGGTATAAAATGTTGAGTCTCGCACGTATGATGTCATTGTAAATAACCTTTGTGAAATATATAGTCAACAGGTCATGTTTTTAAAAAACATTCTGGAATCTCACTCGTGATTATATTATTTTTATTGTAACCACGTAAGGTTATATACGTTTGATCTCGAAAAAAAAAAAATATGTATATATATCACCGACGCTGCATCGTTTCTCCAATGTATTTTAATCCAATTATATTTTAATTAATTTTGATTGTTGGACCGAATTATCATACCGATTATCTACGGAATTGAGGTATAATAGAAGAGTTACCGGTCGAAAACATTAATATTTTAGAGGAATTATTTTTTTATTGATTTGCATGCGTTTTATACATGTTCACGTAACTTCATCAGCACGAATGAACATAGATAAGAGAAATAATAAGTGTTTTTAATCACAGTGTCCTACAGCAGTACAGTGAAAACCGAAAGGTAGTGCGAAGTACAAAAGTTATTTATAATTGACTCGTTCGTTCAGACGCTAGTTCGTTATTTATCGTTTTTAAATACTTGCTCGACGATACATTCTAAAAATGTTTTTATTCAAATGTTATGGTCATATATTAATGTACGACCATTTTGGCTTTTCTTTAGTACCATATGATTTAGGTACACAATCAATCGATATATATATAAATTGAACGGGGAAGAATTCGTTCTGGTATTTTCAAAATATACGACATGGAAAATCGATATTTAATTAAAAATGTGTTTTTCCTTAGCGTGACGTGAAAATTTTCCACAATATACAAAAAAGAGGACTTCTTGTCCCAAAGTAGTAGTAACCCAATGGCGGGTATAAGTGTGGCGCCAGACATAATTAGTAATGAAATTCTTTTCACCGTTTTTATGAATTGAACAAAATACGTATACGCGTGCGTATATTTAATACACACGAGAAAAAAAAATACATTTTTTTTAAGACCTGTTGAATGAAACTTGAACGGAACGGGGATCTCAATAAAATAATATTCGTTTAGAAAAATAGCTTGCGTAGATCGATTATCGAGACCGGGCGATGTAACAGTGATTTAGTTCACAGTGCATACCGAAATACTGCTAATGTTAATGTTGTTATTAACGTAATTAATAAAATAACATTCCACCAAAATAGTGATACGTTTTTTTATTTTTATCACAATGCACACGAGTAATTATGCGTGTATAACAAATAGATTTAATTTTTATTTCCATCGGGAATCGTATAATATAAAGTAATGATATTTTGAAAACTTAGTTTTTAATCTAAACACCGACGTTTCGATAGTTACGAGACGTGCTTTATAATTGCACGTAACGTCTTTCGTTTCGATATTATTCGAAATATTCATGTAGTCATAAAAGTCGTTCGTACAACCTAGGGTCGTACGACCCGATAGTGGAACATGATAGTTGCCGTCGTGATAGCACACAAAAATGTTGTATCACTATCAGTATGTGTTTCAGACGGCGTTTCAAATCTGTGATAGCTATGTCTTTATCGCACCAGTATCGAACGATAACGTTTAAAAATTTTTTTTTTTTTCGAATTGTTTGTGTATTATTGTGGAAAGTTGAATTTTGAATTTAATTCACGATATTACCAAATAATGTCGACCGATGAGCTGGAATTCGCTGTTGTAATGGCAGTTGACGAACTTATTAAATTGAAAAGGAAAAACAAAAAAATTACCGACAAAGAAGTTATGGGTGATAAAGTGGATTCAGCGTGAAGGAATCAACTGGAAGTGTCAAACACGCGTTACGAAGAGAACTGGCGCCTGAAGACTCAACTTTTCAAGAATCAACGAAGATATGGTTAATATTTTGTTAGAAAAGGGGTAACGGTAATTGTGACAAAGTACAATATTTTTTGATTACAGTTGACTATTTGCACACTGCAATACGTATTTAATCTGATTTTCGTTCTAAAGATTGGTCCAAAAGTTCGAAAAGAAGATACGATTATGAGAGGAGTGCATTATCTGTTACATACGATATTTGGCGAAATGTTGCATCGTGTGTTGGAAAATCGTCGGATTCAAGTTTGACGGAAAAACGTAAAGTATGACAGCGTGATTAGTATGTATGGAAATCGTTATCAACTGTCACGCACGCACGGATAGCGCGAGGGTGAAAGCGTGATAGCCACTGTCATCGAGTTAATCGCACGGCGACAACCCTCGTGAGAGTTGCTCGCACGACAGGAACATGTCATGTACCACTATCACCACGTGGTGGTCTCCGCTGCTTTCGTTCTGACATTCGTTTCGAGGCTCGGGACGATTTCCGAAGCAACGCGCGTGGACCGATCGCGGACCGACCCGATCAAACCAACAGCGATTTCGCGACGCGGTTTAGAGCATCCGACGAAGCCACGACGGTCAGGCGTGCGCGAGGATCCTGCGGATCATTGTGGCCGGCGCGGACGACCAGCTAACCAGGTGGCGGGATGACGGGATGGGGAATGCACGTCGCGGCGACAGCCACGGGTTGTCTGTCAGACGGATGGCCGCGGGGACCGAGTACACGGCCGGACGGATCGTCTTCGGGACCCCGTCACCTACCAGCCCGGGGCGGTCGACCCGGAGAGAAAAACCTCTCCATCCCGGGATGTGGCGTACGACGACGTCGAGGCGTTGGCTACTGACGACTGAACGGGGTGGCAAAAGGGTGTTACGATAGTTTAGCCCAGCGGCGGACCGGCACCCTGATGGGCCCAGGTGGGTGAGTTTTTAGGAGGCCTTAAACTGACGTAATCGGCACGAACAAGCGACTTGATGTTACGGTTTTCAATTTTAAACAAATTAAACGACTCGATAATGTGTAAACATAAAAACGAGACGAAACCGACTTTCGAAAAAAACGCACCGAAAAGCGTGAAATAACTCACGAAAATCTTGTCGAAGTCGGCGCCGGATTCCGAATTGACACTTACATACCGTTCCCAGACCAAACATTGGAAGATACTTTATATTCGATTTTCAATTACACATTACTTAAAAATAACGCCGATTTCGACAAGATTTTCGTGAATTATTTCACACTTTTTAGTGCATTTTTTTTTTTGGGGGGCTTTTGTTTGAAAATTTAAAGTTTTTTTTTAGTTGTAACGGTTCGATTCAATTTACACGATAATATAATATATAATAAAATGTTAGGTATTATATTATTTCGTGTGTGCCAATATAGAGGCCATAATAAAAAATATAGCTTGAGCAGGCCCAAGTCGAAAATTTTTAGAAGGTCTGGGCGGGTATGGCCTGGTTGAACCCACCGCGCGTCGGCGCCCTCGGCCTCTAGGCGTTTTCTGCGAGGTGCTCCGTGAGGTGCACGGTCAGGGGCGTAGGTAAGAAGGAGATTTGGGTGTTCAAACCCCACTAATTCAAAAAATACCGATTTGTAAGTAAATCGTTTAAACATTGAATAATAATGTCACAATTATTTAATTAACATTTTTTTTGTCAACTGCTGATTCACTTGTAATTATAGACATTTTGTTTCATGTCAGCCTGTTGCTCATAATTGAAAGTCAACCCCTTCTCCATAAATAATCTATACCTACACTCATGTGCACTGTCAGTATCGGCTTCGGCCGAATGAATCTGGATTGATTTTGTCCCTGTCGGCACTGGGCCTGCACACGATCGCATTGGATGGAATGACGGAATCACGTCTCGACCAAGTGGTGTGACGTTTTTATCCGTTTTTTTTTTTATAATAATTAATAATACATCGGGTTTTAGAACCAAATTTTTAAGTGGGCTGACGAGTTCTTAGGTTCAAATTGTTTTAAATGTTAATTTTATAATTATTAAAAACATTACTACTATCGGCGTAATGGTAATATTAACATTCAGAAGAAAAAAAAACGTTATTCTCTGGTATCGCGTCTAAAGTTTTTAATCTGTCAATTTCAAATAACGTTAAATGTGATTTAGCAAAAAAAAAAAAAGAGATCGATGAAAAACATGATATTTTTTCGTTTGGCAATATCGTTGGACGTTAAATTCTATACAACTAATTGGACTGCACCATGCACGTATTCGTTTGAAACTTAGCTCCGAAGCTAACCCATCAATCATGATTGTCGGCTCTTCCTTTAATTCTGACAAATTGACCAAAAGACTAGAACGTAGCCAATGAATGACTACTAAAAGTATAACAAAATAATAATAATAATAATAATAAACTTAAAATAAAAACTAGTTATTATTGTAGATTTTTTTTATTACACCGGATATTTATGTATATAAATTCATAAGCTAAAATTATGGTTTTAAATAAATAAAATAAATTTAAAACTATTAGAAATTCATTATGTGTATGTATTTTTAATTCAGGCAACAAGTTGTTCTGTACTTGTTGATATCGAACTTGAAAACTGAATAAATATTCATATCATTTATTTCAAAGCGTTTAAATTATCATGTAAAAAAATTTTTTTTTTTGATGAATATATATATTAAAACAACAATAGTACGGATTACGGTTTAAAACTTAAAACACGTGAATACGACCTAAAAATACAAAAATCCCAGAAATAAAATTAATTATACACGGTTATCAGATTACCATTAAAATACATTTTGGTGCCAATGAAACCGACGTGTCTGCGCTCGTCCGTGGAGGCAGTTGCTCGCCCGATTTACAAAAAATAAAAATAAATAAAACCGTATACGCTATGCGAGCACGTAATTTATATATTGAATAATTTGTACAGTTATGAAATGAAAAACAAAAAAAAAACGGAATGAAACTGATTGAAAAATTTTCTTGGGGGGGGTCCAAAAAAAAAATAGTGCATCAAAAAAGCATTGCAGTATTTTTGGTACTGGCATACGGATCACCAGTGGCGTAGATACGGGGGGGGGGTGTGCAAGGGGTTTACATCCCCTCCCCCAGCACTCTAAAAAAGCTTGTTCTTTTCCTTTAAAATTTTGAAATATCATTTCGTTGATTTTGTGCACACGAAGCTAACATTTAATGTTCATAAATACATTTATTGTAAATAAAAATGATTATTATAAAATATTTACTATTAATTTATTAAAAATTTCATTTATTCAATAATATTCTAATTTTTAAAAGTTCCTTTGAAACCCCCCCCCCACCTAGAAAAAAATCGTATCTGCGCCACTGCGGATCACTACAGAGTGTCTGGGGGGGGGGCGGGGGTCCAATACCCCTCGATCCTCCCCCCCCCCGTAAATCCGTCAACACCGAGTCGAAGTGTTGAATGTTTCTTGAAGCGAGATACGAGTACGTATAGGACACGAGCGTGTCGTCGTTTCTCGCAATGTTTTCACGGTCATCAATAGGAATAGAATGTCTATGCTACACGGCGGCGAAAACCCGTTCGATAACCGCGCGGTCAACAGGTTAAATAGAAAAATAGATTTTTTTTTTTACGGAATCTGGTGTCCGTAATTCGTCTTTTTTGTTGCCGTTAAAGTCGAGGTCGTTCGACGTGCGCGATACGTACGTACTCTTCTCCCCGCGCTCGACATATGCGTTTTTCGATCGATTGCCTCGAGTCGTTTATTCGCTCGATGTTTTCGGATTGCGAATACTACTCACTAGTCTTACGATACGTGCAATTTCGACGTTGTCTCGCGATGTCCATTCGGGGAACCGTGTTTGGTTTTTCTGTGCTTTTTCGTGCGACCGGCTGACGAAATCCGCGCGACACACGGCAAACGGTCGATTCGCTCGGTCGAAATCGAATTGCATTTGTTGGCGGCGCGCGGTTAGGTTAGTCACGCGCGTCATCAGCAGGTGTCCAGGGTCGTCGCGACAGCGGTTTCCGGCGGAGGCGTTCGTGCCGGACGGACCGCGTTCGAACGGGAAAACGGACGTTTTCAGCCAGCGCCGCGGAGGGCGTTGCAACTTCCGAACGTTTAGACGAGACGGTCCCAAAGTCGATCGTGCCGGACCGAACGACGGGGGAACCGCGTTTTCAAACGGTCGAAAGCCGCGGGAATCGTCTCCGTAACGGATTCGTGCCCGGACCGATCCCGGATCCGAATCGGGATGTGAACGCCGCGACAGAAAACACTTGGAAAACACGAACTCTTCGTCGCATTTTTTTTTTTGGGGGGAGTGGGAGGTTAGGTTAGGTATTGATTAGTTATCAATTAGACGTTGAATGACGTGCGCGTTGAATGCGTTTTTTTTTTACATATCGCGCATATTGTCGTGTCTATTGTTTCACTTAACGTCCGCTTGCGCATCGACGTGTCGTGAACATTCGGATGGACTTTCGCGATGAGAAAACATCAATAGATCTCTCTATCTCGGTCATTAACGACGAGTGGACAATTTCCTCCGAACGATGTGCCGACTTGTAAAATCATCAACACGTGTCGCGGTGTACTCGGTAACGAAGTTTCGCGGCAGGACGTCGTCCGAATCTTTCGAGGATAACGTTTCTTTGGACCGTGATACTGGTCGTCATACACGCGTTCACCCGACTCGCTGGCGGCGACCGCGTGGTCGGATCCATTTGCGTTCATGCAACGGCTCGACCGGACGGTCCGGAACACACTGACTTCGGTTCGTACGGTAAAGAAAAAAATACTCCCGTAAATATTTGCGGCCGACGGGTTTTCGCCGGTGCTTTCCGTGAACACGGCTATACTTCTTCTGTTGCACGCGACAGTCGCTGATAACGAGTCAGTCGCCCCCCCTCGAAACTGGCGAGCGTTCATTCCGGTCGATGTGAAGTACGTGATCGTTTAAACGCTTATCAGAACGCAACGCATAAACCGCGCTGGAAACGACAGATAACGGCAGAAATAATTCAACGTAAAACGTGCGTACACACAATTCAAAATCCCGCGCACAAATGTTTGGCCGTGAACGTACAGTTTGGCGAATCAATCGTAAGACGGTCGCGTCTGGAGATCTGTTGTAGTTGTTGTTATCACGGTGGCAGAAAGCTGACGAGTGAAGTGTGTTTTACGTTTCGATGTGAAATAGATCGGCGGACCGTGAACCTGTTTGTGGTGATGGTGGTTGGGGGAACCAGAAGGATCTGATTCTTGAAGGAAAGCGGTGTCAACGACGTGGTGGGCGCCTCGTCCGGAAAACCGGTTTTCGTGAAATTGTTATTTCCGTTCGAAAATCGTTACGTAACGTAGAACCGTTTTGTCGGGGTAACGGACCTTTCCTGCGGCAATCACATTATCATATTATCGTCGTGCCGCGCCGACAAGCCGTGCGTACCAGGCGCGGATCCAGATCTTATTTACGGGAGGGGCCATCTTAATTTAAAACGACTTCAATCCTCATTTTGTCGCGTCGAGTAATGAAATATTTTCCAAAACGTTTTCATGGAAAACCGTTCGCGATACACCGAAATAAAACAATAAAGTCTGTCTTTATATCTTTATGAAACGCCGAATCGCGTGGCGGTTTATTGTCCTCTACGGAAATGTTCGAGATATTTAAGAGCCGTACTCTGTAGGTATATTATATTACGTGTAACCCACCGATTTTTAAGGTTCAATAATTGAACCGCAATACGTATATGTGAAAACAATTATACGTACTTTGATAAAAAGCGGTATTTATCTTTATCGGTTATCGAAAACGTTAAAACCGAAAAATCCCATAGCTACGACTTCGTTTTAAATCGTCTTTCTACGGTATCGTAGATAAGAGTTAGAATTATAAAACGATACTAGTAAAAAAATTTAACAAGAGTCTACGGGGTAAGGGGGGGCGATCGCCCCTTGCCCCCTCCCCCCCCCTTGGATCCGCGCTTGGTGCGTGCCGCACGGAACTTTATCGTTTCCATACGAAACGAATTAGAAAATCACGCCAATGCGTAAAACGTGTCGTACGCTCTCGTAACCCGGGCCCCGGCGGTCCGTATACTTCGAAAATCGGAGAGGAGATTGTCGGGACGGTCACTCGAATAGTCGATTCGTTCAACTCCGTGTTTCGGAAACGTCGCAGACGCGATGTAGTACAAACCGTACTCGACGAACCACCTTCGAGAACGTGGAAACTCGCGGCATGAAAACACGCGTGGTACCGAACGACGATTGCGTTTGAGCGAAGTTTATTCGGTCGTTTATACGCCGTTCAAAACACATTCGTTTTGTCGATCGACGACGTTCCGTCTCGGGACTCGGTCCGTCGAAAGCAATGGGGGGGGACGTGCCTGCTGGACGCAAGTAGTATTTCCGAAGTATACTACGCGCGTCTGGCTGGCTGTATGCGTGTGTTATCTGAGCCAACAGCAAGTGATAACCGTCACAACGTGTTCCGCTGTTGAATTGTGATTCGAGCGGACGGATAGTGACGCAACGGCACTCGAATCGAACATTAGAGCGCATTAAAAGCGGTTAAGAGCTCATTAAGAGCGGTGTTCAAACACCCCCCAAAATGTTTGGTTATTTACTTATTCAATTTTAATATCATATTATACAGATTATGTTTGTGGACCACTGGCTAGAGCAATATAAAAATTCGTATACTTATTAAAACAAAAAGTTCTGACTTTCAATTAATGATTTTCAAAATCACCACCCAAAACTTTTTTCTGTGTACGTCCCTGCATTATAGCGTATTGTGAATTGAACTGTTCGTTCGTTTTCGTACTTCAAGACCAAAACCATTGCCGTGTACATACGGAGGTCCGATATAATCGACCGAACGGAACTCATTCGACGTGTGTCGTATACGGCTGTAAATCAAGTGTTACGCGTATTTTTTCGAATTCGATCCGGGACACTTATAGCAGGGGCGTCATTTGGGGGGTGGCAGGGTGGGAATTTGCCCCCCTTGTTAACAGTGGGCCGGTGTCCGGGTGGATATGGGCCGGTGCCCGACATCGGGCTCGTTATCGTTATATTAATTATTATGAACAAAGTGAACTTTTTTCTTTACAAATCCGCCTTGATTACGGTATCATAGATTAATAGAATAAATAAAGTAATGAGTTCTACACTGATAACATTGTGGAACGAGTTACTGCTATTTTGGGGCAGTGACGGAGGGTAGGACTAAAGAAGGCTGCTTAAACTTTATTATCTGTTTTTTGTGAACCGGTCATACATCTTATACTAATAAACGGAGCATGGTAGGCTGCGCTGCACATGATTTTCCACAATTTTGGACTTGTGCAAAGGATAAACCGAGTTGTGCAGTGTTTCGATACAAACGTACACTATGTGGGCCGGTCAAAACTTTTGCCACCCCCTCTCAAGAACTGAAATGACGCCACTGACTTACAGCAGACTCAAACCATGTTTCGACGCTTCGGCGTCATATTTTCATGTTTTCAACAGCGAACCAGTGACGTTATATGGACTATCTGCCGCCTTTGGTGTATCCGATTGTTTTTATTTTCGAAATAGTCACAACGTCGACGATCGTAAACGTTATCTATTTTATTTTTTTTTTTAAATCCGAAAAATCGCGATTGTCGTAATAAATTCATTGATTGTCCATTCGTTCATTGTCACGCGTAAACGTGTAATTGTGTATTGATAGGCAACACTAATTTACAATGTCCGATCCGAATTTTTATGCCAGTGTTTATATACTTTTTATACTACGAATACTTATACGGTTTAAAAATTCGTAGCGAAGCGAAGTTAGTTATTAGTTTTGCCGCAATGTGTTGTGTTTTTATTTTGTCTGCGAACACTTTCTTTTTTTGCTGTAGTACAAATGTTTCGATTTTTACGTGTAGCGTTATTGCCGGTAGCAAATATGATTTATATACAGTTAGTATTTTATTTGACTTTATTTTCGATTTTCCCAGCAGTTATTTAAGCGTGAAAAAACTACGTATTTTTATTATAATAATTTAAAAAAAAAATAATAATAACAATGGGAAACACTTTTACTTATTTCACTTATTTTACACATAAATTTAAACAATTCGATCAATGTCGGACTAAATGTAATGGAACACTAAGACAATTCGACAAATTTATTGTGTTTTAAAATTAATAGATCTTAAAGTTTTACTTCATACAAGGTGGTATATGATATTCTAATAATATTTCAAATTTTTCAAAAATCGTAAGTCTCTTTTTTCTTACTTTTAAGCGTTGAAGTTCATATTTAAGAAGATTTACGCATAACATGACGATTTTATTAACATTTTCAACATGATTCATTTTGGTGTTTAAAAGTTAAAAATCGAATACAAGATAAAATATCTACCTATATATTTATTCCGAAATTCATCAAGGTTAATCAGTATTTAAAACAGATAAGCTTGCTACCTTTTTTTTGTTCGTGAATCGATATTAAAACAACGTTTTATGGAATCAAATGTTATATTTAATAATAAACTCTAAATATATACTATACTTGCATGGGATTTGAAACCCCTTAATATACAATTATAAGTAGGACTTCGGACACTAGAGTATATATTAGTATACGTTTTTAATTATTCAACCACAACAGGCTGGCTTTAGTGCTGGTAAGTCGTGCACGGGGCAAATACTCAACCTGGTTGAAGAAATAGAGAAAGGTTATGAGAATAAAGTAATAAACAGCGGCGGCTTTTATCGACCTCAGCGCTGCATACGATACGGTTAACCGTGGATTGTTGATAAAGAAATGATATGAGCTAACTGAAAATACGAAGTTTACAAATATTAGTGGTGTATTGCTAAGGAATAGACGGTTTTTTGTAACCCTGCAGAACAAAACAGCAGACGGAGAAGACAAAATAATGGGTTATCTCGAGGAACCGTACTAGTATCATACTAATGACCAACCGATTGGGAACCGAACTAAACACTTTAAATACGCCGATGACTTCGCTATTACAATCCGGGGCAAATCATTCGATGAGGTGGAAGAGAACCCGAACGTCACGCTTAATATTATGAATGACTATTACAATAACAACTATCTCAAACCGAACCCAGCAAAAACACAAATAACGGCTTTCCACTTATGAAATAGAGATGCAAAGCGGTAAATGATAATTGGCAAGACACAGACTTAGAACACTGCGATGAACCGAAATACCTAGACATCAAACTTGATCGAGTGTTGACATATAGAAGTCCCCGTGAAAATACAAATAATAAAATAGGAACAAGGAACTGTTTACTTCAAAAGCTGGTTGGTTTTCAATGGGGTGCAGACCTCCAAGCCGTAAGAACAACAGCCTTATCATTATGTTATGCGACGGATGAATACGTTTGTACTGCATGGAAAAACTCAGCACACGCCAAGAAGATGGATTTTGCCCTAAATGTAACTAATAGAATAATTGCGGGATGCTTGAGATCAGCCCCAATTCAGAAAGTACAAGTGCTATGCGGGATAGCACCTCCTAACATAAGACGAGAGGTGGCAGCGAGAGTAGAGAAAACACAACAAGAATCAGACATAAGACATCCTTTGTATGGAGGTAACTTCACGGAGAGCCGACTTGAGTCGAGAAAAAACTCTCTGAAGATAACAATTAGTTTATCACGAACAGTGACAAGAATAGGTCTATGGAAGGAAGAAATAGAAGAGCATAACTCACAGTTGTGGATGGACGTGAAAAAGAGCTTA
Source organism: Schlechtendalia chinensis (assembly GCA_019022885.1). NCBI lineage: Eukaryota > Metazoa > Arthropoda > Insecta > Hemiptera > Aphididae > Schlechtendalia > Schlechtendalia chinensis. The sequence goes on along the minus strand of CM032339.1, from coordinate 1,271,871 downwards.
CCACCTGGGATCCATTTACCGTGGTCAACGTGGAAGACACCAAATGGATTACGAACCGAAACTGGATGGACAGCGGGTGATTTGGAAAAATGGGGAATAAAAGAGGATGAAAAATGTGAATGCGGTGAGTAGCGAGATGCAGACCATCTGTTTACATGCCCATTACTACAGATTAAATGCCAGAAAGGAAGATTTTATGTCGACAATCGATATCTCAGACAAAGCAATGCAAATTGCTGCTTATTGGGAAGAGAAGAGAATATGAAAACCGATACGAGAAGAAGAAGATTATTAAACCGAACAACTCTCACATAGACAACTTCATATCGACATAATCAAAAAAGTTATAATATAGTAATTAAAATAAATATGTATTTATTAAATAAATAAAATTGGAGTAGAATCTTTAGATATAGAATTGTTGAAAGGTTTTAGAGAAGTAATGCAAAATCATATTTTTGACATAGCATTGAACAATACGGTTCTGGCGTGTATAAAATTATTTTTATTATAAACACACAATTTTCAAACAATTTCAATATCGTCTAATTTGAATAAATTATATTTCAACAACTGTAATACGAAAAATAACATTAGCTTGTTATTAATTCATGTTATATCGATTATCAAGGCTGGGCACTTTACCTTTAATTTTAAACTAGTTTAAGCCAGTTCAAAAAAATAATTAACTCGGTCAAGTTAAATGTTACTCTTACGAAATCGAGAAAAAAAATGTATAATAACTTAAATGATTAGTAAAAATGTTGCACAAAATAGCTGTTTTTGCGATTTCTCATGAACTACTCGTATATTATTGAGCTGTTACTTACGTAAATTAATGCACATGGTTTTTGTTGTAATATAACAACGAGGAAAACGTTCGAAAACGTTGATCGTATATATATATATATAATAAAATAAAATTTAATTCTTCTAAATAACTTATATCGATAACAATTCGTTAAGTTAGGAGATATAACGACTTTTGTCGTTTAACTTTTTAACTCTTCATTTCTAAACATCCAATGTTTTAACAATAACCGAAAACATATTCGAATTGTAAACGTTTATGACGACGACAATTAGGATGGTAATTAGGATGTTTCATACCGACCGAATGATCGGTGAACAACGAATTGCAGTGACGTCCGGAAATCACGGATATGCGTTTTGTGGTGCATGCAGCCGAGTTTAATGACGGATGGCTTTGTGCCGCCATTGACACGTCCGTGCTCAGTTGGACATGCAACGTGATTGTTCGAGGCATTCGAATTCCGTGATTTGTATCGAGTGCGCGACTTACGTAGAAAACTAAATGAAATCGAAAGTATCGCAAACATAAAAAAAAAAAAACCCCCCCGAAAATGTATATCGTTCGTCCAAAGAGTTTAGGTTGGCGCGTGACGTCGTCGTTGTGGTCACGTCGATCGATATGCATTGTACCGCGGTATCGTTTGTGGATGAGCGCGCGCGTTACGCGTTTATAGTTTCGAATTTAAACTTTGAAGCGCGTTCGATTGAAAACGACGAGATGGGTAGCCCGTCGGGAGTGTGAAACCGCATCGGCTTTATACGAGGTCTGAGCAAAGAGTTCCGGAACTCTGTCAATAACTGATTATTACAAACGATTTTTAACGATTTTCAAATTACCATCCCCTTCAAAGCACTCCCCGTGGCTACCAATCGGGCGTTCCAGCGATTTTTGTTTCAGGACGTCTACGGTGTCGGAACGCTGTCCCTTCATTGGGTATCTGAGCCTGGGGAACAGGAAGAAGTCTGGGTGGGGGGGGGCGGCAGGTCAGGTGAATGCGGTGGCCGGGGAAGGACAGTCATCGCGTTTTCGGCGTAAAACTGGTGAATCAGGAGGGCTGTGTGACAGGGCGCGTTGTCGTGGTGAAGCACCCGCCGGCCGCTCGCCCACATTTCTGGCCTCTCCTTTCTCACGGCTTCACGCAACTTTCTCAGGGATTCCAAATAACCAAATCGGTTGATTGTCTCACCTCGGCATCGAAGAAAACCGTCAGCATCACACCGTGGGTCATCTTCGACGGAAATGCCAACCTTGTTTGAACCGTTGGTTTGAACCACTCGTACCCATGATTTCGTCCGCGTAGGACTCGGTCAAAAGTTTGAAGGTTTCCGAGAACGTTTTCCCGAGTTTCACACAAACTCGCTGCTTCGTCGTCAACATCGCCGCGGACGAAAATCGCGCTTCACAATAAATGCGATAACCGGAGAACCAAGAAGGTGTAACCCAGCGGTAAACAAAAAATCACTGGCATAGCAACGTTGACAGCTCTAGAGACCACCAGGGAGTTTCTGCGACCATCCGTTCGCGCGCAAATTCAAAAGTTCCGGAACTTTTTGATCAGACCTCGTACTCTGAACGAGCCGCGCGGGGTCACGGAGCCGCCGAACAAAACATGAGTACGGGTCGGACAATTGAATTTAAAGACTAAACGCTGCCGGTTTTTTATTTATTTTATTTTTTTAACAACAAACACACTTGCAGTGAAGGAACCTCCATCTCCTGCTCGCCCATATCGTCGGGCCCAGATTGTATGCGGCAATGTAAAAAAAACTATACAGATCTCATTTTACTCTGGAACGAGATAAGCGTTTTCTATAACTCGGACGCTGGAACGTTAATGATCGTACCGGTACCGACCGGTTCACGAGATCATAGAAACTAAGGATTAGGAAATGTGATAATTTATCAATTATACTGCGGTGTGATTATCAAAGGTTCAATGATTTGTTTAGCCATCTGTAGCTTACAAGTAATAGTCTAACCGACGGATCATTAAGGTTTTATGCATTTTCATACTCTTTTGAGACATCTATAAGATTTTTTCCCAATCACTTGTTAGAATGTTTTTCTAATATCGTCCATCAATGTTGATGATTTGATTTTGAATACTTTAGACTTCTGAGATTAGCGAGAAATGTATAAGTCTTATAATTATATGTTATTTTAATTTTTTTTTTTATGTCTGTACCAACTATTTTATTCAAAGGTTTGCTCTAGTCGTTTAGGTAAGGGCAGTAGTGAGGGGGGTTTTTTTTTTAATGAAAAATTCGTTCTAGGTTTTATTATTATTATAACTTAAGACGTCCACGAAATGAAATCCGAGGACTTCAAAACAGTTTCGAAATATCGAGTTGAACCAACCGATATAGAAATAAATCTTCAAAAAACCTAGGCGATTTCAAGCTCGAGGACCGTATGGGAACCCAAAAGAACCGACAATTTTATACGGTTTTGGTTCCGGTTCTTGAAATACCCTCAGGACCCGGTTCTTTTGGGTTCGGTTCCAGTCCCTGATTCTACTCGACAACACGAATTCATTTTTATCGCCCCTCGAAATTCTCGTAACGCTCGTCAACTCGATTGCATAAACTTGTGATAAACGGCTTCTTAGCCGAAGCGTATCACACTGTCCGGATATTGTGTTTCGACGAAGGCCAGTGTGACGGGGATTATACTCATGTGGTCAGAAAACAATGATTGGCGAATTGTAGCGGACGAACTTAATGTCGATCGGCGAACTACGTTTCAATCGTATGCATCGCGGTCGATGATAACGTTGTGTAACTGGTTCCGAAAAATGACCAGTCTATCGGTTGTGACGAACCGAACAACGTCATCATTGCACACCGATTTGTTAGCCAGAATAATCAAATACGTTTCCGCCGTATAAAATACCATTATTGTGTCTTTTTAAAAATTCTTTTATAATATTTATTTAGCTTAACGATTTTCAGCGTAATTGTTTTAGAACGCAATTTCATTGCATATTATTGCAGCGTCATTTGCACACGTGTATTTCATGACAAATTTTAAATTTAATTTCATTATATAACTCGAGGTTTCGACTTGATTTTGGTAAATTCGAGTTGTGTATCTCGAAGGAATTTTTTCGTCCCCCTTCAACTTCGAGTTACCGCGATTGATCTATAGTAGTGGTGTTGTTTTAGATTTCAAATGAAAGCAACGGTAAACCGACCGAGTGGCATTCGCGAACGGTTCGTAAAAATAAATAAATAATAAAAATTAACGAACGAAGACTTTCGAAAATCGTTTTTAATGTAAGTTATAGATTCTAATAAAAGATGTACACTTGCGGTAATCAATTCATTTCAATACGATTTAAATGCGCATGCAAAGTGCGGCAGTGTGTCAACGTCCGAACTCACTAAAATTTTTTTTTACGGAAATATCCATACGACTTCATTCCTATATATTCAATTGTATATACGTGTAAACGTAATTGAAAATTTTATAGGAAATACGTCAGTTGAAAAAAATAAAACCCTCGACGTTAATCGTTTGCGTTCTGTGTTTTTACATTTCATAGATTATTTCGATAAATTCTTTAGTTGGTCGTGAACGTTTTTTTGTTTACGAGATGGGATTGTTCGTTTCTGATTTGTTATAAAATACCCCAAAACCAGATTTCACGAAAAGCGGGTCCGGCAGTCATAAATTTTTATGGGTTTGTTATCCGGACGTTAGTTTTCCGTTGTTTTGTGTGGAAATTCGTAAATACACGACATCTCCGAAGTGTCTAGTCTGCATGACCTGCAATTTTCAATCCATACCATCACGCTCGCGCTATTATCGTCATTGAAACTGTCGCGCGAAACCGTTTTTTTTTTATTTCATTTTTTTTCTTCTTCCAAATGCGTTGCTCTCTAAACCGTCCGAAATCCACAAAAACGAACTCACACAATACAATACGAGTGCGCCAGAACTAAATTGAAAATTATTAAAATTACTTTTTCGCGACTGCGACGTTTTGGATTTCAAACGAGACGAAAGACGTAATCTGTTGATTTTACAATGTTGTGTTTTTTCGTTTTTTTTTTTTTATTTGTTTATGAACACTTTTTCGTGTAGCACAACTGCTCCGATTTTTACACGTAACACTATTTTCCGGTAGCAAATGTTATCTAGTCGATACTTTTATTAACACGTATCCCAATAATGTTCTAAAGTGTTAAGAAAAATTACCTAAATATCGCAAACGGAATTGTCGAAATATTATCGTCCAATTTTTACGAAATCGAATTTCGTTTTTTCGTTGTTATTTCCAATACCACTCGTGCGAAACAAGTGCCATTTTTATAATATTATACGTACATCGAAATATATATATATTATATTTAGCCAAATAAAGCGTTTTGAACATTTCAACCTTTTTATTTTTTTTTAGTAAAGTTTTAGTACTTAAATACAAAATTTTCGCTTGTAACGCCGATTTTTTATTTTTTAATCTATTACGATTCATGACACGAGCAATTTAAGAACTGATCATTTAATACGAGATATAATACAATATTTCTTACGAACATTACAAAATTCATTATGATCGATAAATATACTTTGAAAAATATTTATTTTGAGCGTTTAAATGATTTACATCGATATTATAATAAATTGTGTTTGTGTTTTCGGAAATCGTATAGAAGTTTGACATTAACACAGCATGCAATTTCGTTGTGTCTACAAATGTATTATTATTTTGACTGATACACGTACGCAGTGACGTATTTATAAAAAAAATTATAAAAAAAAATGTTGGCGGGGGGGGATGTAATCGTAATGAAACAATTTGGGTTTCGTATACGTCGATAAATACGAGTAGTGTAGAATGGAATCAATGAAATCGAACAATGATTTCGATGCGTTAGTTACTAAACAATCATTATTATTTTTCGTTGTTATCAACAAAATTGACATACTACAATATTACAGATGTGATTGTGGTCGTAAAAAAATTGTCCGCCAATAAATACGTCACTGCACGTGCGAATTTCATAAAAAAATCTCAGCCGCGTGATAACGTCTGTTCTCAATCCGGGGAAGTGTTATCCTTATACCGTATTTGTTGATAAACCACCGGCGTCACCTGGAAATCGTTTTTGCCGGTACGATGATTCGGCGTTACGCTTTCGAATTCAGAACAATCGCACATTTCTGGAACTTTGCCTAACTAAGTGACGTCCCTGAACCGACATTCACGCCACCCGCGGTTTACTACGTTCCTTACAGCGTGTTTCGTTCGTATAATTATAGAAATATCGAAGGATCATTCTCGACTCTCAACACGAACGTAACGACCGCTGTTTATCACGCGTTAACACGAAAACAATAGTTACCCCCCGAGCGCAGTGGTCGAATACAGATTTGTAGGTCGTTCGTAAGAGATGTTGTTTTATATATGGGTTTGAGTGCAGTAGCTTTTATCACAAATAATTTATAACAACAAGTAGTTTTTAATGTCAAAAAAACCACGCGGTTATTGTTGTCGTACGTTGTTCGACCGTTAATATACGCGCGTACGTCTACATTTATTATTTTTCGATCTTATTATTCGCGTATAAAAATGCGTATTATTTTGTTTATAACGTTCACGAAAACCGGGTTTTTCGTTTCTTTTCAGGTATCAATATAGGAAGAAACAGCATCGCGACGTATGAAATATTATGGCAAGTATATCGTTTCGTCCGTATGAACGATTCGTACGAACGACCTCGTCGTCATTAGATTATTATTATTATTACGCGATAGGACAACGGACAACAGTGTAAACGTTGACCTAACCCGCGCGCAGGACAATCGACACGACGACGTGAAAATCACTGGCGTTCGTGGGTAAGTCGTTTGTCCGCTACATAAACGGCACGTTTCGTGGTCTTCCTTCAAACCGGCCGGTAATCGTGCGTTCTATGAATCTGCCAGCAGGCGCGGATCCAGAACTTATTTACGGGGGGGGGGGCATCTTAATCGAAACAACTTTAATCCTCGAATAATAAAATATTTTCCAAAACGTTTTATTGGAAATCGTTTGCGATACACCGAAAAATCCCATAGCTACAACTTCATTTTAAATTGTCTTTCTATAGTATCATAGATAAGAAATAGAATTATAAAACGATACTAATAAAAAAATTTAACAAGAGTCTACGATCGCCCCTTGCCCCCCCCCTCCCTTGGATCCGTGCCTGTCTAACAGGCCGTGTGAAAACCGACCCGACGCGTTACGTACGACTAGAACAGAAAGAACACCGGTCGACGTCCGTGAAGTTAGCGGCGCAATGTTAATATTTTTCAATAAAACCTTTCCAACAAATTTGTTGGTCGTTTGTTGGATAAGTCCCGTTATTTGTTGGACATTTTTCTAAAAGTTATAGGCTTTTTTTAAATGCGCCGCCAACTTCACGCTACCGGCGCAACTTCAAAAAAACCATCCAACATTGTCGTATTTGATTTGTTGGTCATTAAGAAAACTCGAAAATATAAAAATGTTACCGTTTTCAATATACGACTTTAGAAGATATTTAAGAAGCACATTCATAATGAACAAAAAATAACGAGTGTATAACTTTTAAATTTATTTGGAATCGGATTTTATATAGAAGAGTGTAGTGTGAAGTCGGCGGCGCAAAATATAAAAAAAAGCCTATAACTTTTAGAAAAATATTTCAACGAATAACGGGACTTATCCAACGAACGACCGACAAATTTGTCGGAAAGGTTTTGTTGAAAAATATTATTAACATTGCGCCGCTAACCTCACGGACGTCGTCGTCGGTCAATCGGTTCAATCGGTATCGTGCGGACGCCGGACGGTTAATAAAATCGCGTCGTCAAAAGCGTGTAGGCGCTTTTTGAGAATCCGATTCCCCCCGGCTTTCGCGTACACCAAAATCCGAACGACGACGTCGCCTTGAATATTTACCGAATATATATTTACACGCGCGTGTGATACGGCAACGACCATTGTGTCTAATGCGTTCGTCGGGACGTGTCTACACGCTGACCGATACGCTAGCCGCGGCGTGAGTAGGTTCAAGGATTTATAGTTACGGTGTATATTTTGTTGTCAATAAATTACGTGGACCGTCGGTTATACCGTATGGGCACGTTGCGCGCGCGTTATCGTGTTTTCACCGATTTAAAGTAGAAAAAAAACCAAAAAAAACCTAACCGGTTTCTAATTTAACTTATAATATTAGGTACATATATATATATATATCGCACGTTTTTTTAGATCTAAACGGGTCAATATTGATAAATACACGGTAAATTATTCGTCGTGATATTAACGGTCGCGCAAGCTGTAGTCTTGTGATTATCGACGGACGAGCCGAGTTCAAAACCAGTAAAATTATACCACTACTTACGAAAAACAATACCCACGCTTATACATTTCGTACAGTAATCGAAATCGATAAAAACAATATTGTATTTACGTACGTTGACTTCCTACATTTTGTGTTAGGTTACAGTTTCTTTTCTTTTTTCTTTTTTTTCCGTATAAGCATATATTTATAACAGTATAACGTTCTCTGCGGTGTCCGTAAAATTTAACACGTACAGTCATAGATATAACTGAAAGTTCGATCGTAAACGTAGATGAAGTGGCTAGAAATCGGTAATAAACATTAATTACACGCGTGTGAATCGATAAGCACGTTCGGTACTCTTGCTGCATTTGTTTTACACGATTCGTCTTTGTTCGCGTCGTTCAGATCTCAGTACATCCGAAAAACCGCGACCGTTGCCGTTTAGTTATTTGGCCGGGTACAAGTCGTTCTTATTACAAATAGTCTCTGTCGGAGTGTACGTTGTAGTAGTCGTCTCCGTGTTTCATCGCATTCCCAGTTGATGGTCTCGTCTTCCCCTGATACGTTCCCACTCTCCCGCATCGCAACCCCTAGAAAACGTGTTTTCCTCCTGCTCGGTGTGTATTGCCGCTCTTCTCTAAAATCAACTGCCTGGATATTCGATGTAGCGTAGAATCGAAGTGTAGTCAATTAAAATTGCAGAACAACGGCTGTTTACAGGCGATCCACGATTATTTCCGTAGTCAATGTCTATCGGTTCCAATAAAGTTTCAAGTACAACGCTTTTTGGAAAACGATAACACGTTTAAAAAATTGGTTTTACGTTACGAAGATATCTTCTTTGCGCGTTATTTCCGTCGTCATTATCGACATCGCCTACGTGCTCTAAATAGTTCAAAAAGTTAAAACCAAATCGGCCACGCTTCTACTTATATTGCGCTGTTAAACAATAAAAAACGCAACCGCGGTGTAGTAAAAACACTGTAAACAACACCGACAAAAATCGCATGCGCGTCGAACGAACGAACGAACCACGCGGGTTCCAGAGTTCTTGAGTTCTTGAGAGGGGGTGGCAAAAGTTTTGACCGGCCCACATAATTGTACGTTTGTATCGAAACACTGCACAACTCGGTTTATCCTTTGCACAAGTCCAAAATTGTGGAAAATCATGTGCAGCGCAGCCTACCATGCTCCGTTTATTAGTATAAGATGTATGACCGGTTCACAAAAAACAGATAATAAAGTTTAAGCAGCCTTCTTTAGTCCTACTCTCCATCACTGCCCCAAAATAGCAGTAACTCGTTCCACAATGTTATCAGTGTAGAACTCATTACTTTATTTACTCTATTAATCTATGATACCGTAATCAAGGCGGATTTATAAAGAAAAAAGATCACTTTGTTCATAATAATTAATATAACGATAACGAGCCCGATGTCGGGCACCGGTCCATATCCGTTCGGACACCGGCCAACTGTTAACAAGGGGGGAGGGGGCAAATGCCCACCCTGCCACCCCCCAAATGACGCCCCTGGTTCAAAAACCACAATTGCCGGCTCGAAAAACCAAATGGAAACGTGTCACGTAAGGTTTATGCAGTGGACATCCTCGGGTGTTTATTGAAGTCGTCACAGTGGGGATAGGGTCAGTTCTCCATACTTTTGATAAGAGAAAAATGTGATAATCGATTTTTGCGGATGTAGAAATACCAACATAGATAATTAAAACACCCACGTTCCAAATGTTCATTAATAAATTTATTAACCTTTAATTAGTCGAAAATAACAATAAATGTTTAACTTTTTCTACAATTACAACTATAAAATAATGATTATTATAAATGGTAATATTACATAGACGATACAATATTACAATATTAACCAAATAGAAATTCACTTTAAACAAAATTTTAAATCATAAAAAATTAAAAAACTTGTATCACACGAACATATTAAACATTATAGGTGTAATAAAACATTTTATTACTGTATCACTGCAATGACCGTTAAAAACCGTTACGCGTCAAATACTCAAATACATTAGTAACATACGTTATTTCACATATTTAATGCAGAGTTAGTATAATTTTGTATGGTGGTATGTAACCTCAAAAAAAAAAAAAATTGGAATTATTTCTCACGGTGTGGTCGAACCGTTTGAGAACCGAGATCCGTCCGGGACACCGGTCAGGACCAGTCGACGATAAGTCCTGGCGCGGAGACTATTGCTATACGCCGTGGCACAACGTGCAGTGGCGACACGTGCAAAAGCGTCACGTGCGGGCTCTCGCCATGCCCCAATTTTACATAACGATCGTTATTTATAGTACCGCCGTCACGCAGAAATCAAACCGAACAATCGGTCTGTTTTCGTTTTTGGAATTTTTTTCCGATGCACGCTCGCTGTAGATTATTGTTTTGTTCAAGACAGACGCGTGCGCATATTGTGAAATTGCCGTTCTCTCGCGACACGCCGTTTAGCGTACACGTTTTTTACGGATATCTAACGATACGCAAAAGCCACGTGCTTTATTGCGATCTGTTGGCACGTGTTGTTTAGTGTGATGTTCACTCATACGTACGTTATTACGATAATCCGAACGGGGAAACAGAGGAATAATTAAATTTGAACCGTGTACGACCAGTTCTCGGCTGGCCGTACGTAATACTTAGATTATTGTAACTAATTTGATACGTGCCCCTCCAAGGCACGCTACGTCACTGGCTATTAGACTCATTTTGTTGAAAGAAACTGACATTTTCGTTAAAAAAAAAATAACTAATCTTTAATGAAAAATGTCATCGAATTGGTTCAAAAAATGAATTCACAAATTGGCTATTTTCTATTTAAAATTGTTGTACTTTTAGTTGTAAAAAGTTAAATAAAATACAATAATTATCACGCGGAGTTCTAGTAGTTATTATTTTTTAAAACCTAGAACTATTGACTATCGAACAAAAGTTATTGCGTTCGTCAGATTTCCGTAAATGAACGTTTTTTTTTAGTTATTTTGTACCTTTGAAATTTATTTCAAATTCAAAAACAACAATATTTCACAATTATTATATCAAATAAAGTTCATGTTTTAGTTTTCCTCAAAATTACGTTCACGCACGTGTACGTGTTTGTATCGATTTCCAGTCTGTGTATAAGACTAGATGGAAATCTTCCTGAAGATAAATATAACTGATAAATCACTATTACTGTGCGGTTATCAGCGAAAAGTATTGTGTTGACATTACGCGTTCGTATTTTTACGTATGTTCTGTGTTAACCACGCCCAGATTAATTATGTAATTTGTAAAATTCCGGTTCCGATTTTTTGGAAATTCTCTGCCGTTGTTGCGAAAATTCGAATATCACAACAAATGTTATGATTTCCGTCGAGAGCAAAAAGAAAACACCGAGGCCAGGTCAAGAGTTGGTTATGGTTTTTATAAAAACGTGCCCGTAGGCAATCAGACGGTCCAGATAGGTCAACGGACCAACGCGAACACTGTATACATTATACACGTCATATCACGTTTTTAAATTATTATTTGTTTTTAATTCTCTATTGGGGGCATGCGAGGTAATAATAAAACGCGTGTCGTGTTAGGTGCTGCGAAATTTGACCTTGGCACCTTGTTTTTGTTTTTGAAACGTTAGCACGATGAATTTTGGCTTTCGGTACACAAGTTTTATGTAAAAATATTTATTTATTTTTTCTTTTTTTTTTATTCATAAATCGAAAATCGATGTTATTCGGTTAAATTTAAAAACAACATCAATATTAATATCGAACTGCCGTCATTTGAATTGACATAAAAACCGCGAGTTGCTGGGTAATTGAACATATTTTTCATAATTTGTACACACACGCACGTACATAAAATAATATTGAAATCTCCAGAACGGCATTTCACGTCAGCGGGATTCGGGATTCAACGGTGAATTATCGTGCGTGTGCGTCTCGTTTTCGAATCGTCGTGGCTTTCGAAAGTCCGTCACCCTGGCCCTGGCCACTTTCCATTTTGGAAAAAAAAAATATTCAAAATCATGTAATACCGTTTGTAACCACCATGACTTTTTTTGTAACCGACCCCAAGCCCTTCAAAACGGGTTTTTTGATACCGCAAGCCCCCCATAGCGTCACCCTGGCCCTGCCATTGGGAAATTCGAGTTTTACATTTCTGTAAATGGCATAGAATTATGTAATATCATTTGTAATCATTTGTAACCACAAAAAAAAAAATCGAAAAGTCCACTTCAAACCCTTCAAAACGGGTTTTTTGATACCGCAAGCCCCCCATAGCGTTTACCCTGTTTGAAGTGGACTTTTTGTGGTTACAAATGATTACAAATGATATTGAATAATTCTATGCCATTTGGAAATCCATTTTCAAGGGGTTTAGGGGGGTTGGTTACAAAAAAAGTTATGGTGGTCACAAATGATTACAAACGATATTACATAATTTTGAATATTTTTTTTTTTTCCAAAATGGAAAGTGGCAGGGCCAGGAGGGTGACGGACCTTGTTTCCGACGTGGAGTCTGATAAGCGGAGTTCACCAGGTCTTGCGCCCGCGTACGGCTAAAGAAATCCGTTTAAACCAAACCAACAGATCAACGACAATCCCGACAATAATCGTACCGGTAATCGCGTCACGACGATAATCGCACACGAGCAAATCGTTCGCGAAAACGCTCCGGCGGAAATGTTAAAAACACGGGTTTCGACGGGGTTTCGTGCAACGCGGACGGCGAAATCTCACGGCTGAGATTCAAATAGAAACGTCTAATCGGACCATTTTGCCGAGCGTTTCGGTTTTCGTGAAAACGTCGACGACCCCGTTGTATTTCGCGAGTAGGTGTCCAAACACGTGCGGACCGTATGCGACTTTGACGACCAAAAAAAAAAAAAAATTGAAAAAAAAAAAACTAGAAAAAAAGAACGCTTCCCAAAAACGATCGATTCGATTACGCGATAGACGCACATAACGTAAAAAAAATCGCATCACAAGACGTGTTGTCCCTCCCCCGGGCCCACCGCTTCTCGGCGCGAAGGGCCCGCCGCAAATGGATTGCGCCCGAGTTTCTATTTTTAATTCTTGTCCGTCGGCACAACGACCGTCCGCCGTCACGTAACACGCGTTCGTTACGTTTCCAGTCGTGTTCGCGCCCGCCGGTTGTTTTCGTTCGTTTTCGAACTTCAAGTCTCCGCCCGAAATCACCCGAGACGAGACATTTCGCTCGCGATCGCCATTTTATCTGACGTTTGTTTCGACATGATTTGCTTTTATAAATGTCGAATGATTTTTTTAAGTGGTTTTTTTTTTTGCTGAGAGTATATTTAAAAAACAAAAAAAACGATGACGTACGTTTTTTGATCGCCCCCCCCCGAAATATTTTTATTGCGTGCGGCCTTGTCCCGACCGCCCGAATCCTTTCGAAAGACTGAAAACGAAACCGTGTCCGAGACCTACCTAAGTCGAACGGTCTGATCGTTCTTCGCGAATGCCGGAGTGTCGTCTTTTCTACTCGACACACCGTGTTACACTGTGAATCGGATTTCACCGATCCGTGCTTACAACACGTCTTCTTCTTCTTGTTGCACGCGGCTTTTATTAATATACGGTTAGGTTAGGAACGGAAGAAAAACGATAAGAACTGACCGTGAGATACTGTCGATCACGGACGCGTTCCGGGCCGTCTTCAAAGCGTGTTTTTCGGTCGGGCCACATTTACGTCGTGGGTTATCACGTTTCTCCGTTCCGATCCGATCTGAGGCGGATCTCGGGACATTGTAGTCCGGCACGCTACGACGTGGATCCCTTACGGTTATTTCTCCGAACATCATCTAGTGAATCTCGTTCGTCGTAATTATGATGTTAATTGATCAATGCTTACGTTTATCACACGGAATCGTATACTTGAAATGTGTGTCCTCTCGGGCGGTCGGTGCGTCTAACGTTGTTCCAATCCATTAGATTTCGTTATCAGAGGTCCGGACGTAAAGCTCGTTTAAACGCGTATCGATTGTCAAACGTCTGCTAATTTTTTGTCGTTGTACGAAAAAAAGTCTCCCACGACCAATATGTCGACGACACGATTGAAGCTTCTCCTATTTCGGATAAACGTAAGCTCAGAACCGAACCGGAACTTTCGTAGCGCGACGGACGCGGTCGATTTATTACTGGCGACAACGCCTGTGACGCCGACGGAACAATCACATTTTCCACGCTAAACACAATAAAAAAAACGTTTGTTCGAAATACTGTGGCAGAAGAGCGATTAAACGCGTCGGTGTTCAACTGAATAAGAACACGGCGAATCGAATAACAGGTTTCACGGCAAGAGGTTAAAGCATAACCGATCACTAACGTTTTGTGTTTTTTAACGATTTGAGGACCGTGTTTTGGCCGGTGAAAATTTAGGCAGATTCTCGCTCGATTCGATCGCGTGAAAGTAAAACGATCAAGTGATTTTCAGACGAAACCCCGGATGGTGGGTGCGATCTGTTTTGTTCGGATAGTAAAAACGTTGTTACACGTGCTTTTGTCCCGTCCAAGTTGACGACCTAACCTAACCTAACCGGCCGGCGTGTACGTATTTTGTGCGTAACTCAATTACGATCACGACGGCTGGTCGCGACGACACATCTTGGGCGCGTGTAAAAAAGTCGACGCGACGCTTTTTAAACGTGACGCGTCTTTAGGACACGGTGTTCGCAGTGTATTTGCGCCGGGGGGGGGTTCCTCCCTGTCGCTTTTTTATGCTTTTTCTGTACGGCCACCGTTCTCCGGTGCACCGATCGCCGGACGCGATACGATTTCTCGCGAATACGTCGTGTGCACAACGTAATCGAATCAAAATATTGTTCCGATTTCAACGCTTTCGCGTTTGTAACGGTATACAAACATAAAACATTTGTGACGCTGTTCTCTCGCTGGCGTGCATGCGAATTTCGTATTGAAAAAAAATAAAAAAATTACAATAATTATAAACCGGCTTCGATCCTCTGTATCAAGTGTTAACCTTGAAATTTTAATCCTATACGCGCGTTACTTTTATCATAAACATATATACATGTCGTAGCACGGGCGCGTTAAAATATACATTTTGACATTTTTTGAATTTTATTATTGTTAGTAAATTGTGGTAAGCGTTCATCGTGAAAGGTTAATAGCATCATTGAACAGTTAATTACAAGGTTTGCAATATGACATCCGCGAAGACTTCAACTTTTATTTAATAACGAATAAATAGCATATAGTTTTAACGTAATTTGTAGATCGCAGAGAATAAAATTTATTTTTAGTACTTTTTGGTGTTTAATTTGCATATGCCCCCCCCCTGATAAATTTCCCGCGGGTGCCCATGAATCGTAGTCATTTTTTTCGATTGCAATGATTTTTTGGATTTTTTCCGTTTTACTATTTCGAGGTCTACTTTTCACGGTCTCGCCGCGTTCGTCACGTTTCTGATTCACGACCATTTATCATTCATATATTATCCACAGTAAATAAACGTTTGGAAAATCGGGCGTGCCGTAGAGGGTCGGACGACGGGTAATACTAGCTATATTTGACTACGCAAAAAAATATCAAATAAATAAAAATCATTAGGCGTTACTTTTGTTTCTCGTGTAATAACACCCACGCGTCATCGTCACAGTCACAAGAACCGCGTTCCGAACTTCGTATTTGCGAATCACAACGAGGTTTCGGTATCTCTGCACTACTGTGCGCTGTGTGACGTTCTTTTTATAACAAAATACCGTGTTCGCACATTGTCCACAGATTTCCAAGACAATCGCATGCAGAAATACATCCGCACACTGTTATATACGGTTATGCGTGTGGTTACGTGTGGTTACGTGGGTGGTACACACATCTACGGGATTTCGTTAACAATAGTAGTCCGCGGTCCGTTCATAATACGACGTGTACGCGTTTGTAGTGGTTTTTACTCGAATACGTTCAAAACGGCATATTTCCGGCAAATTAGTTTTTCAAATCAAACGACGGCACGAAAATTAGATTTCAATAGTTCGAAAATGTATTTTCAACTGCGTAAAGGTCTGGTTATAATTCAACTTCGTCTGCGCTTTGAAACAACGTGTTGGCGTGTACGACAATATTTTACGAGCGTTTTTCGTTTTTCGGTTTTTTCAAGCGTTTAAAGTTGCAATCGAAGATGTCGTCCCAAATCTTAACCCGTTAATGTCGTTCGTATCATATTCAGTGAACACGGTTAACTACCAGAATCGTTTTTCGAATGCAATAACGTACAAATAACGTACTTTTCCACTGGGATTGTCGGTTAGTTGATTTGGAAAATTCCGTAAATACGCATATTCGCATAAGTCAGGAATAGTTAATCAGACATTTTAGACGTTTAGAATTGGCCGATGTTTTTATTGTACGTCGAACACGGTTAACGAATAGAAACGAATAGAAACAAATAGTCGTTTTTATGTACTGAAGATGGTAACATGGTTATCGAAATACGTATTTACAAGTAAAAAGTGAATATTTTTGTGGAATTGAGTTTTTTCTTTCTATTAAAGTAATCCGCAAGTACTCAAATCATAAACATAACAAAACGGTTAACAAACACCGACTACACGTGACTTGATGTAAACGATATGGACGGTTTACATTTAAAAAACAAAAAACCCCCCTCACAATATACAATCATAAAAATCGTAAATTCATACGGCGAATGACGATATAACTTGTGTGTGTGTGTGTGTAAATCAATGAAATCGATTGTCGTTTCTGAAAGGTTTCCTACGTTAGCGTTCCGTGACGCGAATAATGTGTAGACAAAAAAAACAGAAGCCTTATTAACCGTCGTTATTTGACACGCGACTTATGATAGAGGTACGTACAAGGAAAAGAACGTTTCGCGAACAATGTTTTGAAGCGAACCGGTCGCGTGAAGACGGTCGGTGTCGGAACGGAACCGGCGCGAAGTCTCCGGAGGCCCTCAACGCGGTCAGCACACGTGTAGGACGCCACGGCCGTCCTCTAGAAACCGGGTCCTCGAGCTACGTTTTCTATTCCACTACACAAAACATGACCAGAAGAGGGAGGATGCCCCCTCCCCCCCGTAGACTCTTGTTGAATTTTTTTATTAGTATCGTTTTATAATTCCAACTCTTATCTATGACACTATAGAAGTCGGTTTTAACGTTTTCGACAACCGATAGAGATAAATACCTCTTTTTTTTGATCAAAGTACGTACGATTGTTTTTCATTGCAGTTCAATTATATCGAACGATACGTGAACCTTAAAAAATTGACGGGTCACACGTAATATAATACACCTACAGAGTACGGATCTTAAAAAAATCGTTCCGACAGCAGAAGACGCGAAGACAGACTTTATTGTTTTATTTCGGTGTATCGCAAACGATAACGTTTTGGAAAATATTTCATTTGGACTCGATGCGACGAAATGAGGATTAAAGTCGTTTTGATTAACATGCCCCCCCCCCCGTCTCCGTCCCCGTAAATAAGTTCTGGATCCGCGCTTGGCCGGGGGCTTGGGTCGGGGCGTGTTGGAAGAAAATAAACGGCGAGATAAAAACGGACGGAATGTCAAAGGCCGTTGGAGTAAACGAGATCGGTGCGTTCCTCAACCCCGAAGCGGACATCGAACGCGCAGAACCCGATTTCGTCGTTTACTCACCGCGACCGGTTTACCGTTCTGGGCGCGGTATTAACCGCGCCCGGATAGCTGCCGTTACGCCGCTCGCCGTTTTGTCGTTCAAATCCGAACGTTCCGCGGACCGTAAAATGGCTCGTGCGCGTTTATGTTTTCCCCACGCGAACCCAATCCCAGCGTTCCCGAAACGAGCAGAACGTGACGATTTCGTTCGGTTATCGGTGTCGCGGGCGCGCGCCTTCATTCCATAGACGTTTACGATCCGAAACGACAAAGACGACCCGGGAAAATATTTCTCGACGCCCGCCGGACGGAACCGTGGTCGGCGCGCAGGAGGTTAGGTCAGGTCGACCACCCCCGCCGCCGCCGCCGGCAAACGTGTGCTCGCGCGCGGTCGTCCGTGTGTCGTTTTTCCTCCCGCCGAGAGACGCCGTGCGCGCACGTGCGAGTCCGCGCGACTACCACCGCCGCCGCCGCCGCGCGACGACACGTGCCTCGCCACGACATGTGCGAAATGAAACGACCGGCAGAAAGAAACGTTCGAAAATCCATGAGGCGCGCTTGGACGACGGTCTTTAAAAATATACGACAACTGCGCGCGCGCGCGAGCGACGTGCACGGTCATAATATACGCGCGGGCGCGCGCGCGCGCGACGGAAATAAAACCCGCCGACACGCGCTATACTTAACTTTTGTATAAATAAATCGGTTGGTGCCTAGGTCTTGAAATAAACCCCCGCGGGTCGTGCCGCCGCCGCGTTATCGCGGCCGGGTCCCCCAGTTCTTCGCGAACGGCCCGGCCGCGCTGGCTCGGACGCGCCGCGTTCCCCGCGAGTCGTGCCGCACGCGAGTTACCGTCGCGCGCGCGAGACCGACCAACCACCCCTACAGAGGCCCCCCGGTCCGTCTGGCGGCGCGCGTTAGGTTAGGTAAGTGCCGGTCCACGTTCTTTGCATTTGTTTTTTCCGTTTTCGGCCGCCCTCGTTTTCGTTTACGTCGCGAGAGGCGCTACTAAAACGGGGGAAAACCCGCCGTGCGGACATCGCGCGCGCGCCGGACCGGTCGTCGCGCCCGCCGCGCGCGTTGTGCGCCGTGGCCGGCGAAATTCGCTCGGCGGCGGCGGCGGCGAGTGTTATCACGTGCGTTATCGGAGTGGGGACGAAACGTGACTGGGGAAACCGTCCGGGATTCGTGTTTATGTTTTTTCGTTTTCGAGGTTTTGGAAACTCGCCCCGTATTTAGCGAACGGGCGTTTGTTTTTCTAATGGATACGGTCGTCTTTCGGAACCCGTCGGTAATAACAGAAATTCGCTCGGTCGGTGGGGGGAGAGGTCTGTTATCAGAATGGGAATCCGTTGAGACGAAACGCGACTATCACAACATCGTTCGCGTGCGCGTTTTCCGGGGTCTCGCGTAGACGTGTATCTGGATGGGGATCCGCGGGGTCTGGAAACGATTTTTTCAACGAGACGTTCGATCATTTTTTTTTGTTTTTTTCGTATTACCAATAATGTTCGATCGTGATGATCAGCGAATGATCCACGGGACGAATACCGTATTCAATGAAACGAACGTTCGAATACGAATCCGGTACGTTTTAGGACCCCATACGGGGCCTACGTATGCATCTATAGGAAAATTCCAGGATTCGCGAAAAATGTGCGTGGTCCTAAGAATTTCGGGGAATGGTGATGGTGGGGGGGACCGTCGCTTGCCGTTCCAGGCGCGTGCGGGGCTCCCGTCCGAGTAGCCGTTTCTGTCGTTTTGCTTAACGCGCAAAATTTATTGTACATGATTTGGTTTTCAACCGCGTGTGGTAATAGATTATTGATACGACTGATTAACGTCGGAAGTAATTGCTATGATCACATTTGGGACGTCATCAATAACCGTTTTACCGACGTTAGATATCGAACCGACGTCTACGTTTGTCGTTCAACATCGGGTTACTACTATTGCTGTCAGACGTTTACATTTTAATGATGTTTAAAACGAGGTATTTAATATTTTGCACCCCCCCTCCCAAATGTTTCATAGGTTAGGGGGGGGGGAGAGACGTTAAAAAGTTATACGTTCTTTGAAACTGTTCGGTTTGCCACGTGGGGAGGTCGGGAAGTCCACCAGTCACCGAAGAAAACACGTGAGCGCACGCGTTTTTTATCGTAAATAATCACGACGAATCTCAGAGGATGAACAAAAAAACTCGAATGCGAATACGATTCATCACACGTGACACCGTGAAAACACATAGTGGTTTTGTGTGACGCAGTCGATTTGCCGGCCGTGACGACGACATCGTCCTCGTAAAAGACTTTTTGATGAACTCCGCGGAACGTCCGAAACCGAGACCATTAACGGTCGTGTCGTGTCGATACGTCACAAGCACGCGTCTGAAACGAAATGGAATTTACACACCGCGATGTTATGACGAGCGCGATTCAACACGTAAGACACGTGCAAGTTGATCGCACCGATTACTCCTACTACCTCTCGTCGTCGCGTCGACTTGCGCAGGTTTCCCGGACGATTTGAATAAGGCGTCGGTCGTTGGAATGTTAAACGTGTCGAATTCGATCAAACATCAATTCGTCCGTACGCGGCAGTGCATTCCGTTTAGAGATAACGTTAAAAAACTTCTGTTTTCAAAATTAAAACAAGTATTCGAAATACTACCCGAGCCCGGTGGAAACAAACTGTCGATTATCGTTCGCGCTTTAGACATTATACGCCGTATCAGTCTATTAGCTTACGAAGTACGACGGGCGTGATTTTTTTTTTCTAACCGCTTAAATGAGTTTTCTGTGTCAAGACCTATAGCGAAATCGTTTTCTTGCACTGGCATCACGTCTGACGTTTCGTCAAAATCCTTGGGCACGTTTTCAAGACTACATTTTCAGGCGCACAAATTTATCATCGCGTACACAAAACAAAATACGATTTGTTCGTGGTCACGGTAGAGAATACCAAAATTTAATGTTCGTATTTACAACTCAATACTAAGGGATTGAACAGTACCCATATATATATATATGCACAGCGTATATGAGTCAAGACAACGGCGACATAACAATTTATTTGCACAGTTGCAGTACAACTCACAGGAACGTATAACAACACAAACCGAGAAATTCTTTTTACGAACTTTTTAAACGGCAAAAATTACTCTACGAACATGTTCTAAATTTCTCGTAAGGACTATAAATACATTATTGAATTCTCGTAATTAAATTTATCATGATCCGAATTCTTTTTATTTTTTAAAAAAAAGTCGATTTCTGCATCACAACGAGATCGTTAAACTACTCGTACGTAAATTATACAATATAAATAATATCAAAATTGTAAATACATTTGGGAACACGTCATCTATACGTGTCCCCCTCTTTTCACTTATTTCGAAAGCAATCTGATTATTTTTCAATGACGATAATATGTCGTTCGTTTCGTGAAAACCGTATCCATTTCGAGGAGTCGGAAAGTTGTGAAATTTCGACCAAACGAAATTTCCCAGTTCCTAAAATCAATCCGTAACGAGGCGAAACGAGATAAAACGTAAATTATTTCGCATTCAAAACCGTTACGATTGTTATTGTTACACAGTACATACTATACGTACGTAGGCAAGCGTTTCGTAAACAAGTCTTCAGATAAGGTGATAAAATCGCATGCGGTGTATACATACGTATTATTATTTGCTCTTCAAAGGACGTGGTGATGTGATTGCGAAGCGTAGTGCGCTGCGCTAATCCTAGTCAATAACTGCTACGCGGAATCATTTTAACGCGAAATAATCGAGACGTGTAATAACGATCGCGTATAAATATTATTCGATCGTCGTTCCGCAACATTTCCGGACATTAAAAACGAGACGAAATGAATAGGGAAAAAAATATGAATAAAAAAGGAATAACGTCGTCGTCGTGCTTTTGCACGAGTAGAAATTTCGTTTTCCGTTTCATCAGATTTTGAATATTTTGCAAACTATTCGTGTACAATTCAGATCACGTGCTCTAATCATGCGTGTAAATATAACACTAATAAACAAATTGACGTTACTGGCTCAGATCGTAATGCTGTAGAATTTTTTTTTTTTAAAAAAACTCATTCGACCTGAACCGTGCATGGAAATTGCGTTCACGACGCGTTAGGTTCGTGTCAATGATAATGCATTTATACGTCGCGCGTGTTTCCGTAATCTATTGATTGTGAACGTTTTGTACGTATCACCGGCAACGTGAATAATTCGGCATCGTGCAAAACACCTAGGCGTTATGTATCGTCTAATGCCGTATGGCTTTAGGCAATTTAAAAAACAATTTTTTTTTCTTTAATGTTTTTTATCGCACGTCGTTGTCGTAGGCGTTATGTACCGTCTAATGCCCAGACATCACGGAGACAGAGTGCAAATTAGAAAACTTGGTATACGTCGTTTTGCGCAAATATTAAATTGTACATTCGATTTTATTTATTAGCGCGCGTTAACGACGGATGACGTTTAGAAGTACAAATAATATTATTTTTTTAAGGCGGAAACGCTTTTTGTTTATACGTTTATTTTTACAAGAACGTTTCAAAAAAACAAAAAAAAACCACCTTGACCTGTGCCCCGAAGGAATGTTCGGTCGCGACTGTTCTGAGGGCGACTTCTTTTCGTCTGACGTGCTGTAAACTGACTCCTACCGAATAACCGTTTTATTACGCCGTCCATTTGTACCGAGCTAGCTTGAAACCCGAAAAACGTAATTTAAAATAAAAACGATTTTTTACTTCTTCTTCTTCTATCGATAGTTTTTAACGCGAAATAATTTGTCCGTTCTTTATCCCCGTGCGTCTGTGAACGTCCGGAACGGGAATCCTTTAACACGGTAGAGTTCGCTTTGGCTGGTAGTGGTTTTCTGTCTTGACGTTTTATGTCTTTACTTTGGCACATTAAAATAAAAAAACCGTCACGAAAAAGCGTCCACGAAAAGCGTTACCTAAATCGAGATACCCACTGGGGACTGTCACGAAAAAGCGTTACGGAAAAAAAAACCTAACCTAAACAGACGTAAAATGTCTCGCTTAACGCGGACTCGTATGCGTCAATCGTTTTTATACCAGCTTTGAACCTAAATCTCAGCTATTCAGTCTCATCTGGTTAAGCCCGATTATCCAGATGGGATGTCGCTTTGGACCGTACCATTTGCGTCGATAACGGTTATCGATCCCGGCAACATTAAACGTCTCGCGTGGCAAACGAGTATTCCATTGTACGGTTCCCCGCGATTCGTGCCGCGCGTCATTCATAAATGTCCGATTGTCGACATTGCCGGTAACGTGTACGCGCCGGACGGGATAGGGTCAGTTCTCCATACTTTTGATAAGAGACAAATCTGATAGCCGATTTTCGCGGATGTAGGAACACCAACATAGATAATTAAAACACCCGCGTTCCAAATGTTCGTTAATAAATTTACTAACCTTTAATTAGTCGAAAATAACAATAAATGTTTAACTTTTTCTACAATTACAACTATAAAATAACGATTATTATAAATGGTAATATTACAATATTAACCGAATAGAAATTCACTTTAAACAAAATTTTAAATCATAAAAAATTAAAAAACTTATATCACACGAACATATGAAATATTATAGGTATAATAAAACATTTTATTACTGTATCACTGTAACGACCGTCAAAAACCGTTACGCGTCAAATACTCAAATACATTAGTAACATACGTTATTTCACATATTTAATGCAGAGTTAGTATAATTTTGTGTGGTGGTATGTAACCTCAAAAAAATAAAAAAATCGGAATCATTTCTCTTATCGAAAGTATGGAGAACCGACCCTACTATCCCCGACGACGCAGTCAAAGGACGCGCTTTTCGTGTCGGCCGTTTTCAAGCGAAAACGGTCGTTCGGTACGCACGCACACGTGGCACATGATCGATTCGGTACTTACCGGCTTTTGCGATGGGGGCGGCGGCGGCGGCGGTGCGTCCGTCTGTTGCTCGGACGTTGCCGTGGCGACCGTGACGTCACTTCGTTCACGCGCCGCGACAGACCTCGCCAACACGCACGCGCTTGGCACGGGTCCGACGGCGTTTCCCCCCCGATCCCGAGAGTTTGTCCCTGCGGGGACGGGTGGACCAACTACCCAATACACGCGATCGAAACGCGAGTGGTAGTCGAGACTGTCAAACAGTGTAGGCGAAACGCGTCCGACTGGCGGCAAACCGGTACCGCGGGCGAGGGGTAAGCCCCTCGGGGCTCAAGAGCGGACCCGGTCGATCCCTCGGGCGGCTCAGGCTGTTGGGATCGGTTACGCGGGTGGCAGACTAGCAGGAGCAGTACCGTGTGGTGAACGGCCTCGCGAGCTAACGGGCCCGTACCTTAAGAGAGACTTGGGGGAAAATATCCCCGTGTGCCCCTGTCGCCGTACCGGCGTGGTTACGGACACCGGTGGGTAGGTGTACCCCATAGTACGTCTTACGGTGCTGATGGAGCCGGTCGGTCCCGCCGCCGCGGGATCGGGGTAACCGCGGTACGAGCGGTACGAACGGGGTGGTTCTCCCGCTGACGGGTGTCAAAACCCGAGAACACGGGAATACTCCTGTGGGCAACGCCGCTCGTCCCTTGGGCCACGTGAAAAACGCCCGTACGACGCGTTAGGTTCGGGACGCTGATCGGGATCGTGGTTCTTCTTGCGTAATTTTCGCAATTCACGGGTCCCGGCGTGTTCACGTTCGGCCGCCCGAAGAACGACGTCCACCGTGGTCCGAACGATTAAAATGCACGTTTGCACTCTGCGAACGTCATTGCACAACGCACGTCCCAAATACGTTTGGCGAAACGGTTTCGAAGAAGATTTCCACGGAACGTCGCGAGCGCCCAAAACTTTCACGTCCTTAAGAAATAGTTTTTGTGTCTCGCGGAACCCCGATGTCTTCGATTCCAACTCGACACCAATTCTACTCAAAACCAATAAAAAATTTCAATCGAAATCGTCGTATTTTTGTTAAAATAACGAATCGATATTTTTAATGAGAAGAATGGCATCGTTTTGATGCCACGATAGTTTTAAAATTGGGTTTTATAAGTAGAATTTCTTAGGTGACCGGAGCGGCGTCCAATCTATTTCTGTATTTACTCCTGGTATACGCGTAAGAGTAGAAACCACAGGTCGTCACAAACGGTAATAGAGTTACGATAGCTTTTTCAACTAGGGACGGGGTATAAGTCCAATCCAAAACTCGTTTAATCACCCGGATGTAAATCTGATCCTATTAGCAAATCAAATATTTTTCAATAATAATAATAATAAAAATAAATAATTTTCTCGATAATCAAATACATCCGGCGGAACACACGTTGGTCGCCAAACGCCGACGGATCTCGGAGCCCCGTGACGTTTGCCCGTGTTGAGCGACAACAAAGAGCGAGGTTAGGTTTAGGTTGGGGAAAATCGTTTCGATTGAGTTCGCCGACAGAGCCCGACGGGACGACATAATGCATATTGACTCCGGGTCCGCTTCGGGTTTCAAATGAACACGAACGCTTACCGGCGCAGAGGGTCGTCGACGAGGAAAATGCCGCTCGGCGATCAAACACGCCGAGCCGTCGAAAGGTTCGAGTACCTCGATCGTTCTATTCGTATTTACGGGGGGGCGGGGGGGGAAGGAATGGGGGATAGATTCCCCCCTTGATTTTTTTTCTAGTTTTTGATGATCTTGTTTACAATAGCCGATAGGTATGATTTTACGAAGCGCTCTTCAGGTCGATAAAATATTTTTTAATATATGTCCCCCTCCTCCCCTAGACGAAATCCTAAATACGCCACTGCGTAGCGCATCACGGGGTCGATTCGGTCGGCCGTGTTTTCGGAGGAAAGTTTGGCGATAATACGTTAACACGACTTAGTTCGTGAGCGACGCGTGTCACCGTGTTTTGTGGCTACGGTTTTGTAATCGTGCGATTTTAGTTTTTATTATATTTTTATGTTATTTGTTCACCCGACTCTACTGATTTTATAGTTTCTATTTTTTTAATTTTTTTATTTTAAATTGATAACATTCCACGCCTCCCCCGAAAACATGGTCGCCGTCCTGTGTTACCCGTGGTTATTCGTTATCGGCGGCGGGATAGGGTCAGTTCTCCATACTTTTGATAAGAGAAATAATTTCAATTTTTTTTTTGAGGTTACATACCACCACACAAAATTATAAAATTATACAAATATAAATTTAGCGCTGATAAATGTACAACTCTGCATTAAATATGTGAAATAACGTATGTTACTAATGTATTTGAGTGTTTGACGTGTAACGGTTTTTAACGGTCGTTACAGTGATACAGTAATAAAATGTTTTATTACACCTATAATATTTCATATGTTCGTGTGATATAAGTTTTTAAATTTTTTATGATTTAAAATTTTGTTTAAAGTGAATTTCTATTTGGTTAATACTGTAATATTACCATTTATAATAATCGTTATTTTATAGTTGTAATTGTAGAAAAAGTTAAACATTTATTGTTATTTTCGACTAATTAAAGGTTAGTAAATTTATTGACGAACATTTGGAACGTTGGATTTTAATTCCAAAAAAAATCGGTCATCAAATTATTTCTCTTATCAAAAGTATGGAGAACTGACCCTATCCCACGTACCGACACGTGTTGTCGTGCGTGACGGCGACTTTCATCGGAGGTTAGGATTGATCGGTCTCGGCGGACGCTTCGTACGCGCGATAAGGTTTTCTAAGCGGTTAAAAAACGGCGTCCGGCCATTCCGGCGGTCACGCGTTTACAAAACGAAACGCAACGAATCGATCCGAAAACGGTTCGACCGACCGACCGTGATCCGTCGTATTAATAACTCAACCTATATCGGATGCATTGGCGCGGATTGTCGGCTGGCCTGTCACAGACACTACACTACTGCACCGCTGCAAACCGTGTCTAACGCCCGAAGCTTGTGCCGCGGACAATTCGCTGTTGAACAAGAACAACACCTCGAACACGTGTTTTCAACGGTCGTACAAACCCACGGCGCAAGCAAACGTGACGTATCTTTTATCAAATAATTCAATTTCCGATATACTCGTGAACGTCCAACTATATTGTTATGTCCCGTGTACATTGATGTGGTTTACACGAGCTATCGAAAATCGATACCCGACGGTTATGTTAAGCGTTGCTCACGTTATTTCCATCATATCGTATCGCGTACGATAAGAAAACAAATACATCAATATTATTATTATTATTTTTTTATGGTTGACGCAGATATGTTTATTATTGTTCCGTGGTCCGACACCGTGTTTTATTTTAATTTTAATCGGTTGTTTTTTTTGTCATTCGGTTTCCATTATACTTATTAAATTATAAATTCTTCTTTTTTTTTTTCGACCGTGTCAAACACTCGTTCAAAAACGCTTAATTTATTTTTAATAATTTACAATATGAACTGGCTGGAACACAATAACGAATACATAAAACGTTCGAACAATCGGTATTGTGTACGGATATTATTATCATAACCCATGACGACGTTTACCCTATATGGGTGATAATATAGTGACATAATAAATTTACAGGAAACGCGCCGCGTCCACGATATTATAATGAAATTGGCATTTTGAAATGTGCATTTCATACAAACGACCGCGCGAAATAAAAAGATTAGAAGAGAGAGAGACGAAAGATATCGTCGTGGTTTTATCCCTTACAGACCGGCAAAGCACGATTGCGAGGGTTCGGTTTAAAATTTTTTCTACGTTTAATATTTGTTCCGCTAGGTTGAGACCGGCCTCGCACGAGTGTGAAGGTCACGTTCAATCCAATGAAAAAACAAAAACAAGATTCGAATAAAACACAGCCTTGCTCTGTGTATATTTAGTTTGGATTTTTAAAAAAATTTGAATTTTTGAAAAAATTAAAAAAATGTTTTCGGCCTGTAAGGGTTATTACAGTTTCGTTTGAATACTTGATATCGTACGATTGAAGTATCTCTACGATGTTTAAATGTCATGCGAACACGTATTGTCAATTACTACCGTCGGGCACAATAGTTAGGCCCACCGCTTCGCGGCGTGGTTGCCAGAATAGTGGTAGGGGTGTCGCCCCGGGTCGACCGACCGACGTCAACTCAAAACCCAGTCGGTACCGGCTTGCCGCCCCGGACGCAGTGCCCCCGCGAGGTTGAGGTGCCTATCTCGGCTGAAACGTGGTGGTTGTGGGACGAGCGCTGCAAGGTAACCAAACCACCGGACCCTTTGGGTAGGGGTGGTACCAACGAGGCACTTACGTGAGTCGCGGCGCTCCTCCAGAAGGGAACGGGCTGAAACCCGGTGCTGGCGGTCCATCTTGACGACCCGCTCCTACCACATTCCTTGAGTAGCTTCTCGGAGCCAAAACAAGGTATGAGAGGTTAGTGGGCGAAAGCCGAATGAAACCCGGGGTACTAGATGATGTCGGGCACGATAAACGGTCAAAAAACGAAACGAGACGAACAACGTAGAACGTTGAAGACCGTCAAATATGCACACGCCGAGTTGGTAAGTTCGTCAAACTCTCGGCGAACGTGTCCAATGGGCAGTGGCGGCACCAGACATTTTTTCTAGGGGGGGCAAGATCATGGCGAATTGATCATGGAATTTGGGTGTAAATATAAATTATTGAAATACATGGAAAATACTGTATTATTAGCGTTTTCTGATAAAATCTAATCAATTTCGAAATCAAATTAAATGAGTGTATTCTGTGGTATATCATCTAAACGAATGCACATAAAATAAAAAACACAGCAAATACGAAAATACTTGAAATTTAAATTTTCGTTTGCTCTTCGACTGGTAGGGCAAAGATGGGGCAAAACCGAATTCGGGTAGGGCGCTTGCCCTACCTTGCCCCCCTCTAGCGCCGCCACTGCCAATGGGCGATAGACGGACATATGGTTTTCCGCGATTATGGATAAAACGGTACGTGATAACGGCACTGAGCCAAGCTCAAGGTTAGGGCGTTTGGCGACGAAAACAGGTTTCAAGGTAACGTCAAAAGACGCGGGGCAAAAAAAAAAGACAAACCGAACAACGCCGTTGGACGGACTTCCTGAGTCGGCGGCAGTTGGGTGCCGCGGTCGGACCGCGGAAAAACGTGACGACGTCCGCGGCCGGAGTGGTGCACGCAAGAATGTGTAGGCCGGCGGGTGTGGCCCGACTCGATTCGGCATCGCGTGAAGTCTGGCCGTTTACCGTCCGGACGAGGTCGGAAGTTAACGAGCACGTACAACGGGACGGGCGCGGCGAACGAAGCGAATTTCAATCGCCTCCCTCCCCCGCCGTTGGCACGCGTTGCGTCGATGAAGACCAAATCGTGTTGTGTCCGGCTCGGGATCCCGTGTGGAATTTCGGACCGAATCGGTCGTTTGCGTACAATGGAAACGTATTGGCGCAACGATATTCTATTCGACACGCAAAACGTTTGTGCGACGCTCGTGCGTCCGCGATGTAAATACTTTACCGGGACGTTTATCATTCGTCGTCGTGATCAATCAAACGCGCGTTTGTGAGTTGCGACTCGGACCTGTTAGGTTTTCAAAACGATCGACATTTTTTTTTAATTCCATCGTACAAAAATGTTTGTCGTTGAAATAATCATAACCGGACATCACGCCCGACCGGACGTTGGAAATACAATGCAATCCAATTGCATCTGTAGTGCAACGTTACACAATGCGTTCCAAACGCGGCGGATTTTCTGACAAAAAATGTTTTAATTTTTCTTTTTTAGTACCGGAATACGGATCGCTACAGAACGTCCGAGGGGGTCCAATACCCCTAGACCCCTCCCTCCCCCACCCTGGGTACAATACATATACTCGTACGTGTGTGTGTGTGTATTTTAAGTTAATTAAGCTGTTCCGGCGCGCCCCGTGCAAAACAGTAATCGAGCGCCCCAGACAGCTTTTCAAGTGAACGATAATATGTTAAAAAATTAATTTTTTTTCTTTTCTTTTCTTTTTTTTTTTTAGTCTACGTACGTTATTCTGAAAAGTCTTGCGGATCGTGTCAACAAAACTGTTCGCGTCGTCGTACACGGTCTGGACATGAATCTCGCAAACGATTTTTGAACATTAAGCCTTGAAACGGTCAAGAGGTGCGTATTGCGTTAGGCGATCTCTGCGGTGTAACGTCGTGCGCGACAAGTGTTCAGAGAAACGCCGTTTCGATGTCACGCGTATTCCGATCGTTCAACGATCAGTTTAACTGTATTAACGAACGGTAATAATGAAAAGGTGAGGGTGGAAACAACAACCCTTCGGCGGCCGGTGTCTTTTGGCAGACCGGTGCGATCCAACGCCGGACTTGATTGCAGTGTAGATTCGGTGAAATGAAAAATCATCGTTTTAAAAGAAATTTCATTATTCTTCCGGGTGAACTCGAACGATACGTGACGCGCGTAAAATTCCAATTTATCGCGCACACTTTTTTTTTTTACACTAAATCTCGTATATACATTTTTTTTTTTCGGTTCGTTTTGTTTTCAAACGTGCACAGACGTGTACAGTATGTTTTAAACGTATTTATTATTTTTATCGTATACGCTGACGGTTATGATAGTCGTGTAGTTGTCGTACGACCTTAACCGTGTGCCGCGCCGATCTCCGATGCTCTGAAACATTGTAGATATGTTACGCGTACGTACGTCTAATCTTGTGTGTCGAGTGTTTTTTGGTGTGAGGAGGGGGAATAGGAGAATTAAGCTCCACTCGAGCTTTTTTCCGTTTTTTTTTACATACGCTATGGTTAAAAGCGTGTAGGCATGTGCGCCCCCCAGACGGTAAACAGTGTTTGTCGCCGTTGTGTC
Organism: Schlechtendalia chinensis; assembly: GCA_019022885.1. NCBI lineage: Eukaryota > Metazoa > Arthropoda > Insecta > Hemiptera > Aphididae > Schlechtendalia > Schlechtendalia chinensis. The sequence goes on along the minus strand of CM032339.1, from coordinate 1,241,222 downwards.
TGTGAATTCACTATCTCGTTCCCACCGCCCGATAAAAACGTCCGTGTAGCGTCGCGTTCGCGTCGATTAGGAAATTGTATTTTTTACGAAACGCCAATATCAACGGGGCAATCGCTTGAACAATAACAACGTTCATTAGAATTGTTTTGAAACGTTCCGAACGTTTGTAAATAAATTCGTATCCCGTACGATATATTTTCATTATGAGTCGTGTGCGTGTGTGTTTTTTCTCTGCTCTTTGTTACGGCGTTATAATTGTCGCGTATTGAATATTTGTACTCGTTACAGCGATCGCGAATGGAAAACACTACTAAATTGGAATAATTTTTTTTTTTTTTATGGAAACGTCATTATAACGGAAAAACATTAATGATTCGCGTCTCGTTTGTTGCGTACGTGTGACCTGTTCACCGGTTACGTAACGTTTCGCAATAGGTTTCGTTACGCGTACACAGCGCCCACGCGATATTAACGATACGGTCAGTCATTTTTTTCTATTTTCTATCAATCCGTTATCGTCCGGGTAATTTTGTAGCGTCTGTGAACCGTTTATCAATTGACGCGGCCGACGTAATTGCGGTGCACGAGAATCGTCCCGTGCGAGAATCGTATTCAAACGAGTACACACGGGGTGATCGCGGAAACGTCGGCGGCCGGCCGAGAAAAAAACGGAAAAAATGTCCAAAATCGTGGAAACGAATACGCCAGAGTCGTATTCGCTTTTTTCCTCCGCGGCCGCTCCGTGACCGTTGTGACGAACGCGTCGATATTCGTCGGCACCTCGCCGTCAAAAACCGTCGTCAACGGTGCGTTTTGTTCGTCCGTTCGTTTGTTTATTACACCGAGAACGATAATTGTGTCAAGGTGATTCCGTTTCTCACGGAACGATTATCACACACGCTCGGCGAAAATTATGCCGAACCGTATTTTTATTTTATTAATAGTGCGATTATCGAGCAACAACAACGTACGGTTAAACGTGTTTACGATTTAGATGATTTCGGACGGTGTTTCACGTATCGACGAAAACACGAGAATCCAAAGTTCGACGTATCGAATGTTCAAAAACGCACACGACGCGATTCGATTCCGTTCCTACGCGTGTTGCGATGAATTCGAAAAGGTGTTTTAAACGGTGTATTTGGTTGGTCGTGGTAGTCGAGTCGACGTTCTCGAGTGGGGTTTGTTTCATGAATATCACGCGGAAATATATATTTTTTTTTTTTTGACATTTTATGTCTTTACATTTTGGCACGTTAAAATAAAAAACCGTCACGAAAAAGCGTTACGGAAAAAAAAACCTAAATCTCCCTTATGGTTTGTTTCCATGGCAACCATTGTTTCGGTTTTGAAAAAATTTAAATTTGAATTTGAAAAAAAATGTTCACACATAAGACATAAAATGTCTCGCTTGACGCGGACTCCTCGTATGCGTTAATCATTTTTATACCAGCTTTGAACCTAAATCTCAGCTATGTTTAGAACCTAAATCTAAACTTTTTTTATTATTATAGCTTTTAGTACATAGCTCAACAATTATAATAAATACATTTATACATATAAACATATAAATATGCAATAGTAATAACAATAACAATAGGAAAGAAATACGATAAAGCCCAGCTTCCAAGACATACGAATCAATCAGATTTATAACTGGTTCGGATTTAGAATTAAGAATTGAACGGAGATCGATTGAAATGTTTGAAGATTTGAGGGAATTGAATAAGGATCGAGCGCTGGTCGGACAGAGAAGGGCAATTTGATAGGATGTGTTGGAGGTCGCGAATACCTTCATTTTGGTGCATGGAGGGGAGTCATTGAGATTTAGTTTATGTGCGTGGGCGGGTAAAAGCGTGTCCTACGCGTAACCGATCGAAACAAACGACGGAACGTCTTGGCAAATTCAAGCTATTGAACCGGACGTTGGTAGGTATTCCGGGTGAAATGTTTTTGAAATCGGCAACAAAGTTACCAGGCAGATTTTTCCAGTAGGTATCCCCCAAAAAGACGGAAATATCTAATGGATTATTATTATTTTTTTTTGTATTCGCTTTATACATGCCCAATAACGATTTTCGAACGAGCGTCACAAAAACGACCGTGTCCCAAACGGTTTACACGACCGTCACCCGGTGTAAAACGAAAACTCCCTCGTAGCGTTCGCTTACACAGCGAGGGGTCTCACGCTTGATCCGGCGCTTATATTTCTAACCAACAGCAGTCGGAGGTATTCGCCGTGGAGTCGCGATGCGTATGGTGGTGATTATTTATAATCAACGTAACGTGTCGACGAAAATACAAACGTGTTTTCGAAACAGTCTCAATGTATTTATTCGATCGGTGCCGTCATTTGATACGGACGATAATAAAATATGTACGCCGTAGACTATCATTCACACGCGCAGTTCGATATTTTTAATTATTAAATATTAGAACTGCCGTGTTATCATAATTAAGCGCGACGAGAAATCTTACTCCGGACGAATAATTAAAGGCTGGGAGCAGGGGCGGACTGAGACTCTGAATGCCCAGGTGGGTAAGTTTTTAGGAGGCCTTAAACTAACGTAATTAATACAAACAAGCGACTTGATAAAATAAATAACTTGATAGTGTATCACATAAAAAAAATTATCGGATCAAAATAAAACCGACTTCGAAAAAAATGAACTAAAAAAAGTGTGAAATAATTCACAAAAATTTTGATTTTTCGATTTCGGTTATCGACATTTGGCAACGATTACGACGGTGTGATATGTGAAAGATAACAAATACTCGTGTTAAAAATCGTTTAGAATATCGTAATCATTTTTCTATTAGGTATATTATTTTGTGTAAGCCAATAGGCCATGATAAAATAAATATCTTAAGGCCCAAGTACAAAATGTCTAAAGGGCCTGGGCGGGTATGGCCTCTTACCCGCCCTGCCAGTCCGCCCCTGGCTGGGAGCGGTGCAACCGGGTTACTTGTACGGACGGAGATTTTAGAGTTGCGTTTTGAATTGTTTTGAATTCGGGAACAACGATACGGGCAAAGACCGTTAACCTGAGTAACCTTGTGTTTGACGTTTATTGTTCACGCCTGCGGTCCTAAAAGTACGAGTTTTATCGATTTTTAAACATGCACGCAAACGGGACAGTTGTAACGGTTTTCAAATTCGCCATATCCAGCTCGAACTGTTCGGGCTATGTATCTCTATGTACATCGTGCACAACAGGTACAGTTTTCAAGTCTTTAGAATCAACGCGTTTAGACGTGTCGACAATTCTATCGGATTATACGGAAAGAGAACAAATCGAAAAACGTGTCTGATAATATATGCGCTGCAGCTACTGTTGATAAAATCGAAACACTTGTTATACAAAAAAGTGTTCACAGACAAACGAAAATTAAAAAACACACAACACGTTATACAAAACCGATATAATCTAAAAAAAAAAAAAAGGTATTGAAAGGAACTGATAAGTCTGATAATTAAAATACGACAAATGATCGTAAGATTATAAAATGAATTATATGTGTAATATATATATATATGTATGTATAATTATCATCGGTTAACGACGACGTGTTGCGTTTCGTTCGTTTAGTCGCGTGGTAATAATACAAATAATTATTAACGGCGTATGCGTATAGTATGTTAAATATCGTGTGTATGGTTAAGTAATATTGTAAAAAAAAAAAAAAAATCATGAAACGTTTACATAATATGTTTACATATGTATAGAGAGAGAGATAGAGTAAAGAAGTGAAACGGGGGTATCTTTTTATAGGGTATCTTCTTATAACGGTTATCACTGTGATTTTTCACGTACAATATAAATATATATATTCGCCTTTTAACATTCTTCGAATAGTTTCCATAACACGACGTATGTATGCTAAATATATGTCTAAACGCCGAGTCGATTTCGTATTGAATCTCGTTTTCTTTTTTTTTTTTAAATTGTTACAATTGTTACATTTCACTTTTTGAGTGTCCCGTCACAAAAACAGTCACATACACATTAGACTATAAAAGGATTTTTTACCTAGCACCTTTGTGACGATCACAATTTTTTTTCTATCTATTTAATTTGAATACTTTTTTCAACACTAAAATATGAGTGTTAAAAAAAAAAAAAAACATTCAAATCTGAAATATACATAGATTTTATGTTGTTGTAAATTAGAATATGTTGTGAAACAATCTCGAACGAGATAAAATTACATATATCTATTAGTAATTTAATTAGTGTTATTACTTATCTTAATTCTCGACAGGAATAAGTATGATTGTATAATATCATAATATAACACATTATGTTATGACATGGACCGAATAAGATTGGCGTTTTATTCAATGATGATAAACTTTCAATAAATCGTAAATTGCATGTGCAGGACGCGACGTAATGGACTCCCACATCTCCTAGGTTAACATAGAAAAAAAACCTTCCCCCGTTCATGATATGAAAAAGAAAATCGTGTTTATAGAAAGTATATTATATAAGGTTTGTTTTTTTGGTATTTTTCAAAAATGATATCGTCCGAATGACGGCCTTGACGTGCGGCGCACATATGGAGTCGTTCTCGAAGGTTTTTCATCATTTTCGCCATAATCACGTTCTTCAGAGGTACGAGGACGACGTTTAAAAAACTTCCGCTTTGGTCTGGTGTACCCCCGTGAGAAAAAGTCACAGAGATTCAAATCAGGGGAGCGAGGACATTTCAAACATTTCTTGCAAAATGGCGCGAGAATGACGGGCCTGTAACTGCATCCTGTCGAGACCAGAAGGCACCGGTATTCTCGTATTCTTCCATTTTCGGACGTGAAAACTTTTCCAACGTGTCGCAGTACCGGTGACGCCACCCTCTTCAAACAAAAAAAATCAAAAAAATAAGGTCCCACAACGCTTACCGAGGACAAAGCACGCGAAACGATTACTTTGGGACCGCGAAGAGGTCGTTGGTGTGTTTCAGCCGCCCGGCGAAGGGAAACGTTGTTTGCTTACTGTGCCAGAAACGTGGCAGTGTGCTTCGTCGCTCGAAATACCCTCCGCGTCGCAGTCACACACTCGGCGTTCTCGAAAAATGCCTCTATAACGAAACCGGTGTTGTTCACCGCTGGACCCCGGCATGGCGGACGACTGAAGAAAACCCTTATTAGTTCTTCGACCCGACGAAATAAACCGCTCTCAAATCCAATCGATCTGATTACGAGTCGATGATAATTTCAAATGTGCGAGTCCATTACTCCGCACCCTCTATACATACGTGTATATATATATTTTTTTTTTAAAAATTCGCGTTCAATAATACTGTTCAACTAATTCCTTAAAAATTACAACGCCGTCGATGAAACCGTATTTAAACCGTTTAACATCGTTTAATGTGTATATATATATATACAGGGCGGGCCAGAGAAACGGAAAATTTTGCAATAACTCTCCCAAACGTTTAAAAAATTTTTTTCCAATATTTATTGTTAAAAACACAGAGTACATATAACGCCATTTAAGGTTCAAAACACTAAAATATTAAGTTCGATAAGTAGTAATATCCTTAAGATGGTGTCCGTTCCTCTGTATGCGTTCGTGGAATCGTGTGTGAAGGTTTTGCACGACTCTCTGTAACATCTCCGTGGGAATTAATGCAATTACTTCTTGGATTCTTGTCTTCGACTGAAGAAGTGTTGTTGGGCGAGTGCTATACACTTTGCTTTTGATATGGCCCCACAAAAAAAAGTCACACGCCGACGAATCAGGTTAGGTTAGATTCGATTACCAAGGAGCTGTCGAACGGCTGCCATTGATGATCTGGCAGTATGAGCTGTGGCTCGCTGAAACCACGGATCGTCAAGACCAGGAAAATTTTCAAGTTTTCCCGTTTCATGACGTCCACGACGTCCCAAACCGTAATGGCGTCGGAATTCCCTGCGAGCGGCAGTCAGACTATCGCTATTTTTGTAATACGCCTTCACGGGCAAAAGCGCGTTGTGAACCGACCGCCCGCTGATCCGTGTTTACTAAATGACAGGCACTTGTGAACGTAACGATAACACTATCGCCTTTCTACAAGCTCTCCAGGGCTGCCAACGTGACTTTCAAATTTTTCCGTTTCTCTGGCCCGCCCTGTACATAATTAATATGTGATACTAAAACGAAGAAGAACGTTATTCCCGATTAATAAGCCGGTAAATAACGCACTATAGGCCGTGAAAACCGAAACGGTTGGTCAGAGCAGAGACAGCGAGTTCCTGACTAAATACATGCTCCCGCGTCAAACTGTCGAAAAAACAAAAACAACTTTACTTTCAACTCAATTATTCAGATTTAGCATTGTAGCACGGTAACTGTAGTTGTTTGCCGTTATTTTAACCGTAGCTCAACTATTCAATCGGAACACGTTATATTTATATTTCATTGTTTTTCGTTTTATTGTACATTATAAATATTAATTGTATATGTTTATTGTTTACTCTGATGTATACGTATTACGTAGTCTTTGAGAAAAAAAAATTTTTTTTTTTAATAAATAAATGTTAATATGTAAATTGTTTATTGCCAGAAGTTCAAACACTTCGCGTAATCATACTGCAGAGTAATTACGTCGTGAATCGTCGCACAATCAGATATTGTATTAGCGACGTGTAGTTTTGTTTTCTTACTCGTTTTTTTTATTTCGGAAAACGTGCACGAGTATACGATTGCGAATTCGCGAAATAGACTGTGCCTACGTGGTATTTCGTCACGCGCATATTTATCAAACCGCATACGGGTTTTATTTGTGATCACGGCGTACGGAAAACAGTCCGAGCGACGATCTCATGTTTTGTTCTCGTTGGTTAGGTCTACGGGATGGAAAACGGTATTGACACTGAACTTCCAAAAGGTTTTCGACTTAAAATACGTCTTCGGTCGTACATTTTTTTTTTTTGCTTTTCTGGCACGCTCCAATCAACGCGGTACCAGTTTGTAAATGCGTGCAAATGTATATCGAAATGGAAATCGCGAGCGGAACCGAACGGTTTTTTTCTCTGAACCCCTAAAAAAAAATAGCATGAAAAAAAAACAAAAGGGGAACGCTCGTTCGCTATCGAAGTGTACATAAAACATTTTTTTTTTTTTTTTTTTTTACGAATGTTGAATGTGAATTTTGTTTTTTTCTACGACGTTTGGAAATCGTTCCGTGTCGTTTATGATTTATCGGTAAACTCGGGATCTCGGTCGATTGCCGGGCAGCCGGGTCGGCCTGCACCAGTCAGACACCGAAGCGCGTGCATTTGGTTGTGCGTTGTGCACGTGCACATACGCATCTGTATTTAATCTCCGTGTGGGAACTTGCACGTGCGCCGCGTGTATTTTCGTCGCTCGGTACGTAATGTATAATATCCGACTGCGGTTCGCTCGCAATGCGTTTCGTGTGGCAAACACGACCACGGAACCCCGGGGTTAAGCGTGCTGGTTGAATCGTTCCCGGCCAGATATCGTAAAACGAAAACGACGAGCTCGACGGTATTGCGCGATCGTTTTTATACAATTGATTTATTTAAGAAAAACACTAAAAACAATGTGTTCAATGAACATATTTTTATCATAGACGAGACGTCGAACGTGAAAATGTCGACGTTTCGTTTGTAAAAATGATTTCCAAAACGTATACGGCTGCAACCCGATTGAGTACGATTTTTTTTTTTTTTTTTAGCGCGACGTTGCCAATTACAATACCTACATATTTTAACCGTGTATAATTTATATAAATAGAAAATAATATTACGACTTAAATTGTTTTTGATAAACACTTATAAATTAGTTGAAAATTAAAAAAATTAACGGTATTAAATAAAATAATAAAATATTGGTTCCGTGTAAAAACATTATAAAAATAAAATTAGTTTCCCTGAATACTTGGTTCTAACGTTTGACGAGCGTTCAAGTAAATTATCAGCGTTTTTTTTTTTCTAATTTCATATGGTTCTTCCCAATGGTGCTTAATATTTTCGGGTGGGAATAGTTTCAGCCTGGGTTTCTCGTAAGATCTTGTAGAACTGTGAGTCCTAGACGTAAATGTTATTTAACCGTAAACTATCGATATAAAATAAACAGATGTGGACGTTTGCGGACATTTGAGTACTTGAATTCGGCGACAGTTCGGTTTCAAGTCGATTTCGCTTGGCGAATTCTCGACGTGACGGCGCTGTCCGCTAAATCCGATCCCTTTGTTTTTCTCCGCGTTCGCCCGACTCCCTAAACCCGACGGACGCTCGTTTGACGCGCCGGCGTTTTTGCCCGTGCCTCCCGGGGCTGCCGGTGAAATCACGCCGTTAGTGCTCCGGAACGTAAGGTCGACATTTGAAACGTACGTGTCCGTAGCCGAAGACGAATAATCGCCGTGACGGTTACGTAACTATATTTGAAACTCGAGGCTTCACTACTCCGTTCGAATCCAGCACCACCCCTCAAACTCGTACCACATAAAACCCTCCTACAACCACTCTGGGCGTATGGTATAGTAATCCGGGGGTGCTGCAAAAAACTCAAACAACACAACCGTCCGAGCCTTCCGGAATATCTGCTGTCGTATTTTTTTAATTACCGGAGCACCACCGTGGTGTATCTCCAATGACGCTACAAACTCCGACCTAAGAATCCGCTCTATCGACGAAACTGCCACCTTACATTACAAACGCTTCCAAGCAGTCCAGTCCCAACCAGCTAACCAGTCCTAACCAGACGACTCGAGCGGAACTGGTGCCGAGACTTAAAAACCGTATGAATCGTAAATGGATTGTAAATGTTAAGCCACTAGGTATCTCTAATGTGAGATCCCTACCGTGTTACGATTAGTTCATAGTCTTTCTTTCGTTTCACCGTGTTTATTACTTATTGTACGCCTACGTGTAGATCGTAATATATATCATAATGAAGCCGTATTTAGAAAGAAAAAAAAGAAACTATATTGGCCGAGCTAAGTCGCGCGGTCCCGAAACTAAAACGCGACTCGGTTTTCACGTCGCCGAACTCGGCCCGCCCGTCTAACCGTTCTCGAGTGAAATCATTGCAAAACGTTAGCGGATCGTTATCATGTTTTCTTACGATCGTGGTGGTACTCACTCGGGCGAACCGAGTTCAGGCATAAACTGTAGTCATTTTATTAACTTCAGTTTATTTCACCGTGTGCTTCTTAATCATATTTTTCCGTATACGCCTATAACATCACTCGCCTATCTACTTGTCATAACAATAATGTGACGTGACGGAAAAAACTGAAAATCGCCGTGTCCGACTTGTAAAAATGAGAAACGACAAACCGTTTGGGTACAAGTAATAAAAATGTAATTATGTAAAATAAAATCTCTGTTCAAAAAAATAAGTAAACTTATCTGCATTATTATTTATTTTATATTCGAATGATTTTTACGAATTGTCGGTTGATTTCTTTATTTAAGTTTCAAGTGGACGTAACGAAACGTAAATCACAAGACACAATCGTGGTTTGTTGTACCGTGACTCTTCTCACGACTTGAGCGAGACCTGATACGGAACCCGACTCGGGCCGGCGAGTCGACTGACCACCGCGTAGCGCATAGTCAAGCTCGGTCGGGTTGTATTAAAAAGGCCGGACGTCATCGGCTGCCGGCGGACCGGAACTAATTTACGTTCGCTTCCGGATATCGACGGCCGGTTTCGCGACGGACAAACAAATCGTCTGGAAAAATCATTTTGTGCTCGTCAAACGAAACGAAAACCCCTCTCACGGGATTTCGTTTGCGTCCGAAACCAGTTCTTTGATCTCGCACGACGACAAGACCGTCAGCGGTTTTGCTCGGGGATCAAGGCCTCCCCCCCGTAACTCGTCTGAAATCGGATCGGAAAGCGATCGATCGATCGTCGTCGTCGTCGTGGTGTTTTAGTGTCGTCGCGTGCACGCAGGCCTTTCACCGCACCAGCTGCGCGCGCGCGCGCGCGCCGGAGAGATTTATGCGATGTTTAAAAATAGACGCGCCCGGGCCGCGTTCCGTGAGCAACGCGCGCGCGAACCACAACACACGGCCGCGGCTTGTTCCCGACGACAGCTGTCCCCCCCCGACGACGACGACCACGGATCCGGGAACCGCCGCCTGCTCCCGGTCGTCTCGGTTTTCCGACCGGAACGTGATTTTTCCGGACGTGCGCGCCCGTCGAATCGTTGCGATTTCGTCGGGACGCGGTTTTCTCGCGCGAACCCTGGACCGAGGCGCGGGGGGATCCGCCGGGACGCCGCCATATAAGGAAACCGTGTCCGCGGGCTCCCCTCCGTCCGTCGGCGGCCGGAACGTGACGCCGCGCGCGATTGGACGACACGCGTCCGGCGGGCGATACACGCGCGGCGCGCACGCACGCACGCACATTAACCGCGGCGGCGGCGGCGGAGGGGAAGGCGCGTGCTTCGCCGTCCACGTGGCTCGTCGCACACGATTACCACTCGCCGGAACAAGGAACCGCGGCCGGTTTTCACGACGGACTTGGCAGCGGCCGCCGTGTGTCCTTAAACCGTTTTTGTTCGTTTTCTGATGCGCGTCGCGTGGCCCCGATTTTTAACGAACGCCCTGGAATCGGGTTAGGCGTTGCCGCACGTCAAGACGTTCGCGCAACGATTTTACCGGTCGGAACACCCCCCGTGTCCGACGCCCGCGACGTCTTGTCGGCCTGAATCCGGACCCCGGAACGTCGGGGACATCGGGGGGCCCGGTCCGCCGCGAGGTCTTCAGCCTAACTCAGTATCGCACCCAGGATTTTTTCAAGGGGGGGGTCTAAAAAACTACATTATGAAATTTCGACAGAAAAATATGAACGTTGTATCAGAATTTGGATTTTCATCGATAAATTTAAAACTATTACACAGGTCAAGGGGGGGGGTCCGGACCCGGAGTCCACCCCCTTGGGTGCGCCACTGGCCTAACTACTACCGTTGTCGATGAACGACCGGCTCGAAAACCCGTCTGCATTCAGCGGCCCGAACAACTTGACCGATCGTTGAACTTTTCCAACTTAATTTTTTAATTTTCCTGTGGAATAGCGGCCCTGGTCGGCAGCGGTAAATAGACATACGAGTAATACGAAAAATGATTCCTATACGACGCGCGCCGATCGCGTAACACTAGTAACACTTGCAGTGGCGTGCTAAGGGGGGTGGGGGGAGGTTAGGGGTTATATCCCCCCCCCCATTGTCTATTCCGCTGACCTACAGAAAACAACTTATTAGTTACAAGACCTGTTTTAGAGTCATTACTTAATACTTTTTAATTAGTTAATGGTAAAAAAGTACAAAAGCTAGGCGGTTGAATTCCCGTTTGGAATAAGCAATCTACTTTCCGTGTATTTTATTTTTTTTTTTTCGTTTATTTTCAAAAATGCAATAATTTGTTTCAATTTAACGGTGTTATGTCAATTGACATAACATTCATTTTAATTACAGAACAATCTATACAAGTATACACGGTTATGAGCTAGAAACGATTTTGGAGAGCTTGAGACATTTGAGTTTTTGGTATTACCATGACGATTCATTAGAACGTATTATTACTATTTACTTATAACATCCCCCCCCACATTGAAAATTCCTGGGCACGCCACTTGTATTAGTAATAATTATAAAAAACAAAAAAAACCGCATAAAATATTACAAGTAAAATCCCTAGTCCCTGGTACGGATTCGCCTCGGTTTCCTTCTTACCGACTTGTGTTCGTTGCAATACGAGTTTGCCAACCCGTCCAAAAGGTACTCCGACGGACGAAATGGTTATGGTCATAGGATGATACTGGCGGGATAGGGTCGGTTCTCCATACTTTTGATAAGAGAAAAATTTGATGACCGATTTTCGCGGATGTAGAAACACCAACATAGATAATTAAAACACCCACGTTCCAAATGTTCATTGATAAATTTACTAACCTTTAATTAGTCGAAAATAACAATAAATGTTTAACTTTTTCTACAATTACAACTATAAAATAACGATTATTATAAATGGTAATATTACGATATTAACCAAATAGAAATTCACTTTAAACAAAATTTTAAATCATAAAAAATTAAAAAACTTATATCATACGAACATATGAAATATTATAGGTATAATAAAACATTTTATTACTGTATCACTGTAATGACCGTTAAAAACCGTTACGCGTCAAATACTCAAATACATTAATAACATACGTTATTTCACGTATTTAATGCAGAGTTGTACATTTATCAGCACTAAATTTATATTTGTATAATTTTATAATTTTGTGTGGTGGTATGTAACGTCAAAAAAAAAATTGAAATTATTTCTCTTATCGTCTACGTCGTACACGGAAAAAACCCGGAATGACAGTATACACAATCCGACGACCGGACGCGTGTGTTTTTGAACTTCTCGCCGGAAACGTCCGTTTGGGGGTGGTGGTCGGGGGGTCCGAAATTGTATTACAAAAAACGTATTTTTTTAACTTGAAACGAAGTCCAAACGTCGCTGAAGCCCCGTCACTCGAGGACCGCCAACACCTCCTGGCGACACGACACGGGGATCGCGGATTCGCCGCGGGCTGGGTCTCGCCACGATGGTTAAGCCGTCGAGCGAAACAACCGCGTCCGTGGGTACGGGTTCTCGGCCTTGGTCGGCGTCTAGCCCGGCCACTCGCTGACCCCGGACCCTTGAACCAGCACCGCGTGCCCAATAGAAGGTTCGGGGTAAGTACAGGCGGGTGAGTTCTTAGGAGGCCTCAGACAAACGTAATCGACACGCGACGAGCCACTTGATGTTAATGTGTAACATAAAAAACAAAAGTAAAACCGACCGCGAAAAAAACGCACTGAAGAGTGTGCAATAATTCGCGAAAATCTTGTCGGAGCCGGCGCGGGATTCCAAATTGACACGTTTACTATCTTGCTTATTGTATCACTTTTCAATCACTTAAAAAAGCAATTTAATACTTACAAATAACGCCGAGTTCGACAAGATTTTCGTGAATTATTTCACACTTCTTAGTGCATTTTTGTTTTTATAACGGTTTGGATTCAGTTTACATGATAACGTAACGTAGCTTTCGTGTAACACGCGAGGTATTATATTATTTTGTGCAGGCCAATATGGGCCACAATAAGCCCAAGTACAAAATGTTTACAGGGCCTGTGCGGGTACGGCCTCCTCCTATCCGCCCTGCCAGTCCGTCGCTGACCCTAACCCTCTTAGGTCGGGGAGGAAACCCGGGACTCGACGTCCGACACCACGTGTACGTGTTTCAATAACGCCGCCTCGTGTGTGGGTCGTGTACCGTTCAATTGGTAATGGCATGTGTCCGGAATTTAAAAAAGCGATTATCGTTTTATGGGGTTTTTTTTCTGGACAGTGGCAAAGCAAGATCAAACGACGTCCGGACAGGTGTGTTTCGTATTTGTCACAGAACTCTGTACGAATTGTGAACTTTTGATCGCTGAATGTCGATACGTAATAGTAAAACGAAAATTAGAAACCGCAAATGTGTTACGCGTATATAACGGATGATAAAATGTATTGCACGATAATTGCACACATGCTTTTGAATAAAAATAAAGTTTTTAGTGTACTGTCCGCGCGTGGTGTAATCATTTGCACGTCAATTAGATATTATTGTGAAATAATTGTCAACAGAAATATTTAGTAGTAAAAGACAATCTATACGCGCAATTTCGTACAATAAGTCATTATGATAACATGAATCACATGACGATGGGGAAGTCACCCGTTGGTAGTCTATCTTTTGATCATATGGTCTAGGATTCGTCGGGGATACGATCAAAAGACACGGTTTGAATCAGTGGCGGACAAATAATTTAGTCGTAGAGGGGGGGAGGGGTTGATGAGGCTGATTTTTCAACATGAACTTTGATCATTGAAAACATAAGTCGTAATTTAAGGATATTATAAGTTCACTTTATTAAAAAAAAAGAGAGTGATTCGCGAGTCGTTGCATAGAGCTCGGTTTGTTGTATTTTTTTTGGGGGGGTGGGGGAGCACCAGTAATAGCAAACAATACGGAGGGTTATATTTTTGAAATGACCGAACGGGACGAATTGTTGAGATTCCCGTATTGGAATACCGTGGTACCAGAGTGGTCTAATGAGATGGGTTTGCACGGTAGTGTTTTTGGTTTTAAGTTTGGGTCGGCAAATATCGGCGCACCACCCCAGACGTCCGTTAACAAAACGGATTAGTCCGACCGACCGATAACGCGACCGTCGACTTATCGATGAACGTCGGTCGCATCGTTCAAACGACAGCGGAAACACCGAAATCGCGCGTTATCGTTCGACTTCATTTCCGGAACTCGGCGTATTCGTTATCACGCGTTCTCAACAATTTTTGGGGTGGGGGGGGGCGGAATTTTGAAACGCACACCGTTGAATCTAAAATTAGACACGCTAGACATTAATCGCGGTGAGAACGCGTTCGCTTTTTCCACATGGTTCTGCACGGACGGGGAAAAGAATACGGTCCACGAAATAAAAACCTATTAATAGCACGCGCTATTGCGTGTGCGCGCACGTCTTTATGTTCGCTCGTTATTATTATCATCATCATCATTATCATCATTATCATTTATTATTGTGCGCGCTATCCTCGTCGAAGTGGGCTTTTTTAAACACGTCGTCGTTTCGCGAACGCGATGAAGACCGCCCCGGGACCCGTCGTCGTCGTGAACTCGCCGCCCAGCGAAGAAACCTCGCGACCGATGCGTTCCGTGGTCACGACGTTACCGTGCCTCGAATCGATGTGCGACGGAGCTCCTCTACTAAGGATTTCCAAAGGAACGCGTGGGTGGCGCTTGTTGTAACCGGGTATACCACGGATAAAAAAAAATCGTGAACGAATCGTGTATTTGACGTCAACGTTTTTATCGTTATTAACACGTTGTTGATACGATGTCGAGTTAGACCTACGCTTGATAATGGCGATTTATCATCTCGTTATTATTTTTAAATTTAAACCCACGGATATGGTATAAAACCGTACGGTTAACAGTACAAAGTAAGTGATGGTAAACTGTGATTTTTTTTCACTAGTCGTTGTTAAAATTAAAAAAAAAGTCGAAATGTTGTTATTTTTAAATGAAAATACATAATTTATTTATCTAATTTTCTTACTATTAATTGTCCAAATTGTTTTATTTTTATCACTATGTTAAACAAATAAAATTAACTGTTTATAATAAGTAATTGATTATAGTGTTTATTGAGAAAAGTACACAAATTTTTAGGTAACTGATAAAATCATTAGAATGAAAAAAAATGTATTACCATTTTAAACTTCATACTTCACAAAATTCATCATGTAACAAAATTTTATTATATTATTTATAGCAAAAATAAAATACTAAAGTAATAATTAAAAATATAATCACACTCAACATTTCGAATCGCATGTTGAAATTACAGAAAATAGTAGCAGTTAATATTTCCAATGTGGCCAACTGCTATTAGCAAAAAAGTAGCAGTCACTGTTATTTTCATACCGGAGTAGCACTCTGCGATCGCTACTTTGAAATCACCTGTGAAAAAACACTGTTGCTTATTTTCAAAATAAGTATCAGTAGCAGTTACTCTTTCTAATGTAATATGACCAACTACTATCAAGCAAATAGGTAGCCATTAATATTTCCAATGTGGCCATCTGGTATGAGCAAAAAACTAGCGGTCACTGTTATTTTCATGCCGGAGTAGAGCACTCTGCGATCGCTACTTTGAAATCGCCTGCGAAAAAACACTGCTACTGCTATTTTATGCCATCACCAGTACGAATTGCCGACGGCCGACGTATATAGGATTGTCGTATAACCGATTTTTACATATTATTATTCTCACTTGAATTGGAAATACGCGTTTGTTTTTACAAAATGTCGTAGAATACCGTTCTGTTAAACATTTGTCAAGGAGGTTTTTTTTTTTGACATTTTATGTCTTTACTTTGGCACATTAAAATAAAAAACCGTCACGAAAAAGTGTCCACCAAAAAGTGTCCACGAAAAGCGTTACCTAAATTAAGATACCCACTGAACATAAAATGTCTCACTTAACGCGGACTCGTATGCGTTAAGTTCAATAACAATAATGCTTTGAACTCGTGAACCGAATAAATTGCTCAATCACGATACTGTACGTTTTAAATAAAATCAAACAAAAATTTAAATAGAATATTTCATTCGGAACAGTGTTTTGTTGAAGATTTCCGATTCGGGCGCTGCGCTACATGCTCACGTTTACGTCGTATGACCTTAAAACAATCGTGTGCGTGTTTTATTTTCGGTTTCCTTTTCGATTTGGTTTTTGATACATCGACCCGACACAAAAACAAACAAATAGATCGATTTTCTTTCGTTCTGTCGCCGAAGAAATGCGTTTCGCATGATGAATTAAATACGTAGTCGAACCGTTGCGAAAATAGTTCCATCCGCGGACGAAAATGTGTTTCGCTACACTCGATCGCCACATTGATTATTATTATTATTATTATTATTGTAACCCGTACGTGTGCTTGTCTATATATATAAATAGTCTTATTAAACGGTCGCGATAAGAACAATTAATTTTATCAAAATTATTATTAACGATTTAAAATGATCTCACGAGGTCAGAGGAACAAACTCAATCATAATTAAATGTTAATACGTTGGTGAAATAACTTCGACCGCGTGAAAAAAAAGAAGTATATTCCAATTTAATTTACAATCGCACACGAGAATACCTGTTATTTGAAAAAAAAAAAAAAAAGAAACACGATTGTACGCGCATTATTATTGTTATTGTGCGCGAAGAGGAGTAAACCGTATGGCTTTTGCACTTTTCAAAAATAATTTTTCGATAACCGCATTGATCTCCTCCTCGCGGCTTCAGCGATATTCCAATATACGTGTACAGGTGTGCGCACGCCATTCCGTTGCGTTTGAAACGCGATTTAATTGCTGTTTTTCGTTTTTTTTGTCCGACCACACGGAGAACATAAAATCGAATGACCGCGCGAGCGTTTAAAATAATCACTACCGATTAAGAATCGAGGTTTGTTTTGAAACACTTTGAATAATGTTTTAAAATCGCCCGTGTTGTGTGGTCATTGTCTGTCCCGTCGAAACGTGATTCCGAGTCAAGTGGTCTTTGATTTTTATTTCCTCGACGTGGGTTTTCGACCGCAAATCACGCGTCGGACATTCCTCCCGAGCGTCCCGTCGCGAAGTCCCGCGGAAACGTGCCCGCGTTCTCAATCTGAAACGGTTAGGTTGCGCACTCGGGACCACGACGAGCGTCTTCGGATGCGATTTCCTTCTTTTGTTGTTGTTGTTTTCTTCCGATTGTACTACGAGTAAAAACGAACGAAAGGAGCGCGCCCCCGCGGTCGTTATCAGACCAAGTCGACAAGTCGAAAACACTGTTTCCGGCGGCACGTGCAGATTCCCGTCTAAACGACGTAAAAAACGGCTCGCGTTTTCGATGATCGACCGGGATAGGGTCAGTTCTCCATACTTTTGATAAGAGAAACGATTTAAATTTTTTTTTGAGGTACCACCATATAAAAATATAAAATTTACAATGTATTTGAACATCAAATGATGTGTAACGGTTTTTAACGGTCGTTGCAGTGATACAGTAATAAACTGTTTTATTACACCTATAACGTTTAATATGTTCGTGTAATATAAGTTTTTAAAGTCGAATAATAAATAAATGAAATAATTCGGTACACGTATAAAAAAGGACTCCCTTCCGCCACGGCAAATATACCGATATTCAAAATTTGAATGTGAAAATAAATAATACTCGTGATTGGTACCGCCAACGAATATTTGAAACGTGGGATTTTAATTATCTATATGTCGGTGTTCCCGCTTCCAAAAAAAAAATCGGTCATCAATTTTTTCTCTCATCAAAACTTATGGAGAACTGACCACCCTATATCCCAAGCGGGAACGCGTACGAGATTTTTTTTTATCGCTTCCGCGCGAAACCGACGAACGTTCGTCAATGTACGTGTTTACGTGTTCGCTGTTGACGACGTGGGGATAATTTTCGGAAAATATTTGTTGCCATCAGTCGGTTTATCGTCGTCGCGAATCGAATTGCCATTCACCGGCGATGTTTATTCCGTGTTCTTTAAATCGCCACGACGCGTTTCGATACAACGAACCGCAATGGCGTGCTCGGGGGGGGGGGGGGGGGGCAGGCGCGGATCCAAGGGGGGGGCCAAGGGGCGATCGCCCCCCCCGTAGACTCTTGTTAAATTTTTTTATTAGTATCGTTTTATAATTCTAACTCTTATCTATGATACTATAGAAAGACAATTTAAAATGAAGTTGTAGCTATGGGATTTTTCGGTGTATCGCAAACGATTTCCAATAAAACGTTTTGGAAAATATTTTATTAATCGATGCGACAAAATGAGGATTAAAGTTGTTTTGATTAAGATGCCCCCCCCCGTAAATAAGTTCTGGATCCGCGCCTGGGGGGGGGGGGTGGAGGTTAGGGGTTATATCCCCCCCCTCCATTGTCTGTTCCGCTGATCTACAGAAAACAACTTATCAGTCACGAGAGCTGTTTTAGAGTCATTACTCAATACTTTTTAATTAGTTAATGGTAAAAAAGTACAAAAGCCAGGCGGTTGAAATTCCGTTCGGAACAAGCAATCTGCTTCCCGTGCATTTCGATTTTATTTTTGAACACGCGATACATTTTTTTTCGATTTAACGGTGTTGTGTTAATCGAACGACTCGGTATTAGCGTGTTATAATTTTATATTCATTTCGGTTATAGAACAATCCATACAAACGTACACGGTTATGAGCTAGAAACACGGTTTTGGACAGCTCGAGACGTTTGAGTTTTTGGTATTACCATGACCGATTCATTAAAACGTATTATTACTATTTACTTATAACATACCCATTGAAAATTCCTGGGCACGCCGCTGATGAACCGTATAACCCCGTCCTGGTATCTTGTTCAAGACCAAACGTTTTTGACCGCCCCGCCGAAATTTCATATATATACACATAAATCTGTACATGTTTGTAAAAAGAACACCGTGCCGCAATGTTACGGTAAGTCAGAGTCGAGTGCACGCACGGGTGTTCTTTGCCCGTAAAGGAAACACGGACACGGTTTTTTATTTTTCATCTCCTCCGTCGTTACCTATTGCACGACACTACATTTGTATACAGCGCGAAAGACGTACTGCCGAGGACCGGGATAGGTGTAGAGTTCTCCATACTTTTGATAGGAGAAAAATTTTGATAACCGATTTTCGCGGATGCAGAAACACCAACACAGATAATTAAAACACCCACGTTCCAAATGTTCATTAATTTATTAACAATAAACGTTTAACTTTTTCTACAATTACAACTATAAAATAACGATTATTATAAACGGTAATATTACGATATTAACCAAATAGAAAATTCACTTTAAACAAAATTTTAAATCATAAAAAATTAAAAAACTTGTATTACACGAACATATATACCATTGTAACGACCGTTAAAAACCGTTACGCGTCAGATACTCAACTACGTTAATAACATACGTTATTTCACGTATTTAATGCAGAGTTGTGTACATTTATCAGCGCTAAATTATGATTTTATAATTTTGTGTGGTGGTATGTAACCTCAAAAAAATTGAATTGAAATCGTTTCTCCAATCGAAAGTACGGAGAACCGCCGACCATTGTCCCTCCCCGTGAAGCCGACCGAATTCCCGCGAACCCGTGTGTGGGGATAACCGTGACCGCGCGCAAGTGCAAGACGGTACGCGGGAGCCGGGGAATCTTGACTCGCGGGCGAGCGAGCCTGTCGCCAGAAAACCGTCCGTCGTCATCGGCGCGTGCGTGAACGTAACAAAAAAAAAAAAAAAAAAACGCGCGCGCCTTTGGAAACGTTCCAACGCGCGCACACGAGACGTCGTATTACGTTTCGCCCGACCGACGAGGGCGGGGGCCCCCCGCGCGTGTTTACCCCACGACGTCTAAAAATAGTCTCACGTCGTCGTCGCCGTCGTCGTCTCGGCGGGGCGGGCGGCACGTGCTGCGGCCGCGGGCCGGCTGTGCGCGTCGCGCGCGCCCCCTACCGACGACGGTTCGGCAGAGGGGCCTTTTTAGAGGTGTCGCGCGCGCGGACGGACGGCGACAACCTCCTTGTGGTGCGCGCGCGCGCGCGCGTGTCGTTTTCTTCGGATATTTCTAATCGCGCAAGGGTAAAGTTCCATTAACGCGACGCAGCTGCCGTCGCGACGCCCGTCATACGTGATTATTATTGTTTTACGCGTGCGCGCGCGCGTGTCCCTTCGCGCCGCCCGCCGTGATAATTGCGCGCACCTGGACGGGACAGCTGCCGCCGCCGCCGCCGCCGTCGTCTCGCGACGTTTTACGGCCCTTTTCTCCGGAGACGCGGCCGCCGGTGAAACAAAAACAAAAAGGGTTTTCGCGGCGCGTTTAGACTTCTCGTCTTCGTTTCCGTGCGATTTTTTCACGTTCGCGACACTTGGTACCGGGGGCCATCTTAATCAAAACAACTTTATTGTCCTCTGCGGAGATGTTCCGGATATTTAAGAGCCGTATATTATTATATTATGATTTTTTAAACGTTCGCGTATCGTTCAATACGTATACGGAAACAATTGGCATGTACTTTGTTCAAAAAAAAAACACGTATTTATCTTTATCGGTTATCGAAAACGTTAAAACAGAAAAATCCCATAGCTACGACTCCGTTTTAAATTGTCTTTCTGTAGTAACGATAGTAATAAAAAAACGTGACAACAGTCTACTTCGATCGATATTTGTCTCCATTTGAACGTCGTCTTCCGACTGCTAACCCGCTTGACTTGTTGCACCGGCGCGGCGGGCCTCGGAAGGGACCCCGTATCAAAAATCAGTTCGGTGGGAAGGGGGGGGGCCCGGACGAAGGGTAAAGATTTCTCGCCAAAGAAACGAAAACGCTTTGCGTTGAATTAAAATAAATATCTATGGATTAATACAGGTGATCGCTTGCTGCTGGTTAAATTGTGAGCTAGCCGGACGGTTCGAATTATATATATACACTTTTTTTTCGACAAATCGATTTATTAAATCTTATAAATATTTTATTATATTTTTGATTGTATTCGATCGAAACATCTCGTGTGTTGTTTCACCCTTCGCTACTGGCGGACAAATAGAAGCCGACCGATGAAGAAATGAAAAAATTTCGGGCATTTTTTTTTTCATGACCTCCTCCCATTTCCGTTTACTTTTTCTTTTCATACCGCCACCGGGATAATCGCTTTTCACAAGTCAAACACAATCGACCAACGAACAATCAGATCAACAAGATCGTATCGTACTACATCGTTTGAACCGGAACGAACACCATAAAACGCGTAAAAAACGTCGGTCATTGTCGACTTTTGGGCAAAGACGTAGCTTTTTTTGACTCTAGTCGTTTCCGAAGCGAAAACTCTATAGGCACGTACGACAGACATTTTTTTCCCCCGGGAAGCTCGAGATCAAGTGACATCGTGGATAACGTTTTACTGATTTTTGCTCGCACGCGTTATGGGCGTCTTCTGTATTGATATGGCGGTGGCTACGTCCCTGACGTGTTGGCGAACAAATTCGCGTCCTCTCGTCACGTTCGGTCGCACTCGCGTGACGCAAGTCGTGATTCCCGTTGCCAGACACCGTGCCCGAAGGCAAGGGCGTCATTTGGGGGGGGGGCAGGAGGCATTTGCCCCTCCCCTTGTTAACAGTGGGCCGGTGTCCGGATGGATATGGGCCGATATCGGGCTCGTTATCGTTATATTAATTATTATGAACAAGGTAAACGTTTTTCTTTATAAATCCGCCTTGATTACGGTATCATAGATTAATAGAACAAATAAAGTAATGAATTCTACACTGATAACATTTGGAACAAGTTTCTGCTATTTTGGGACAGTGATGGAGGGTAGGACTAAAGAAGGCTGCTTAAACTTTATTATCTGTTTTTTGTGAACCGGTCATACATCTTATACTAATTGGACGGTTATATGAAGTCCGAAGTAAGTGAAAAATAATTTGCGAACGAAGCGAGCAATTTTTTTTTTAAACTATGTGGGCCGGTCAAAACTTTTGCCACCCCCTCTCAAAAACCGAAATGACGCCACTGCCCGGAGGTACTCGGACGGTAGATTGTTTAGGACGATAGTTTGGTTATGACGGGGTCGGTGTGCGATTGTGGACGTTACCGCGAAATTTTTCACGCGCGTGAGTGGGCAGGTATTGTGTGTGTGGGGGGAGTTTCAGCGTTAGCGACCGGACGAAGGCTTGTACGTCGGAAGGAACGACGCCAGCTGGATGCCGCGAGTCCGTCTACTGGATATCGAATTTGTACGAATGAGAAGTTTAGTTTTGTGATTTCACAAGCCGTCCAGTGTTGACGGTGGTCGGTTCAATTAAGTTTTTTGTCCGAGTGCGCATGCCGGATTGTGTGACGACGTTCTCGCGGCCGATCGTTGTCGTCAATATTTATTGGATCACTGCCGGAGATCGTTATATCGCACGTTTCGTTTCGCTGTTTATCCTCTTTGCAAAAAATTTAAAAAAAAAAAAAAAACTGAAATATATTCGTCACGTATTTTGCACGACGATTTTCAATTTGATAACCGGTCTCATCACGCGCAATCGTCGATTACACTGTTTTTTGAAAATAATAATCATTCGGAACGCTTGTAAAACGTAGTGTTTGGTAATTTATCAGTATGTCGCCACGAAAACGTACTTGATTGTTAACACATAATATGGAAACGTATAAAAATCGTATAATTTTCTTCTTGTATCGTATACTTGATCTAAAAAATATGTAAAAACGTTGAAAAAAAAACGATAATTATCATTTATAACCGTACAACCGATCAGTGGGAAGGGGTGGGAGGGATGAGGCTGATTTTCCAACATTAACTTTGATCATTGAAAACATAAGTCATAATTTAAGGATATAAGTTCATTTTATTATTATTAAATCTAATTTTTTTCTTTTTTTTTTGCTAATTCATCCAAAATACTTCATCTGTGGCAAGGGCGAACGCAAAGCCTTTTTAAATTATCCAATAATATGATTTTATTATTATTATTATTATCGATAAATCGGTAATCAACGGTATACTGTTAAAACCAATACATAATAACAAAAAGGATAAATCGCCTAATCACCCCATCCCCCGTTTGACCGCCGCCGGCGTTGGTCTCGATTCGATTCGAGTTCAATAAATATATTTATAAACACGTTTACACGGGCGGCACAACGTCAATATGTTTACGATAAAAGTGAAATTATTATTTTAAAACTTATTAAATGTTTGTTTGTTTTTTTTTCCACTGGAAATCAGTTTTTATTAAGAAAAATACACTTTTCTTTTTTATTCGGTCGGTTTTCGCGAAAAAAGTAAATGTCGACCTTTGTGCAGTGAATCTGGCGGCGGGTAGATCGCCCCCGTATTATTATTATTATTATTATCGTTACAATATAGTTACGGCCGAAATCGGTATCGATACGTAAGACCGCCCCCGCAGCGGTTCTTGTTGTGTTCGAGCGCCTCACCTACCCGTGTATACCTACGTCGCGTCGGCCGTCTACACACCGTCAATAATAATAATAATGATAATAATGATAATAATGATAATGATAATAACAGTTGATTTATTTCGACGGTATTATTGCCCAATAACCGCGCCGCGCCAAATCATTTAAAAAGACGTTTGGCGACGCGAACGATTCAATTGTTATTGAACGGTTCCATTTCGTCGAACCCGAACAAGTATATTATTTATTATTATTATTATTATTATTATACGTCGGGGTGTATAACGTGTACCTTTACGTCGTTTATTACAATACGCGCGCGCGCACACGCATATTTATACACACAAAAGATGTGTCGTCGTCGTCGTCGTCGTCCTGTTTGGCAATTATATTTCATATTATTCACACCGAATTCGCGACGACCGGATTTGTGCGTACGATTTCCACCGACGTGATTTGCGCGCCGACGCGATTGTTCCCGTTTGCCGGCGTCCGTGTTTTTTCCGTGTTGCGTTGCGCGCGACCAGCAGTGCCCTCCCGCGGGATCGGGAAAATTTAGTTTTCACGGTTGCAAACGATGAGTGTATCGATGATGATGATGATGATGATTATTATTGTTATTTATTATTTTACAAAATAATAGACCGTATTAGATTCAAAACGAGAATTGTAATGAAACCAAAAAAAAAAAATTACTTAATTTTTTATTTAATTTTTTTTTTTTGTAGTTGGTGTAGAGCCTTCTCTCTGTATATTGTGGCGGGTACATTAAAAAATTTTAAATCCCCCCACACATGAATTTTTTAACTACGGTACTGTAAATAAATCCTCGTTGTGTTATTCGTGTTTATGATGATTCCGACATTTAATTTCTTGTTTCTTCTTCAAAAGGTACTCAAAACATTGGGCACACAGCTTCTTCACACACCTCTACGAAATATCAGTTGTTTTAATCGCCCTGTTGTACGTTTAAAACACAAGCGCACCGATTTACTGCGGTTTAATATAAAAAAATCAATAGTTTTCCCGAAAACTATTATTATTGTTTTCAAACTTTCACACGCCCAGCCCGTCTACCGACGCCGCCCGATCTCGTGAAATGAAACTAATGTACAACACATAGATTGTTACAAAAAATCACGTAGTAAGAAATCAAATTATTTATATACACCGATATTGCATAAAGACACGGCTCATTTGATTTTTCTGATTTAAACTAATGTTACGTGTACATTATGTTTTTTTCCCCGGGACCGCAGTACTCATTGACCCCCCCCCCCCAGCTCCCTTTGAGGGTGTTAACCCCCTACACGCCACCGGAATTTAGGATGATATATAAAATGTGTACGTACGTACGTGTATATGAGTGTTGCGGCCCCTTGAGGTCGTTTAAGGACGTGCAGGAAAACGTTTACCGGATCGATTTTCGGGGTAAAAAAAACAATTTTTTTGGTTTCGTCTCGAACCGTATTGGAAACGGTTGGAAATATCGAATTCTCCGAGACGGCACGCGTGTGTTTTTCGAACGGTATAACGATTAAGTTAATCAAGTGAGATCACCGTTAGGAACGTTGTCGGTCAACCCTGTGTTTTGACATCGGGTACGATAATAGAATATATAAGTGCGCGTATTGTTTCGTGACCGGTTATTATTGTGTGTAAACGCATGAACTTCACGAGAAGTATTTCAAAAACTTTTAGAATATATACTATTTTTTTTCCACTAGTTTCCAGTATTACGAATATCAACTATAGTAATTATATGATTATTTAACGGGATCAACGCAATGAAATCAAATGTACTCTATTGTTCGAATAAGGCTGGGCTGAAACACCGCCAAATTCAGCAAGATTATTGATAAAATAATTGATGTTGTTTTAAATAACTACTGCTGGTATTTGCTACTTGTATTTCTTTTTGAAAATTTTCAGATTAAAGTTATAGGTTATTATTTTTTGTAAAACTCAACGGAAGCTTTTTATACTCTCGATGACTTGTAGTCGGTTATGTTGTGCTTTACATTCTAAACGCGCAAAACAATTTTTGTCTTATTAATATAATAATACATTGCCCCGCACTACTAATTATTAAATGTGTTATAATAATAATATATTAACAAACATAGTAGATACTTTAAAACTGTTTATTTCATCAAAAACAAACAGATATTAAAATTAATATGAGTTGAACGAAAATAATACGAAACATCACGCAGGTACTATTTAAAACATGTGTTTGAGCTGTGAAAAGTATTCGGAATACTACCCAAGTCTGTGTTCGAACAGGTATCAGACCATGTGTAATCGGGTCCAAGGCCGTTGGGGGGGGATTTGAGGGTTCAAATCCCCCCGAAATTTTTAATAGTTATAAGTAGGGTTCGGATTTTGTGGCAAATGCCTTTTTTTTTGGGAAGTGATAGAAAGACAGTTCTTATATAAAAATGTGTTTCTATGCTAATAGATAAACATTATTTTTGCCTTTTTTTGATTTTTTCCACTATAAATGCCTTTTTTGCCTTTTTTCACATTTTAAGTACTTTTTTCATCATTTATATTGCCTCAAAATCCGAACCCTGTTATAACAAATTGAATTCATTACACTAAGTTAGTAAAACGGAGACACGTTATTTACCACAATTTTATCGTGCACAACATAATCTAGTAGTTTAAAATATATAAATCGGTTTTAACCCCCCCCGAAAATGTGTTCCTGCCTACAATAACGTTTTAACGAGCGTTTCAATGACTGCAAGTGATGTTCCCACAAAGCATACGCGCGCGCCATATCATCCGATCGTTACAGCCGGCAAACGGTCACAGTCATTTGATTTATTTATTGCGAATCCGTTGCACAGTCACATATAATATTTTGTCGTCGGCGTGCAAGTTTTCGACCGGATTTATTGATCAACACGAGTCCGGACGGTCCGCTCGGCGGACATCTATCGGCATATCGCATCAAACGCGTACCGATTTTAAAACGTACAAAAGGCGCCGTCCCCACTGGGTCAGATCAACTGGGACGAGCGTTTGGAAGATCATCGTTCACTGAAATAATTTTCAACGATATATATATATATATTTCACATTTTTCTTATATGACATTAAATAATCGTAATTATTTACGTTATTTTTTATAGAAAATCAATTTTATTTCCATCCGGTACTCGGCGACTTTGGTAACAAATTATTTGGCGGCCACACTCGCGGTTCACGTACAAAACTATTCAAAAACCGTATTCGTGTGCACATAATATCACGCATAAAACCGCATGTCGAATTGAATTAGAATCGGTTTTCTCGATTATCCGATATCGCCGAACGTGTTTCACTCGTTCCTCCACGTACGTTAAACGCGTTTGTACGCGTGTATGCTGTACACGGTAGTCTTGCAAACGAACGATTTCGTAAAAACAGCTGTACGTCAACTATAACGCGCGCGAGACCCCGGCGTGGAATCTAACCGCGCGATGTGTTTTATGGCCAACGAACGGCTGAACGTCGGTGTATTGTGACTTGTAACCGGTGTGTTCGTGAACGCAAAATCTAAACTTAGAAACATAAGGAACCACCCTATTGAATACGCGGTCGTTGAAACGGTTGAAACCGCTACAACTTCATCGCACACGGTAACGGTTATTTTTAAGTTTTTACCGTGTCTACCGTACTACTACCGTTGTATTGAATTAAATCGTGTTTTGTTGTCTGTTAGGCCGTTGTGCGTTAGCTTATCGCAGTCATACGTTTTTACGTAAACGGGCGTGCGCGAGATGCTTATTAAACGTACAAAACCGTAATGTTTTTCCAATGTTGTGTTTCGATCCAAGGACCGAGCGTTAAAAGACGAAAACAAAATGGATTTAAACATGCACAGCTCATGATTGAACCACCGGTGTACCGTAAATTAAATATGACGATTCGGACCATCTCTCTCTGTACAACATGAAAAAATCAAACCGATTTGTTTGTCTTTGTGGAAAATCTGACCGCCGCGTAAAGTCCAAGTTTTCAAACAATCGTTTTCATAGTCTTTATTAAACGCTCGTTTGTAAACACGCGATTTCGACGTCGATTTTATATCGTCTGTTCGTGTGCGGCGAACGTTCGTCGGGGATAAACGATTCGCCAATTTTCGCGTACGGTTGCAACTCTGTTTACGCGCGGATTCCTCAAACGATCGAGACGTTCGGATTTTTTTTTCTTGTCGCCCCGCTTTTATTGTGGAACTTCGACGTGTCCTTGCGCGCGCGCGTCTAGGTTAGGTTAGGCGAGGTACGCGAGAAAATCACTATTTGGCCGGCGTCGGCACTCGTGAAGTCCGGTGCGTAAAGAACGCGCGCTCACGACGTTATTCGGTGAACCGACTGCCCGGAGGTGCCTTAACGCGAGCCATTAATGAACGCGTGTACACACGGAGACGGCGGCGCACACGTAAAAAATTAAAAAATTAAAAACGATAATAATTACATATAACGAGAAATAATACGGAACTCTTGTAGAACGAAAATACGTTTTATCGTACCGATTTACAGCCGGTATAAGTATAACGAGCGGTATAATTACGATATCATTATTATTATCATTATTATGGTGTTTGGTTGCATAACGATTTAAGCATTTCGAATCTGATAGTTTCAACCACTTATTAATTACGATAACAACTAAAAAGTACACGTTATGTGTACATATATTTGTTTATTGAAAGTCGTATGTATATGATGTGTACGAAATTATGTGTAACAGTCGTGCGCGTAATGACCAACGAACGTCGTTAGAACTCAACATAACATAACGGCCGGTAAAACATTATTAGTTATCGAGTTGTTGTTTTGTTTGTATTTTTGGGAGCACGTCGCATATTATTTTGTTATCCTTATTAATAGGTACGTATTAAAAACACGTCTAAATCACGATCTCCACATATCATATATATATATATATATACACATGGGCGCCCATAGGATAATATTTAGGGGGGGAGGGGACAAAATAATTTATTATTTTTGATAAGCAAAAAAAAAAGGTTAGGTCCAATAATTTAATGTAGTCTTGTGTTATTTCATCAATGTATGATATTGATTTTAATTTCCAATAATCATACCAAATTAAACCAATCGTATTTAACTGTTGTATCTTCACTGTTGTATTATCACAGAAGAAACAGAAGGGAAATTCGTTCAATAAACAAATATATTAATAATGCTTATTAATATATATAAAATTACTTAAAATATTTTTATTTATGTTAAAAAAATAAAACAGAAATAAAACGTCGACCTTTACAATGGCAATGTGAAAATACCAATTTTAGCAACTATACTTAATTTCCAGAGGGAGGACATGCCCCCCCCCTAATGGGCGCTCATGTATATACTAGTTGACGTTGTCCTGCCTGTAGGTACGTGATAACGTCGGTCAACGACGTATACGAAATAAGTTTACAAGACTATTTTTTTTTTCAATACGAAATTTGAAGTACGCCGGGCGTTAACAAATAGAAATGTCGATGAAATGTCTTCTTTTTTTTTTTTTGTAATCAATACGCTTGTGAACAATATCTCTTGTTAGCCCATCGGGCGCGCGAATAAAAAGTTTTGACGGGTTTTTCAACACGAAACGTATAATAATTGTCCATGTGAAAAACATGGATGTTCACGAAGACGTTCCAATCCGCACATTGGTCGTTCGTTCGTCCTCGCGACTTATTTATAATCGTCGCGAACGCCAAACGAACGGAATGCCGTGGCAATAAAATATCGTCTCCTCTGGACTGTCCGTTCGCTTCAATGTCGTTTCACTGTTTCGAAGCAAAATCGTTGGCGAACCGATTTTCGAATTTCTTGGTTGTGATGCGAGTCGCGGTAAATCGAGTGGATTTTTAGAATTCACAAGGAATAATTTACGATTTCGTTTTCATCTGTCCGCGGTCCGTCGGTTGATGTGAGCGAGATCAATTCGCCAGACGTCGTTTCTCGTGTCGCCGCAAAGTCGATCTCGTCAACGTGGCACGTTTTCGGCAGCCAAAATCGCTCGTTCGCGTAGCCGTTGGACGGTTACCATAATTGTCACGTATATTCGGAAATACGCTTTCAATGAATGCGTTTCTCGAGCGGACGACGTTCGGGCGATTCAACTGATTGTGTATTTTCATTTCTCCCATTACCGACGTCCAGCAATTGTTTTGGGGGAATCAAATCAGCGCGAACAAATCGTTTTGTAGTGTAAACACGCGTGTTTTTCGCGAAACGAAATGGACGGTTTTTTTTAGACGCGTTGATTTCATCCGCCGCGAACGTTGAACGCGTAATTGTCTAACCTAACCTAGCTTTACAGTGTCGAATGTGTGCTGTTCTTCCGCCGTCCAACAGACGAGAAAGTTTTTTTTGCCGGAAAGGCGCGGGTTAGGTTAGGCCCGGGGCCATATACTCGCCAATAAAGGTACGCTTAAACTCGCCTTGCAAGGGGAAAAAAAGCAGCGCAATAAATCCAGACATCTCAACATACCAAAACCGTGATTTGTCAATAACTTTAGTACGACCCAACACAGCGAGTCTGAACGACAAATACGTTGCGTAAATACGACTTCAATCTGTTGATCCGTTCGAACGTTTTACACGAACACTAACAGAATACACTCAAGAATCACGTGTATATATAACGTATACAACCAATCAATATTTATGATCCGAATTGAAATTCAACCGAATATTTTGTTACCGATCAATTATATACGTTTGTGCGTTAATTAACGCGGTTTTTTCAAATTTCATAAAATATATATTATGCAATTTAATAGTATCAGCATAGGATCTTAATTATAATGTGTATTATGACGTATATTCATTTTTTTTTTCTATTTTTTTTAATTATTGTTTTTTATATGTTTTTCATATTAGCCGATACTAATTGCGCAACGTTTATAAATTAAGATTTGGTTTAACTATATATTGTGTTTATTAATAGGAATACGAATCATTCTTTTTAACATACGTCTTGTGGATAATGCAACGTCCGCACTCCGCGTTCGATTATTGTTAGTGTTGTATAACGAAAAGTCTTGTTGAAAAAAACAAACAATTTAATAAATAAGCTCGTGTACGTGAAACTTATCGCTACAGGTTTATCTGCATTTATAGGGTTTAAACGAAGTCTGTTCGATGTACGTCGTTAATTGTTTTGCTTTGTCGTGCACGAACAACAGACGGTTGCCGTTAATTGGAAATCGACTTTGTAACGTTGAAAGGGACGAAAGGGAAACACCCGGATCCCGTGGAACCCGTCGATGTAATTCACATTACGGTACGGAAAGACTTTAATGTAAACTTCGGTGAAACCAAAAACCGTCCAATGACGTTCGGACGGTTAAAAACATGTTGGGCGTCGCATAAGTTATGCAACTTCAAGAAGAAAACAAAAAACGAAAATTGATCGTTTGATACTATTTGAAAACTACATCGTTTATAAAATGCACGCTGTTTTGAATTTTTCTAATAAGTCATCGAGTATATTGACCGTTATCGTTGTTATTAGAACCGTTTCGTTACGAAAAACGAATAACCGAATACGAGTAATTAACTCCGTACTCGGTCTCGGTTCGAAAATATTGATTATTTATACGTCACAAGGTTGCGCACGGACTTCCGGCGGTTTTTCACGGATCTCATTTGGAAATCGGTGAATTATTTCACATCGTTCTCTATCGATCTTACGAATAAATTCGTTAAGACGTTCTTCTACAATTCGTCTAGAATAATTTTGATCAGAAATGTCGACGTCTATGTAATGGCGCAGCGGATCCTACGGTTAATTTGTTCTATTTGCGTGTTTTTCGTGTATTTGAACGAAAATGCACGTTGATTGCGTAATTTCTGGACGATATTCCTTAAAAACAGTCATCTATCTATCGGTCCGTACAAATGCGCCTACAGCAGTTCGTCGTGTTAAATATAAACCCGTTGCAACGCACTTCGATCGAAGCCATCGGACTTTCGAGTCGTAAGTTTATACGACAAACAAATAAATACACTTAAAGAAATGCATGCTGATTCGAGTTTTTACCTCCAGTACTCGTTGGAAGTGCAGGCGATTTAATCACCGGGGTCGAAACGTTTCGACGTGGCAAAAGGTGTCGTTGTCTCAACGCTTTTGACCAAAAACGATGCGCAGTGCATTGAGAACGCCACGTGCGTTTCGTTTCACAATACAGAGTCGAAACGCGACACGCTTTCAGTGAAACAAATACAATATTACACCGAGAAACGGTACGTGTGTGTATCGTCGAAAGAAAATCGTGGATATTTCACGACCAACGGCGCGATTACAGACGATCGAGTTATCAGTAGACTCGTCGCCCTACGGTGTAAACTAGATATACAATAAACGGAAGACTTTAATCCACTCGTGAATAATTCGGATAACGTGTGTTTTTTCGGTTGCGTTTCGTTACTTTGATTAATTCGTTTGCGAAGACGGTTAGGTTCGATATACTTTTATTACGAATGTCGTGAAGGCGAACAACCGAATCGAGTGCAAATGATATTGCGACTTCAGATATAGAAACGTGCGCGTCGCTCCGTCCGTCTCTGTTAGCAGTCGCTTTCGAACCACCGGTTTTTTTGTTGTGTTTTTGAGAACGTTATTTACCGGTGGTGGGCCATTTTAATCAAAACGACTTTAATCCTCATTTCGTCGCAATGAAATATTTTCCAAAACGTTATCGTTCGCCTTTGCAAGTCTGTCTCCGGCGTCTTTATCAAACGTCGAATCGCGTGGCGGTCGCGGCGGAACGATTTTTTTCGTCCTCTACGGAGATTTTCGGGATATTTAAGAGCCGTACTTCTGTAGGTGTATTGTATCACGTTTGACCCGTCAATTTTTCGAGGTTCACGTATCGTTCGACATAATTGAACCGCAATGAAAAACAATCGTACGTATTTTGATCAAAAAAAGGTATTTATCTTTATCGGTTATCGAAAACGTTAAAACCGACTCCGTTTTAAATTGTCTTTCTACAGTGTCATAGAAACGATACTAATAAAAAAAATTTAACAAGAGTCTACGGGTGGGGGGGGCGATCGCCCCTTGGCCCCTATGTTCGCGAATTCCGTAGGGCGACGAACAGTGTTTTTACTGTCGGCGGGGGGGTGGGGGGGAACGGTTTTCGATCGGAAATCGTGGGGGCCGACGATTGGTCTGTTGTCTGTGTCGTCCGGTGTTCGGCCGACGTGCGCGCGACGGAACGAGAAATCCCTTGACACGGATACGGGCCGCGATGCGCTGGACGCCGGCCAAAACGACGTCGGCGGCGCGGAGACCTTGGGCTCGAGCCAAACGACGGGCAACGGCAACGGCAACGGCGGCGGCAGGGTCTTATCAGACCGAAGCGGTGTGGCGGCGTGAAGCGTTCGGATAACGCGCGCGTAACGTTCTTCGTGTGAAAAAAACAACGCCGCCGTGTTCTCTCTGAAGTCGGCCGAACTCTCCAACGTCGTCAAATAATCGTGGTTCTGATTCGACCGCGCGTAGTTAGGTTAGGCGTGTACGCATACGCAAGGCCGGATCTAGGGGAGGGGGGGGAAGTCGAGGGCGAATTTTCGAGGTTCGAGGTCATCTCTTGAAATGGGCGTAAGTTTTTCATTTTCCCCGGGGTGTTAAAAAAAGTTAAGATCCGGCCCTGCGCGTACGACCAGCGGCCGAGTCGTCGCGTACCCAATACGTTTTCGTGAACGTCCGACGAGTAACGTCGAACGATAACGCAAAACAATAACATCGAGTACAAGTGGTTCAGGCGATACCGAATGTGTCGTTTCGTCGGTATAACGTTGATGATGTTATCTTACGTTCCGTCGGCTGTTCGGGAAAGCGAATCCAAAACAATTTGTCTAAAAAACCGGCGGAGCCGTAACAACTGAATATTGGCGCCCAATTGGTTTCGACGTACGACCGATAGATCATTAATTTTATGAATATTTTTTTGTTTTTTGATTTGAACAGATTATCGTTAAAAATAATGAAACGGCAAAGTAAATAAATACTTTGTTGGAAAAATTAAACTTATTAACAACCCCCCCCCCAACCCCCCTTACTACAGTAAAAAAACCAGAAGTGGTACTCGGCGCTCCCCTCCTGGGGACCCCCCCACACGATTCGACCGCCGGGGAGGTGAGGGACGCTTCGGCACGACGACAATGACGATTTGACTTGTTCGTGACCGGGGGGGGGGAAGTCGCCGGTTTGCACGTTGTCGTGACACGGCACGTGCGTTACGAGACCACTCAATACGAAACGCGGCGTGATTACGATCGAACGAAATATCCGGTTTACGATTATTTTGACGTTTGGAATCGACGCGATCCGTTCGCAGGGGTGGGGTGCGGGGTTAGTAACGTACACGCGGTTTTAAATTTCAGCACAAGTCCCGCCGTCCCGGGAGGAAGTATACACGAAATACTCGTGACGTGTTTTCGTATTTCGATCGTTTACAACATCCGACGTGCGTCATCGCTACGTTCGCCGTATGTATATAACGTGTGTGTGTGTGTATAGAATTTCTTCGGAGATCGCGGCAGAGGAAAAAAAAGTAAACGGAATAAAATTCGAGCACGTTTTCGACGTTTCCGTCGTGTAAACAACAAATACGAAATCGTTATTGCGCAGTTGAGACGTTGTCCGCGGTGGCGGCCGACGACGGTTTCGTACAAAAATAAATCGGCGTAGACCGTACGTTCGGAAAGTGCGTTTCGGGTGACTCGACCCGTCGTTGAAAAGGCCGATTTGAAATCGTAATAACAACGATATACACGCGGTCGCGAGTCGGTGTCCACAGCAACGGACGGGCGTTGTGACGAAACGGTCGCGCGTTTAGAAATTCGAAAAAACGACCGCTGTTCCCATCGACAGACTTGAGTTGGTTTCGTTCAACGTTCTCGTCGGTGTCTTCTCTTCTCGGTGCGCGTCGTGCCGTTTAAACGATACCGGCGTACGCGTCTGGTGACGTTGTGGAAACGTCGTCTGTGCGCGGGTACGTCATCGTAGTAACACGTACGACACACGTCGTTTTTTTGTGCGAGTAACAAAAAAAAACAAAACGAGTATGTTGACCTTTTATCGTTTTATCGTTAAAAATGTTCCGATAAATCATACACACACACACACACATATATACATACGACGTGGTTAGTGCCCTCCCCCGTGTCAACAGTAGAGACATTCGGAATCGGAAACACGCCAGACCGAACATTCAAACCGAATGATACCGTTTTACTATAAACACCGAGAAAACGGCATTCGTTTGTACAATGTTACGACACGTTTGAAAACGAAAATCGTTTAAGCGCGTTTAATCAATATGGGACGTTATCGTATGTAGCGTGTACGAAAAAAAAAAAAAAAAATCTGGCGACTCGTGCCAAACGAATTCGGACGTTTTACAAAAGTATATGTTTTTTATTATTTTTTTTTTCTCGACGATGGGAGAACGTTGGAATAAAAAAAAAATACTTTTTCTCTTGCCACGTCTCCTTTCGATCGGTGCTTCGGCGCACAAAGATATTTTTTATCGTGCCACGAGCCAAAAAAAAAAAACAAACAAACACGGTGTATCCGTTATGGTTCGGTTGACATCGTTCGAAACAAAAGAATCGTCGAGCACATCTTAATCAGTCGAGAGAACGATTGGCCGCGCGACGTTCACGAAAGTAAACGCGGCCGATACAAAACGTATCGATAGAACGACACATCGCAATGACTTTTGCCTGTCGAAGAAATCGGATGAAACCAGTTAGTTAGGCGCGGCGTCATGACGTTGTGACGGGTTTTTCGTCCGTCCGGCTCAATTATTTGCACCCCGTGCAACCTAACGTTTTTATTTGCGTTCGTGTCTCTGTGCGTCGTGTGTGCACGAAAAAACCAATAAACGACGAAATATACATATGTGTGTGTGTGCTCACGAATACCGCGTAAACTTCGTCCCGTCGTCCCGTTTTGCTTGGGACTTGTCGTCCTGAAAATGAAAAATAAATAAATAAATAGACAAATTTTATTATTATACAATACAAATTCAACGCGACACGAGCAAATTTTCTTTTTCAATTTACTAAAAAAACACATTTTTTCCCCGGACCGTGGTCACTCCGCATTGGTAAAATAACGTTGAAAACGTCGTTCTTCCCCGGAGAACAACACGTCCGTATCAAAAGTCCGCGTGATAATGGGCCACAACGCCCACAAAACCGTCGTCGACTATCTATTATCTCGCCTGAGTCCCGACGACGGGCCGCGATGCGAGTCGTAACGTTGTGGGATTCACGTAGAGTAAGTGATAAGGGTGAAAGTATCGGCAATGTTTCTGCCGCGTCTGTCGGTGCCGGAGTGAAGTCGCCGCGAGGAATAACGAGCGTGTCTCCTCGTGTTCCTCGACGGCAACCGACCTTACACAAGTATATAAATAAGTTCCGGTACGGCATGACATTGGTACGAGAGGAACTAATTGAATTAGCGAAACGAATTTAGCCGTCACGTACGCTTTGTCGGACGAGCACGCGTAGAATCGTGTTCTAAGTAAAACTTGATAACGTGCGCCGTAACGGATCGTCGACGCGCCGGTATCGTTTCCGGACCAAATTCGACAAGATAAAGAATAACGCCGTCCACTCCGGCGCTAGGTTTTTGTGAATCATATGACGCTTTTCGGCGAACGGTTTTTTTTCGTTGTTGTTGTCGTCGACAAGTTGTGGGCATGAACACGTGTCTAGAGGGTCCGGGACGGGCACGGCGTCTACGGAAATCCAACAGATCGAACCCCGTACCGCACCACGTACCCTTGAGACCGTTGCCGTTTGAGTCGGCGAAGTGTATGCGCGACACCACGTGAGTCGGACGCGAGATGTTGTCGACCCGCGGTACTCGCGGCGATTTTATTTTTAACACGCGTTCGCGAAAAATAACCTAACCTCAAGCCAACAATTCGTGTATAAACATTCCCCTCCCCCGATCGCGCTCGTACGGAAATCGTTTATCGTTTTCTTTATCTTCTCGCCGCTGCGTTAAATCGTTGTTCCGATCGGTCGGAATTATTTGGAATATTTCCGTTTCGTATACGTGTTGGTGGTTTATTTTTTTAAATTTTTTTAATAATTATCACGCCTATAAAAGAACGAATTTATCTATAAATAAACGTATTGTACGGTAAAGAAATTATACGGATAACGCGTAATTTCGGTGCGATTATCATAATTTCAACGCTTTCCGGTACGGCGGCCGGGTGACAAAACCAAATATCGTTATTTCGCCGGCGGCGGTGAGGTTACGCGCGATCGCGTCCGTTTCGTTTTCTAAAAGGTAATAGTAATTGGGAAAATTATTGTTTTGAATCAATTGAACAAAATGAAAAAAACGAAAAAACGGTGTACATAAACACATCGACCGGCCGACAGCAAGCGGGCGCGATCGTTCGTATTTTTACAAGTGTACGCGCCGCGTATATTTTTGTTTTCCACTACGATTCCAACCGTTTTTCGGATAATTAAAAATATTTAATATTGACATTTACGTACACACGAATATGTATAATAATAATAATAATAATAACACGTTCGTACCGAAAAGTTGTTTGGAAATATATCGAATAATTAGAAAATCGCCTTCGTTAACGTACGTATCCATTGCGCAATGCTAATTAGCCAAAAATTATTATTATTATTATTATTATTATGGCTAAATTATCGGGTAAAATCAATTAATATAAATAATTAATATAAATATTTATTTTGCTCTCGGGTTCCAATTAAATTATTAAATATGCATAGTTATTGCTTATTATATTAATAATTGCAAATGTCATAATACGATATATAGTGCAATCGGTTTGTTTTTTTTTGGTTTAATGTGTTTGGAAACTGTCCGCGTTGGCATGTTTTACAGGTACGATTTCTTATACACGATTTGCGTTCATGTAACGTAGGTGTTTTGTGTACGGTATACGTGTATTGAAAAACCAGTCGGTCATAAAAAAAACGTATTGAAAAATATTAAACATTTCGTTACGAAAATAATTTTAACGATTATTTTTTAATTTTTTTTTTTTCCAGAAAACTGTTATTAAAACTGAATAGCATTTGATATATTGTTTCCGAGTTTCGTAGACTTGTACATATTTTCTGTCTAAATATTTACAAATATAAGAACGTTGAAAACGGGAAAAAAAAAAACGAAACGAAAATTACGCGTTGTGAGATATATTAATTACCGTTCGAAATTTAAATCGGTATAATGGCAGCTCGTATAAAATACGAAAACATCGTGTTTTTTAAATTCTCGAAAGAACAAAAAAAAAAAAAAAATGTTTATCTTATAAATCCAGTAGAGATTTCTTTTACGATCTCTATACACGAAATTGTTTCGCGAGTGGATAATAATATACGTATCGTCATCGTCCCCCTCAATAAATAGTTTGAACATATTTCTACAGTTTTTGATGTATACAAATTATTATGTCGGCGGCGTAACACGAAGACAGACGGCTTGAAGTCCAAAAAAAAAAAAAAAAAAACCCCCGTAGTTGCTTGTTTTTTAATTAAAAAAAAAAAAAGCTCGTGACGGAGTCGGTCGATTGCCGCCGGCACGCTTAAAAAACGATTGAATCGTACACAATATTATTCCCGTTGAATAATGTCGGTTTTTTTTGTACGTGCAGTTCGTAAGTCGGATCGCGTGGTTTCGACTTAGGGACTCGACGGTTGTGATTAGTTTACGGACTGGCGTATCTGATAACTGTACTGGGTTTCCACGTACTCGTTTTCAACCGTGAATGAACAAAACAACGAAAATAAAACGAACGCACCGTCGAAATCCATTGTTTACACACAGATGTTGGGTTTTTTTTACGTTCGGTTAGAATTTTACTCTCACTATTCGTATTATTCGTATTATTATTATTATTATTGTTATTATTTATTGCCGTGTGTGTTTATTTGGGCAACATTTATTATACGAGTTAAATATAATATACACAAATACACGTTTTAAATATATGATTTTAAATGTCTTTTTCGAATTAATAAATTTTCCTGTTGGAAAAAAAAAACGATTATAATTTATTATTATTATGTTGTCTAAAAAAATTATGTTTTTTTTTTTTTTTTAGTTTACCTACCGGATAATCGTACGATCAGAAAAGGTAAAAAAACTTAATCATAATGCATAATGTTTTTTAATCAATTCGTTTAGTTTTGATAACACTTTTATATTCATACAGGTTATACATTAGTTATTATTATTATTATTATATATTTAAGAACGTTCTTAACGTAAATGTTCACAATTACAAAACGAGCGTGTAAAATAACGAGATTTTTATATACGAGATCGGGGTTCGTTTGTCCAAATCGTATTCGACCGAAACGGCAATACGCGTAACAAAAACGAAAATATCTCATGTACGAAATAAAAAAAGAATGGCCGTTTTTTTCTGAATGTCGGCCGACCGAGTTCGTCTGAATCGGTACACGACGTTGCGCGCACGTTTCACGCGTGTCGTGAAATCGTACAATTCAAATTAGAAGAAGCAAAAACGGTAAACACGGTTTAGTTTCTTCGACCACTAAAACGCCTAACCGCACGAAACGTTCCATTTGTTCCGGTCGCTGCGGAGTCCCGACATAAATTCGTCGTGAGTGAATAATCGATTTCCCCGTTGCCTGTTTGTTGCGTCCGGTTCGAAAACATTGGACGCTTGACGTCGGCGAACGTAATTGTTATCATTTTAACGGCTCTGGTCGCGGTGACTGTTCGGCGCGCAACGGATTTCATTTCCGCCGAGTGAAACCGATTTTCCGCACTTTCGGACGGTTCGCGAATAAAATACGAACGATTTGGTCGCGAATTTTTACCGGAAAAAGAATCGCGACTCGTCTGAACGTTCGCTAACGCAATGTCAAAAATATCGTGCGATAAACCTTGTGTTCGGATCGGATCGGATTGTCGAAACGCGGCGATCCTTCGAATGGCGTGTTTACGACATACCGTTACCACGCTGGTAACCAGAAAAATATTCAAAGCAATAATCGCAATGAAAATCACAAGACGACGAAATGTTTTAGACGTTTCGTTATCGAAACTCGAATATTAGCCGAGCTTGCGTTTGACAGAACTACAGTGTGTACACACCGTTGATTAAATTGTTTTTTTCCCGACGTTTATCATGATTTATCATTACTATCGACACGTGTACTGAAAAAAATCACTCGATTGTATTCGAGTCAAATCGTAAATAAACGGTATTGGCTTCTCTCCGAAACAAAAAAAAAAAAAGCGATTCGGACGGATTCAACCTAACCAAACCTAACCTGATAACGTCCCGACGTCGATCACACACGTATTACGTGTGTCTACGGATTTAAGCAATTTTCGCACGCCGAGCGTGTTGCGTGCACGTCTCGTAGAAACACTAACGCGTACGTGGTACGGACGTCGCCTCCCCACCACCTCCTCCCGTCGTCCGTAACCGACAGCGCGGCTCTCCCGCGGGCAAAGGGGTTGTCGGCGGCGGCGGCGGCGTCGGCGTCGGCACATCTGGAGGACCGAAGAACGGAAATCCGGGAATCTCGCGGCGGGCGTGTGTACCGAACGCACGCACAATGTGGCGCGCGCGCGCGTCTTGACTTTATCCGTCAGAGCCCGGTCGTCGCGTTACCGTTCGTTCCTCCCGTCCCGGTTATTCGGTATACTCGGTACTACGGTCGTACGCCCGTACGGTCGGACACCGGGGGGGGGGGGGGCGACGACCGTCGATCGCGTCGGAGGGATCTTCTGGCGCGCCGGGTACGTTGAACCCTTCGCGCACACGGTGCATCATCCTGATGGACGTCGTCGCGTGCGTGCGTGCGTGCGTGCGTGACGGGCCGGGCCGGTTAAAATCCGACGCGCGCCGAACCGGCGACGACGAGTGGCAGCCGATCGGTTCGGTTCGGTTCGGTTCGGTCGCGCGAAAATCGTTTTCAAATCCGGTTCAACCGCGTCTTGAGACTGGGTCCTAACTACATAGGCGAACGTTTTCGACGGCACGTTACACGATTCTCGCGGTGTTCGGGATTAAAATTTTCAGCGCCCTCTGCCCACTCATTTGGTTTTGCCTTGCCCGTTGAACAACAAACGAAAATTTTAATTTCGAGTGTGTCCCGTGCGATAACACACCGCCATTTGATTTCGAAATCGATCGTATTTTGTCGGAAATCGCTGATAGTACGCGGTGTTCACCGTGTATTTCGATAATTTACGGGGGTTTTTTTTTTTTATAAATTCCATGATCTTGCTCCCTCCCCCCTCATAGAAAAAATGTCCTGCGCCGCCACTGATGAAATTTTATAATACGTCTGCGCCCGCTGGTCTCGTACCGCGACTAGCGGTTAGCATCAGCATCCATCACGTCGGGAACAACAGTTGTCGCCGTATCCAGTCTGGGCAGCGAGTCCGTCGATCGTTTAAAAAAAACGGGGAAATCTAACCGGGACGCGTTCCAACTATGGGCGGCGGTTCCCAACCTTTTTGACACTACGGACCACTCGGACGGACTTTCAATACGTCACGGACCACCGTCGTTTTTGGACATTATTCTTTCTCATAAATAAGAATCAATTTTTTCACACGTTTTAGGATTTGGGTAACGATTGTCGGGTACGTAATATTTGTAACGCGCCCAAAAGGAAAATCGAAATATTTTAACATTTTATTGGTACGCCTCGCGGACCACCACATGATGTCTCGCGGAGGGATAGGGTCGGTTCTCCGTACTTTTGATAAGAGAAATAATTTCAATTTTTTTTTTTTTGAGGTTACTTACCACCACACAAAATTATAAAATTATACAAATATAAATTTAGCGCTGATAAATGTACAACTCTGCATTAAATACGTGAAATAACGTATGTTATTAATGTAGTTGAGGATTTGACGCGTAACGGTTTTTAACGGTCATTACAGTGATATGTTCGTGTGATATAAGTTTTTTAATTTTTTATGATTTAAAATTTTGTTTAAAGTGAATTTCTATTTGGTTAATATCGTAATATTACCATTTATAATAATCGTTATTTTATAGTTGTAATTGTAGAAAAAGTTAAACATTTATTGTTATTTTCGACTAATTAAAGGTTAGTAGATTTATCGACGAACGTTTGGAACGTGGGTGTTTAGATAATATCTATGTTGGTGTTTCTACATCCGCGAAAATCGGTTATCAAATTTCCCGTCCGCGGACCATGGGTTGGGGGAACCGTTCCAACTATGGACTTCCTTATTGTCGGTCGCCGAATAGCAAACGTCGTCTCGCCCGTTCCTCCCGGCGAACAATTTAGTTACGGCCATTGATTTCCCAGCTTGATGATCATCCAGTGATCACTTCTGTCCACTTCTGTTTCGCCAGAAAGTCATAAGAATTCTCCGACAGACGTAAACGGCTCGTAATCCAAAACGGTCCGAAATCCGTCACGTTCGTCTGCGATCCGTCGGTTTCGGAG
Source organism: Schlechtendalia chinensis (assembly GCA_019022885.1). Taxonomy (NCBI): domain Eukaryota; kingdom Metazoa; phylum Arthropoda; class Insecta; order Hemiptera; family Aphididae; genus Schlechtendalia; species Schlechtendalia chinensis. Next base: position 1,199,140 of record CM032339.1, on the reverse strand, counting down.
GTCACGTCGTATAACCACCGGCTTCGTCTTGACGCGCGTCGAAAATAGTCGCGGAGAATTCAGTTAACGTCGTCCTTAAGCGAGGGGGATCAACCCCCTTTTCCATCCGGCGGCCGCGTATGTTTCGACCACGTCGTTCCCGGGGTGGCGGTTGACAACTCGCGAAAAATTCAACAAACGATCGATTAATAAACGAAAACGTTTTCAGTTTCGTCCGTGTCTTTGCCAGTCCGTATCTATTGATTCGAGTACCGTATCCGTGTTTCTATCGTTTGTTTCGGCGGACGACGTAAACGAGAAAGATTCTATGTGTATTTTTTTTTACGGATTATGCGCTTGATATTAAAAATCATGGTAATTTCGTTTAAAACGTCCCTCTACGCTTTCCCACTCGAATACGCCGCAATAGTGTTTTTTCGATCGGGATACTGAAGGCGCACGTAATGATATTTGCGTACACTTTTCAGAACGATAACTATCAATTACGAACAAATATTTTTGTCGTGGCCGGTTTTAAACAATGATATTTATAAAACGGGAAAATACGCATTTGCCGTGTGACCGTCGGTCTTCTGTTTATGACTCTGTATCATGAAAACGAACAGTATCATGATTTCGTAAAATTATCGCCTACTCGTACGCTAATGTTGGTGTTTTGTCGAACGTCGAGAAAAATCGTTGAATTACAATTGTAAATCCGTTGTCCGTGAGATAAAGAAAATCATTTTTGATTTCAAAATCGTCTAAATACAATTTCGGTCGTATACAAAAGAAAAAACCCCTCCGTTACGATAGTTTTCAACAAGCCAAAAAAGGGCCAAATGTAATTTTTGAAAATTACTTATGTGCCGCAAACATTTTTAATGATAATAATTAAAAGTATAAAAATGTACAACTGTTCACTGAATTTAGTGGAAAATAATAAAATGAAATAATAATAATAATAATTACAATTACAAAATAAATATTTCATTTCATTCGCTGTTTATAGAATTTTGGATTTTAGAACGTACGATTCGATTTTAATGCGGGCCGTACAAAATCTGTTAAAGGGCCGTTATGACCCGTTATGACGTTACGGTTTTTTAAACGTGATGGCGTTTCGACCCGAGGATCCTTAGTAATCGCGTCGTTGTACTGAAAACACTGTTCCGAAAATCGGAGCGAAAAATCTCCGCGCTTCCAAAAACGGAATACAAAACACGCTCCGGCAACATCTCTTGCACGTCGTATGGAACCGCGTGACGAATTGTTCGAACGGGTTTGATGAAATCCGTAAGTCGATGTGTTTCGCACGTTTCAAAATCGAAAATCGCGTGACAACTGTGTGTGTGTGTGTCACAATCGAATCGCGACTGACGTTTTTCCGAACGACCTCCGCGTGATTATTATTAAATTACACTCCGTTCCGCGCACAATCGGCATGACCGAACTCGAACTCGTGTCGGCCGTTCCGTTTTGGATAAAACACGAGAGTCTTGCTTTAGAGACACCCTAGACCCAGTCGGTTCCCGAAATCCGAAGACGCGCGGGTCTGTCCCGACGCCGGGTCTTTCACCGGATGGCCGAAATTCCATCGCGAATCTGTTCGACGATCACACCGGCCCGTCGAACGTGCGCTTAGAACACGATTTTGAACGGGTACATAACGACTGTGCCCGCGACGCGCGAGGAAAACAAAACACGCGTGAACTCCGCGGACAGAGGTTTTACGCGTTTCCGAATGACACCGAAAACAAATACCGGATGATCATTATCGTCAGGAATATTTACACGCGATTTGAAATTATAACGCAGGCCGTTTTTTTTCGTTTTTAATATATAAGTTAACGAATCTGTGTGCCGTACGAGTTCAAATGTATCACGCTGAATAATTGACGGTAACCGAACCGTAGTAACACTTTCAGCAAGCCGTTTGCGCGTCCGCGTTGGATTCGAAAACGTCCGTAATCCGTTCGTGTTCGCAACAAAGATTACGGGTCGGAAAGGGTCCGTTAAAATGGATTTCGCGTTCAACTTCGACGGCAAGATCGCGACAAGCGGTTACGTAACGACAACCGCGACTTGCAAGGGTCCCCTGACCTGAATGCCTGGCCTGGCCGTCAAAGTCGACCGACCAACGATCGGATTTCGATGTGTTCGCACGAGCTAGTGCGAGTGCTCCCCCGACGTGTGGTATACAACGATCCTACGAGTACCGTGGGTCAAGAGCTGCGGCAAGCCGACGACGACCAGTGGAAACGGCGAGATAAAATCTTGTCGTATCGGACTTGACTTCGTTTTTTTTTTTTTTTTTGGACTATTACCATAACCTATTTATCCGCAAACGCGTGTACGTCGGAACCGTACGCGTCACGTAATCGACGAACGCGTATTTATACGTCTACGATCACGTACGTGTTTTGTCCGCGGCGTCTGTTAATTAAGAAACACGTCAAGTTACCGCGATTGTGCGTGTTTAATTACACAAGAAGACGTACATGCACGTACATTCAAACGATCTGTTAGTCGTACGGATTCGAAATACACAATGACGTCGTGATTGGAATCGATCGAGCGACAATAATTTTGGCGAATTTCCGTTCCCGCGGAACGACGTGTTCGCGTTTTGATTGCGATCTCTGCGCGCTATTGTCTTCGACTCGACGAGTCGCCCCGTGTAAGCTCGGACGAGAACGTTCGAGTAAATAATCCGTCCGCGGTACAACGTCTCTATTTGACCAGGTCGGGTTAGGGTTAGACGCGGTCGACGCGGTTTCCGATTCGATAGCCCCGCGGCGACGTCCAGAAATCCGTCCGGGGATATCACGTTGTTATCGCCGGCGTGTAACGTTTGATGGAAAACGTCGTTTCCGCTTTCAAGCGGACCTTTGTTTGTTGGCGACCCGCGAACCCGTTTGGCACACGGAAATCCATCGACGGTCCGCGGTTTTCGATTCTCTGGCAGAACGAATAACCGGGAAATATAATACATTATACCACTACTTTGGCGGCGGGGCGAGAGAAGGGCCGATCGAGGGTTTTTTTTCGGGGCGTCGCCTACATAACCAGACGGTACGGAGGTGCGTGCGCGTTGGACAAGACTGAGGAGTCGAACGGCAGACTTCACGTCCGGTGAAGAGACCATCGCTTAAAGACCCTCGGCGTTTGGTAGTGTTAAAAATACAATCGTATCGATTTACTTGTTACTCGATTTATGTACACGAGGCAATCCTGATCCGTAATAATAAGTATCACACACCGGGGTCGAGATTAAATAAACAAAACTCCCAGCGTAGAGTGTATAGGGACAGAGAGGACGTTACGGTTGTGAAGACGTTTCACGGCGCGCTCGTATTCCACAACAAAACCAACCACCCGTGCCGTCGTTCGGTTTCAAGAAGACCGAAACCACGGGGCGGACACTGATAAGAAATAACATAGGACGGCGGCCATGTTTTCGGAGGAAAAATAGAAACTATAAAATCAGTAGAATCGGGTAAACAAATAATATAAATATAAAAACTAAAATCGCACGATTACAAAACCGTCGGAAACAGTTGCCATAAAACACGGTGAAATGCGTCGTGACACGCGTCACTCACGAACTAAGTCGTGTTAACGCGTATTATCACCAAACGGTTAAACAAACGAATATGATAAATTTTCCACCGAAACAACACCGGCCGACCGAATCGACGTTATCAACGACGAAGTGTCCGCCCAAACCGGGCGGATTTCTCTACGAAAACCTTATGGAAAGTCGTCTGTTCTTTCATCCCCCACCCGGTAAAGAAACAACCGGACGAAAGCGTTACCCCTCGCGTCTGGCGTACTCGACGATTCCATTGCCCGATAGCGTTCTTTTTGTCGCGTCCATAACGTCCGCCGAACGAAACGTTTCGGGTCATTACCAACTCACGTGTGATTATGACGTGACCGTCCCATACCGAACCGCGTTTAAATTGATTATCGTACGATGTCATTGACGGGGGGCGGCTAAGTAACACGACAATTACACGCGCGCGCGCGCGTGACGTTTAATTGAATATTTAAATGTTTGTAAAATATCGTTTAGTACGAAAAAAAATAAATATGTGTATGTTATTCTTGAACTTGTACACGTCGTCTACGACCAAACACGCACGCGCCGCATTCGGAACAACAACAAAATAAAAAATACTGAATAATCGGTACAAGGTACTACGGGTTCAAGGTAATATCGGAAATAATAATAATAATTGTTATTATTATTATTATTATTATTATTAGTGCGCGGTGAACACTACAACAGGACAGAAAAGAATAAAAAAATGTGTCAATCCTCTTTGCCGTTCGGGGGTTATTATCTGGTATTTTACCTCGAAAACCGTATTGTGCGCGCGTCATAAACGAGCAACGCGTGTTTTGTCGCGATGAAGTTATTACGATCTAACCCAACCGATTGTGCGTTTCGGTGTCGCGTACGTACGACATGGATGTAATTGCTGCACGCGTTTCGGGGGAATAACTTAAAAAACGTACGTTCGGTAGAATGGTGAGACGGTCGATTCTCCGCCGATAACCCACACCGAAAAGACGATGACGTTCAATGCAAATCGTATACTCGTGTCTAAAATGCGTTTCGTAAAACAATTTGCATAGCAATGCCCGCTCCGGGGTTAAAAACCTTGGGAAATGTCTACAACGTCGTTTATCAGATTTCTGCGTCCGTCGTATACATGAATACGAGACGCTGTTCGGATTTTTTTTTTTTTTTTACATAGGCCCACGAACAAAACGGTCGCGTCGCCCGTGTCACGTCGCCGCGCGCGCTGAAATCGTTTTGTCGGTCCCCGTCGTCACGACAGGACCGTGCCGCCGTTACTAATAATCGTTATCGATTATTGTTATCGTTATTGTTTGTTGCGTACGGTCGTCGTCGACTAATCGCACGTGCAAAACCGGACGCGATCACGCGCGTCTTCGGCTGGTGGTCGGTATCCATATGCGTGTAGTTAATCGAAACGACTTTTACTCCTCGTTTTGTCGCGTCGGATAATAAAATATTTTCCAAAACTTTTTATTGGAAATCGTTTGCGAAACACCGACAAATCCCGTAGCTACAACTTCATTTTAAATTGTCTTCCTATAGTATCGTAGATAACAGTTAGAATTATAAAACGATACTAATAAAAAAATTTAACAAGAGTCTACGACCCCCCCTCCCTTGGATCCGCGCCTGGTGTCAACATCGCAGAGTCGTAGATTTCTTCTACGGGAACACACCGAGATCCGATTGAAAACGTATAAATAATATTACAAACGTTACGTATTTCTTTGAAGAAAAACTTGTTTTATCGAGTCGGAGTAATAATGTCTTACGCAACTATATTCCACTCGCGCGCGCGCGTGTGTATATAATAAAAGTTCGTTAAAAATAATTCGTTCAATTTTAATTTTGAAATCATACGAAAACAACATCCGTTGTTTCTTTATTGTAATAATGCGTTTTTTTTTCTTCTTCTTTTCTTTTCTTGACGCGTGCCTTTTATTTTATGGGTTTTATTGAAACAAAAACGATATAATATTCGACTGTATTATTATTATTCTATAACAATGAGACGATAGTCGTATGTTATTATACGAGAACTGCATATTGCATGACGATCGGGGGGAAGGCTATTTATCCCCCAGACATCCATTTATCTTAGGTCCGATCGGTTTCATATTTATTTATAGGTATAATGCTAAATTAAGTTCGTGCGGAATGATGTGGATCGCTATGGGTCAATACATCATTTGAAGGATAACGCAAATGACAAAATGCCTTTCTTTCAATAATATATTTATCGAGATTTTACATAATGACCGGCCGGTGATAATTTTACTGTTCCCAGACAGTCTAAAGGTAAAATATATGTGTGCTTTTTTTTTCTTTTCGAAAATCGTTATTTTTCTGATCCATAAATCGTTTCGAGCCCAACCAACCGATAACATGGAATAGCCGATAGACCTTTGAATAATATTAGTGAATGTTGTATAGCACGTTTTCCGATTTTGAGTTTTCGAACTGCACCAAATGTTTGTTATGTGTGTGTGTGTGTGTGTATACTGAGCCGTAGTAAGGTGCCTGCGCGCCGGGCGCAAAATTTTAGAAATTAAAAAATTAATATAATAACAATATAATAGTCAAAATTAACAGTGTAATTTTTCTGCACTCGCGTAGACAATAAATACACTGTTTATTCTAGCTGATGCTAATGATTTTCACAGAAAAAGTGTACGCCCAGCGTGTACAGGTGGTAGGTAGACACCAAAATATATGTTGAAACCAAAAAGGGCGCGATTTTAAGTTTTGCCCCGGGCGCAGTATTCGGTTGCTGTGTGTATATAGAATAGGAAGAAGAACAGAAATAAGAACACATACACCCAGACGCCGAGAAGAGTCTTGTTGCGGTACTTTACCCGCGATTGGGTTACGACGACGGCGGCGGTGACGTGTCGATCGCTTCGTAAGAACGTTGCTGGAAGGGTAGTTGTAACGACACACAACACACAACAACAATAATAATAATAATAATAATAATAACGCGAACAACTCGTAAACTTATAATCGCCGCCGCCACGCGTGAAATGTCCACGACGATTTATGCCTATTAAAAACGAAATATTTACAATCCATACATTACGGGTTATAATAAGTAGTAAGTCCGATGGCCATTGGATTCAATGGTTAATATTGGATTTAAATTAACATTGATGGGATGACTACCATCGGCAGTGCCACCCGACTAGATCAAACAATTGAATTTTTTGTTTAATATATTCATTTCTGACCAACCCGCTACCTACCTACTACTCTAGTTGGTGACTTTGCTGGTGACAAACCTATAATTGCTAATAGACACGATCCCACCACTGCCTATTATCGTGTAATGACTTGGGTGTTAAAGTCAACGAATCAATGTCCACTCCTTGTACTTTTACTCTCCGACGAGGAACCTCTTTTCCTAAACAACTACCAAAACTGAAACTACTTCTCTACAAACTTTTCCTCAAACCCATCTGGACGTACGGAATTCAGCTATGAGAGGGGGGGGGGGCTCAGCAAAAATAACCAACATCAACCGTATACCAATCAAAAACCCTCCGACCCATAACCAAAGCGCCTTATTATGTGTCTAACCACACTGTACACAACGACTTTATTATCTCCCCGGTTTGCGAAGTAGCCGAAACCCACAAAACAGTCGCCTTCAAAATCGTACCGGGTAATCCTCAAAAAAGATTGAAAAGACGGTGGTGTCGTGACTTACTAAAGTAATTTGAAACCATATGTATTCTCTTGTAAATAATGATCGCACTCGCTTATTGTTCGAATTGATGTAACGGATTGTGAAATTTGACTCGTGCATTTAACAAGTCTCTGGGCCATTGCATTTTTAGTCTTCTGGGGATGGGTGTGTCAGTGCGAATTTGTTAAATTAGCGGATTCTCGGCCAGACCGTTGAGTGGGTTTAGATCTTTATGTAAAATTTCGTCTGAAACAAACGCACGCGTTTACGACGCGACAGCGGTTTTATTATTGTTTAATTGGAATCGTTTGATAACGGATTTTTTTCGCCTTCCATAGTGGCCGGTGGGTTTTCACTGCGCCTGCACGTGTCGTCACGTTGTTTGTTGAGTTTGCTGTGGTCAGCAAACTTTTATTTCAACGGGGAAAGCTCGACGAAAACGCGCAGCGAAACGTGTGGGCGAAATTGCAAACCGTTGACGTTCGTGTCGGGTGACGGGGGCCGGGTCGAGTCCGCGTCTCCCGTACCGCGCGGATCCAATGGGGGGGGGCTCTTGTTAAATTTTTTTATTAGTGTCGTTTTATAATTCCAACTCTTGTCTATGACACTGTAGAAAGACAATTTAAAACGAAGTCGGTTTTAACGTTTTCGATAACCGATAAAGATAAATACCTTTTTTTTTTTGATCAAAGTACGTACGATAACATAATATACCTACAGAAGTACGGCTCTTAAATATCTCGAACATCTCCGTAGAGGACAAAAAAAATCGTTCCGACAGCGGCCGCCACGCGATTCGACGTTTGATAAAGACGCCGGAGACAGACTTGCAAAGGCGAACGATAACGTTTTGGAAAATATTTCATTGCGACTCGATTAAAGTCGTTTTGATTAAGATGCCCTTCACCGCCGGTAAATAAGTTCACAGACGTTCGCACGCCGCCGGACGAAAAACCGCGTCAGACGCGTCCACGTCCACGTTTTACGGACAAAAACATTTATTGTTTCGTACGGGAGAATTGAAAATCAACGAAAATCGATTCTATCGATAGTACACTTCAAACAATCTTAAATCAATTCGAATAATTAACAATAAAAAAAGTAAATCGTTCGAAACCCGAAGATTGGCGTTCGCGGTGTTAGAGTTGTTCGACGGGAGCTGTTGTTGGCCGTCGACGAGAACGAATAAGGCCAGAGGTATTCAGACTTTTGTTCGGTCGCCACGACGCGTTGGCGGTCAGCCAGACAAACGAACGAACAACGTTCGTGCGTGTCTAGATGTTATTTACTGTCGGACGAGTAAAGCGAGGGGATGAAACCGCCCCGGTCGGTGGCGTACGAGAATCGCGAAAAACCAAAATCAACCCCCCCCCCCAGGGGCGGACCGAGACTCTGAAGGCCCAGGTGGGTGAGTTTTTAGGAGGCCTTAGACTAACGTAATCAATACAAACAAGCGACTTGATAATGTATCACATAGAAAAAATTATCGGATCAAAATAAAACAGACTTCGAAAAAAACGACTACTAAAAAAAGTGTGAAATAATTCACGAAAATTTTGATTTTTCGATTTCGGTTATCGACATTTGGCGACGATTACGACGGTGTGATATGTGAAAGATAACAAATACTCGTGTTAAAAATCGTTTAGAATATCGTAATAATTTTTCTATTGGGTATATTATTTTGTGTAAGCCAATAGGCCATGATAAAATAAATAGCTTAAGGCCCAAGTACAAAACGTCTATAGGGCCTGGGCGGGTACGGCCTCTTACCCGCCCTGCAGGTGCCCCTGCCCCCCAAAAAAAAAAAACAAAGAAGTTCACGTTCGAACGCGGTGACGGAAAACGGACCCGTGGCCAGCGTGCGTGCGTGCGTGCGAGCGCGCGCGGCGCGCGCTCGCACGATGATCGCGTGTGTCGTCGAAGGTGTCGTCGTGGTCCCGGCCGCGTGTGTTGGCAACACTACAAGCACACGGTCCCGGGTGGCGCGCACGCACGGAGTGTGGGTTCTTCTGCCTCGGCGCGCGCTCGGGGGCATTTTCCCGCACAGTCTTTTCGTCTGGCGCGCTGTTCGCACACGCCGGCGCTCCGCGACGATTTCTTCGCTCCTCGCCGACCGTCGTCGTCGTCGTCGTCGTCTCGTTTTCGTTTCTTTTTCGTTTCTTTCTTTTTTTCCCTCCCCCCCGGTCTTACCACCGGACGTTAATAACATTGTTGTATTTCTTTCGCCGGCCGATTTCCTCCGTCCCGTCGTCCCGGTGAGACCGATCGCCCGCGGTCCGGCCAGAAACACAATAACCTAACCCGCGCGATTCCCGTCGCAATTCTTCGCCCGGGCGCACGTCGACCGACAGCGTGGCGCAGTGAATACTCGCGGTTCTTTCACGGGTTTTCCGCGGTTTTTTATGTGTCGAACGACCGTGGTCGCAGTCGCGATACCGTCGTCGCCGCCGTCGCAGTCGAACCACGTCGCCGGCACCCGGACCGTTTTCAAATCCGCACCGCTTTCCCGCCAGTTTACCGCGGCGACGACCACGACCACGACCACGACCACGGCGCAGACGACGCGCACGTAAATATTCGGTAAGTTTTATTTTTTTTTAAAGAAAAACGTCGTCGTCCGTTAACGTTCTAAAAAGTTGGAGACGGTGTTTTTTTAATGTTTTCGTTGTAAATTTACCGGAGAGAAAAAAGAAAAACGTAGTACGGGTATCGTTTCCATGTACCTGTTGAATTTTTTTTTTTGTTGAAATTATCGTCTTTGGGTATTTGCGCAGCTGACTCGGGCACGCCGGAACGATCAAAGTAAACGCGTTTTTTGAAATTTTTTTTTTTTTTAAAGTCTGCGTAAGCGATTGAGACAATAAAATAAATAGGTACGTGGGTATTTCCGATTTTGTTTGCCGAAATCCGATAGACGCCGTCGGTCGAGTGTTTCCGAACCGTTCGTCGTGTTCTCTGTCTGCGCCTTTCCCTCCCTCTCTCCCCCGTGTGTGTCTTGTCGCATGTGCCCGACGTTGCCGCCGAGACGTAAAATGCCCGAGTTGTATTCATAAAATATTCAATATCACAAATCAACCGGTAACCACCTCCCCTGGCCGGGGGGGTTTTTTTTTTTGAGAAACCGCAGTTCCCTCCTCCCCGCTCCGGAGTGAGCGCGCGCGACGTCAAAACCTAAATCGGATCGTGTCGTTTTAGACTCCTCTCGAGAAACTGTTGTTAAATTTCGGTTGTTCTGTTGTCGTTTCCATATCGCGTCGTGCCGCTAATCCCGGCCGTTTCAATCGACGAACGATCGGAAAATCATTAACGTCAATCGGTAATATCGGACTCGCGTTAGATCCTCCGCGCGCCGGGGTTTTCCGTCAATTACGGACGCGTGGGTTTTATCGTTATCGTCATTTTTATGATTTTCGGCGCCCGTCGAAGAGCGTTTCGCATTAGATATGCATTAAAAACGTCAGCCGTCCGCGCGCGTGTGTCTTTTCTATTTTTTTTTATTACACAATATTCCGATCGGAAATTACTGAGAGGTTACCAGCGCGTGAAATTCGTAGTGTCGTTTGTCCGGACAAATTGAAAAACCGTTACGCGATCGACACGGGGGTGGGGGGGGGCTCTTTTCCGAATTTCCAGTTCGCGGTGTTTTCGCGTTACCGTTTCGATAACCTCAAAAGGACAAAAGCGTTAATCCGTCTCGTCCCGTCGTCTTCGTTCCGTCACGACCCTGCGCGTAATTTAATACGCGTTGCATCACCATCACGTATTTCGCGTTTTTTATCGGGTTTTTTTTTTTTATTCAAAATCGTATTGACCGTGTAATATTTATTTGTCTACACGCCACAAGTGCCGCACGTTTATTATATTGTATTATATTTTTTATTCACACACACACGTTAATAATATACATATCATATTAATTTATATATACAAAAAAAAAAAAACACACACACGCACACACACATTACACGCCGCCGACCGTAGACAAATAAATCGGTAAAAATGTAATGCAACGCGAAATGTGTTTTATTAGCAGGTTTTTAACGGTGGTTATTAATTTAATTTATTTTTTTTTCCCAAAAAAAAATCATCACGATGCCCTCCTCGTCTCCGTAACCCGTTGCGAACCGAAACGCGCGACGCGGGTACCGATATCGATGATAATCATGATTTTCGCCCGCGGCGTCATTTCTTTCCGATTTCCAAACGAACGCGACCCAACGCGCTTTTCGGCATATCGGTTTTGTGTTCCGTGTATTCTATTTTGTGATACGAGAGGCGGCGCGCGCTCACGTCGTTGATCGACGACGGTGGTGTTTTTTTGAACACGAAACGGATTCGACTTTGCCGGTCGCGTCGTCGTCGCCACCGTGGGGGGGGTTATTAAGACGTGGCGAACGGTTTTTATCCGATTAACAACAGCCACCCAACGTGTGCAATCGCGTCGCTTTTTTTCAACCTAACGCCCCCGTTGTTAAAAAATCGCCTTGCCGGTAAAAAGTGTGTGCGTGTGTTACGTTACGTAGTGATTTTGACTTTTGGGGGGAGTCAATTAGCTAACGAAACGAAAATGATCTGTTGTTTTTTTAAACAAAAAATTGTGTTCGTTCGTCTCGCGTATCGAGAAGATTAAAAAAAAAAAAATTTATACATACATATATATATAAATATAATACGATAATAATCCGCGTACGAGTTCTGGTGAACTTTTACCGGACCAACTCGCGTGCACTATCAAAGTTATTGCTGTTGTTGTTGTTGTTGTCTAGAGTAACAAACGGAATGGTTTTTTTTTTTCCGTTCACACCGATAACACATTTCGACATTTATTAACAATTTAAAAGTTCAATATACCGACGTTTATTTATGAATTCGTTTTGTTCCCCACCCACCGGCGAAGTTCGTAATTCGTGCGTCGAAAATATTACAACGACCGAGCGTTTAATATACAGTTTTAATTAGGCTCACCCGATTTCGCGTTAAATAATACCGTTGATGTAAGTGTAATATTTTTATTATTATTGTTGTTTTACCTGTTCATAGTTTATAACCCCCGTTACGGCGTTAGGTCATTGCATAGAACGTATCCGACAGACGTTGTTCGAACGACGAAATAGTTTGGGTCTCGACCGACTCTTGGCGCTCACTCTCTTTTCAATGACGTCATAAATCAAAAATCTGACTTTAAGTTTTTACGCGTAATTCTTCTTTGAATCGGGGGAAAAAAGCCAGCCGGTATTATCTTTAAATTATGTCGTATATATATATATTTAAAATTTCGATCGGTAGATCAGACAATTTGTTTTAGACGGTTTTATTCTACTGTCAAAGTTTAAAACTTTGACTCTCCTTAAAAATCATGTTTTCTGAGATATGACGTTGTCGAAAGGAGTGAACGATACGTATGTGTTGCTTTCTCCGTGCTCGCTCTCGAACCGGTCGGACCGACCTATTCGGCGGCAAGACGGAAAATTCTCGAGGCTCGTACAAATCCCCGTCCGTTATGTAACCGGGTGCAACGGAAGAGATTACACAGTTCGAGATTGTTACGAGATCAAACAAACCACGTGACCGAACGTGCGTGTATCGGCCGTAGCTACGTTTGAGGTTAGATGTTAGAATGAGGTATGAAAAAAAAAATTTGGTATTTTTACTATCTATTGTTATGCGTTTGGAACGAGGAAAAAAAAAACTATATATATATATATATATGTATCGGTATTCGGTCGCCACAGAAATAAACGTGCGCGTAATTGAAACACATTGAGACGTTAAACGTTCTGTGAATTTCGTGTGAAGTCTCGTACTCGGTAAATAATATCTGTGTTGGCGCCGCCTCCGCCACCTGTGTAAATCCAATCAACGTTTTTTTTTTTTCTCTCGTTTATTTCTTGTTTGTGTTCCCCGTCGTCGTCGTCGGTGTTGTACCGAATTCACGAACGTTGCGATGGCGGCGCACCGGAAAAAACGAAATACCGAGAGAGAGAGAGAGAGAGATAAACCCAAAATATCCGTTTAAACCGTATTCTCTCTAATACGATCTCACGACAAACAAATAGCCGGTTGTGGTGTACAGTTACTATCGTAATTAAAATAATTCAACGGGGAAGAATAGACGAGTCCTCCCCGTCCCCGGTGCTTCTTTTACCTTTTCGTTGCGCGCGGACACTCGCAACACTGGCCGACGTCATTATTGTATTCTGAACCAGGATCCAGAACTTATTTACGGGGGGGGCCATCTTAATCAAAACAACTTTAATCCTCGTTTTGTCGCATCGAATAATGAAATATTTTCCAAAACGTTTTATTGGAAATCGTTTGCGATACACCGAAAAATCCCATAGCTACAACTTCATTTTAAATTGTCTTTCTATAGTATCATAGATAACAGTTAGAATTATAAAACGATACTAATAAAAAAATTTAACAAGAGTCTACGGGGGGGGGAGGGCGATCGCCCCTTGGCCCCCCCCCTTGGATCCGCGCGTGTGTCGGATCCTGCTACGACGGCTTGACCGGTGAGAAAGCGAAAACGGGGTTTTTCGCCGATAATCGAACCCGAGTTGTGGTCGTCGAGCGCGTGTCGTCTGAATCGGAACGATCGAAATGGGTGGCGCTTTCGACTTGAAAACGCGCCTTACCACAACCCCGTCAAAAAATGCATACGGTTACCACCCCACTGACGATGAGTAACCAATCACACGCGTTTTCCTCATATTCCTCGCAGCATGTCGAAGAAAAACATTTGTCCACGTTTGCGCGCGCGGAGATCGGTACGCGGTGGGTGTGCGATGATTGTCGTCGGATACCCTCCGGTCGCGATGGGTGAACTGCCGACGAGTTTACCCATCGCAACAACTCGAATGTTTTGTGTTGTACGCCGCGTGGGTGGTAGTGATCGATACCGTAAAAAACTCGTACAAATCGCGTTTACCGTTTTTTCGCACACCCCCCCCCCCCAGGATGGGGACCTACCAAAAAACGTGTGACGCGTTGTGATAACGATAAATCGGACGAGTCGTAGTGTTCTCGACCGCGGTCGGGGGGAGGAGGGTGTGTGGGTGCGCGTTTTCCGAGAGCGCGAAACGTGCGGCGGCGAACGTTTTATTAATGAATGAACGTTCGCCGACAAAGAGCAACGGACGGAGACGACGACGACTACTTGTGGTTGCAGTGGGTGGTGGTGGTGGTAGGTCGTCTCGTCGACGGGAGAAAAACGGCTGAGAGCGGCGCGCGCGCGCGTGTGGCGACGATGGAGAGACGTATTTAATTGTCCCTAGGTAACGTGTAACGACGACGAGCAATAATAATAATAATAATTATTATTATTATTGTATATACATACGAACCGAGTCGAGGGTTCATGCTTGCCCTGGAACTTGATGATATTATAATATCGAGCGGTGGGTGACGTGGTGAGAGAGGTGACTGCGGTTAAGATTTGTAAGCTTCGTGTTTTTTTTTTTTGTAAATCCCGGGCGTCGTTTCGAACCCACGTGGTCAAGGCCACGTTCTAACGTCATCGCCGCCGCCGCCGTACCGTCCGTGGGCGCGGGGGCGGGGGCGCGATCGATGGTTGTAACCGAACCGCCGCCGACGATTTGCGTCACGGCGGCGGCGGTGGTTAGGATGGATTGTGGCTGACGCCCACGACGACCTGCCCCAAAATAAAACGTTCGCCGTGTTTTAACGTATTAGGACGACCACCACCACCACCACCACCACCACCACCACCCTACGCAAACACGCGCGCGCACGCTCTCGGTTCCACCGTCCGCCAGTTACGCACGACGTGTCCTTCCGAAAAAACCCTTTTTTTTTTTTGCGTTTCGTTACGTTACGTTTCGTCGGTGGCGCGCGCGTGCGAAATCAAATCGCCTACGGTGGTTGGTGTCCCCGCGTAACGACCGACCACGTTCGTGCGCGTTGACCCGTGTGCGCGCGTGGGGGCCACTCGAGAAAATCGACGATCGACGTTTCTGTCGCGCGCGCGTGTTACCTGCCCGGGGCGGCGATTTCAATTTTTAATTTTCCGACGGGTTTTGTTAACGAGCCCGGTGATAACGGGGGATTACTGATTAACGATCGGTACGATATCTGTGTACCGGTCGGGTCCGTCGACGTTCGTGACTGTTCGCAATGTTAACGCAACCTAACCCGGACCGGAATGGAAAAACGGACGAAAACGACCGTCAAAAACTTCAAACGTGATCTCGGGGGAGATGAAATTTATACTCTATTAGCTTTATGTATGAAGTGAAATATCCTGCCGAGCCAGCCCCCCGGTACACGCTGGATTCCCCGATCGTGATAACGATCGAAATCTCAATTTTCGCGCTTTCTATCCGGGGGGTGTCGTTCCGTTTTGAGAATGTGTTATTTTTTTTTAATTTCCAGACCCGTCGAAAGAAATCCACGCCGCTCGTAAAACGATCAATAATTCGTTGTAGTTGTTGTTTGTATGTGCGTCTCTACTCGAATGAAGAAACCTGCGCACGAAACCTTCCCGTACTTCCCTCGAACCGCGCTGAACACGGCGACATTCAGCCACATTCGCCGGGCGACACGCGTCCCGTAAAATTGAATTGAACGATACGACCGTTGCCCGCGAAACACCCCAGAGAGGTATCACGCTTGAGCCTTAAAAACGTTACGGAAAAATAGCCGATGTTAGACTCTCCGAACTCGTACTTAATGATTAAAATACCCTGGTTATCCGGAAAGAAATCGAATTCTTAACGAAACCGTAAACGAGTGCCGCCAGTGTGCCCCTCGGTTCGGACCGTGTCTTCAAATCGCGCACGTTTGCCTTTAGGGATTTCACCGTCGTCATCATAATCGCGGAAAACGAAATAAAACGCCAAACCGCGCGCACAATTCATATTAAAACGTAATCGAATCGCGTTTAATTGCTCGCTCGGCCAAAATCATTGTCGACGACGACGACGACGACAACAACAACAACAACAATAATAATCGTCTTGGTCGTCTTGGTCGTCGTCGTTATCTTCCGTCGGCTTCGTGCGGAATGGTTTTTATTTTTCTACCTGATAATAATAATAATACTCGTTCCGCGGCGTTTCATTATTATTATCACGCGGCGTTTCATTTAAATCGTTTTGCGTGTTGTGTCCGACCGCGGCGAAACCGTGTTGTTGTTGTTGTAACCCAATTACCACGAGACGCCGGCCAGAAAAACAACCAATTAAAAACAAGGGTGCGTAGTGTATTCTCGTCTATTTTTAACCGTTTTATCTGTTATTTCAATCGATGGGTTTTCGTTCGATACGCACGACGACGACGCGTTCGGCGCGGTTCTCGACGAAATAATTCCGTTGTAACGTTTCGACGTTAATATTATTAACATTGTTCCCCGGAGACATTATCGTCGTCAAATATGTCGAATTCTCGCACACGCGCGCAATCTCGATATTCGATAATAATTATTATTATGCGGTCGGTCGTTTTTTCTCTCTCTCTCTCTCACACTTCTCGTTGCACTCTAATCTGTGATATTTACGAAAAAATGTGAACGTAAAAAAAAAAAAAAACGTTTCGTAAATTATTATTTCGTACAAACACGCGCGCGGCCGCGACGTCTGCGAATTTTTCGGCCGTACTCTCGGACGGCCAACGTGCGCGGAACGGTGTCAAAAAACAAAAACCCCCCGTGTGAACATGGACGCCCACAGGATACAATTTAGGGGGGGACGGGGACAAAATAATTATTTAATGTAGTCTTGTGTTATCTCATCAATGTATGATATTGATTTTAATTTCCAACAATCATACCAAATCAAACCATTCGTATCTTCTCTGTTGTATTATCACAGAAGAAACAGAAGGGAAATTCATATATATATATAAAAAATTACTTAAAATATTTTTATTTATGTTGAAAAAATAAAACGTCGACCTTTACAACGTGAAAATACCAATTTTAGATGTCCCCCCCCCACAATGGGCGCCCATGCCCGTGAACGACTTAACAATAAATTTTCGTTCGTGCGATACGCATTTTCAAATTTTTTTGTTTTTTTCGTCTACTACTTACCCACCTACCTACCCACCCGACCGCGTAAAAAAACCTTCGCCGCGACCTTCGAGCGTTCGACCACCCGGACCACCTTGCGGTTCCCGTCGCACGACGCGGCTAACCTAATCGTCGCACGTGCCTACCACAATCGTCGATACCATCGACGCTTTGTGCGGGGAATAGTACGACGTTACACTACCTGGAGCGCGGCGACGGTTCCCTCACGTTCGGTTAATTCACGCGTTCTTCGTCCGTTCACGTTTCGTATTACGCGCGTGCCTACGTAATATAGTGAAGTAGTAGTAGTAGTATTGACCGACTTGGGAATCGCTTGGGCTCACGGCTAAACACGTGTGCATAGGCGTGCGTACGCAGGATGGGCAACTGCCCCTCCTGCGGGCTAAAGTTTTCTTCCAAATATAGTTTTAAAAAAAACATTATAATATAATTTTATACAATGAATAATATGTAAACGTAGAGTGTGCGGTGCACGATGATTTTGTGTAGTCCAACTTTAAGCAAACCACAAGCGATACCGCGGTTATAACGAGTTTTTAGGGCACTTTTCTGCCCCCCCCCTGCCAGCAAGGTCTGCGCACGCCTATGTGTACACGTGTGTAGTTCCCGGGTAGTGTTCATAAATTGGCGAGCGCCCGATGATACCGCCGTCGTCGTCGGCCGCACGCCAAAAACGCTCGACTTCTGTCTGAAGGAGGAACGTGATCGCCAAACGACCGGGCCCGTTGTTTTGCGCGCGCCTTGTGACGTGTACCAGCGGCGTATTTACGGGGGGGGGGGATTTTTTTAGTTTTTGATATTCTTATTTACAATAGCCAAATAGGTATGATTTTACGAAGTGCTCTTTAGGTCAATAAAATATTTTTTAATATATATCCCCCCCCTAGACGAAATCCTAAATACGCCGCTGACCGGTGTACGGCGATGATGATTTCTATGTCCGTCGGTGTGGACGCGCGTGAAATTCAAAAGTTCGGAACGAATGGCGAGGGAGAACGTTATTATCGTAAACATCAATAACGTCGGATACGATCGGTACGCGGATAAACGAGATAATAATAAAAATGATAATAATAACGTGTCGACGAGGACGAGACGAAAGGAGACGTCGCGGGCGTTTTCTGTCGACGTCGTGAGATTTCCGCGACCTGTTGCACGCGCGCGAACGTCGTGTGTGTGTGGCGTTATTATATATACATATTTTTTTTTTTTGCCTCCTTCGCATTTTTTGTCGTCGAATGAAAAATTATGATGTTATACCACGACCGCGCGACGACGGAGATACCGCCGCAGCCCACCACCACGTTTTCCCGACGCGTAATGAATACCACGTGTGTTTTTTGCGTTTGTTAGTTTTTTTTATTTTGGAAAAAAATTTCTACGCGCACCCTCGCCCAGAGCAGCACATACCTGTTTTTATGGCGTCGTCGATTCACCGAGACTGGTCTGGTTCCGAGCCAGATCCCGACCGGATATCCGCCGAAAGAAAGGAAAACAAAAAATTATGCCCGTTAATTTCGACGGTTTCGACGAACGTAACGCGGAGTTCGCGCGTTACGGACGTAGAAATATTTTTTGAACGGATTACACCACGTAACCGGGTGTGTTGGGGGGGGCGGTTGTTTACTCCACGATCCGTCGGACGGCCGCGAGAGCACGTCACGGTTATTATTATTATTATTATTATATCGACGTTGTCGATGGCACACCAATGGTGGTTGTGTGGTGTGCGTGTGTGCTTTAAAGCGCCTTCCGATCCGGGTCGGCTTGTCGTGAAAACCCATCGCGTTTATCATCGGTCTATGGCGGTGTCACAATGTCATTCTCTTCGGCTAGACGGCTAGAATGTGTTTTTTTTACATCCCGATATCGTCAAAACCCGACACTGCCGTCTCGCCACGGCCAGTAGGGTAAAAATCCACGTCTGACTGCGAACGACAATCCTATTCCCGTCCGAACTGAAATCAAATACTCGGGCTGTAATATTAGATGGGCCCCCCCCCCCCAGTCCACCGGTCTTGAGGAAAAAATAAAATCTGCAAAACAATCGGATTACATCTGAATTCCAAAATATTATTGAAAAACAAAGTTCTTATTTACAAGACCAGTCCGGTACTGTTGTAACCAGCAAACCCTCCGACATTAGCCGGCCAATTCAGTCGTTCCAATCCTGTTGCTGCGCTGTACGGACGATCCTATGAATGCGTTAAAGAGGCGTGTTACCACCCGATACCCGTCGTCTTGTTATGTTCGTGCCCGATTCATCGTTGTAAATCGTCTTCGACAATAAATGAAAAATACTTGGTCGTGCGCTGCGATGCGACAGTGTTAACATGGTCTGAACCGTTTACCGATCGACCGGGACGACCGGGACGTTTTCGAAATCCCAACCGCGTGCTTGTCTCGGTCTTGTGCGCACAATAACGTGCGTTATCCACCGTCGGACGAGTGGGGTGGTTACTCCCGCGCGGGTCGACGGGGTTTCGTAAGCGGTGTACTTTTCACGCCGTTCGGATATTTATAATAAATCATTTCATTAAATCGGGGGGGGAACGCGATAACCGTGCGCGCTTTTCGTCTGCTCGAAACGACGGCGGACACCGTAATTCGGGCGACGCGTCCGACGAGGTCACTAAAATATATGTATATTAGGGCGCGCCCCCGTCCACGACACGCGCGAACCTAACCTCCGTCGTGGTCGAGATATCGTTTTTCGTAAACGTTTCCTACAACAATCACACGCGCGCGCGCGCGCGCGTACACGAACAACGACGGGCCCGACGAAGTCGTCGTCGTCGTCGTCGTCTTATCATCATCGGTTAATTTACCGTGCGTACGACCACACACACGGGCGGCCTCTTCTCGGGTTATGTATTTTATTGATTATCGTTCGGTTGTCCATAATCATCACGTAAATACAATAATATTCGTGCGTGTGTGTGTGCGTGCGTGTGTGGTGAATGTTATCGGCCGCCGCCGCCGCCGCCGCCGCCATGTTACACCGGTCGTTAAAAACCCCCCGGAAAACTTTTACAGAAATAGACTTGTTGTACGTCGCAACGTCGGACGACGGCGTGTTTCGTCCGGGAGCGCGCGCGCGCGGTTCGTATATTTTCCGTTCCCGAAACCTCTCTCTCTCTCTCACTCACTCCGTGTGTGTGTGTGTGTCGTCGTCGTCGTCGTCGCGCCTCTCCGGTCCGAGCCGAAAAACGTCGAAAAAGGAAAATAAATAATAACAACAAAAACCCGTTGCCGTCGTCGTCGTCGTCGTCCCCTCCGCCCGGCGTCGCGTCGTGTCCGGTCTTCCGTCCTCTTCCCGGATTATATTATTATTTCTAAAAGGAAAACGTGTAATTTATTATTATCGTCGTCGTGGTAAACTCGCGTCGCGCGCACACCACGTCTGTGCGCCGCGTGGACTATATAATCCGTGCTGTTCGTAATATTGTTGTTGTTGTTGTTATTATTGTTATGATTCTAATTATAATTATCATTCCGTTTTTGCTTCCATGAATAACGGTGCGGTCGGTTTTTGTGTTCTCTGTCGCAGATATCGATCGGAAACGACGCCGCGTAAGAACGATCATCGTCTCGACCGGACCAGTCTTTGTCGTCGCCTGCCGCGTACGATTCGCGCCGGTCGTCGTCGATAAGAAGACCGACAGGATTTCAAGGAGCAACAGCCGCAGCCGCAGCGTTCGGCGCCGTTCAGCCGACTTAAACGCCGCCGCCGCCATGGGTCGCAAGAAAATACAAATATCGCGAATCACGGACGAACGGAATCGCCAGGTAAACGTGCCGAAACCGTATTCTCTCGACCCCGTCGCGGTTGGCGGTGATGAGGGGGACGGGGTGTTCGTTTCCGAAAACGACGTTCACCGGCGACACGTTTCGCGCGCGCCAGATGTTCAAATCCGCGTTTCAAACATCGACGGTAAGAACCCCGCGATTACGGACGACCACCGCCGGCAATCAATCGTGTGGGAACGTCGATGCAAAACTCCTCCGACCGTTTCGTCAAAACGGGTGGATTTTAGTTTATAATTTTTTTGTTTTGTTTTGCCCTCCCCGTACACGTTGTTGTTACCCGCGAACAATGCGCGCGTGCGCGTCCGTCCTGCGACCGTTCGGGGAGTGTGCCCGTTTTCGTGTTCGTCGCGTGGTAACTGTGCGTAAAAACAATTCGTTGGAAATTTCGCGATGATTAGGCGACGGGGAGTAATGAAGACTTTTACCGTTGGATTTATTTCACACACATATATATATATATATATCGCACACCTATCCCCATACCAAGTCTGTCGCCTTTACTCATCCGACGCGGCGTACAATTTGCGCCGACGATGGTTTTTTATTTCTTAAACACACAAAAACGTGTGTGTCCGACACGGTTGTCAGCCGTTCGTTATTTGTCAAAATCGTCATTTCAGCGTTTCATATATATTAATGATAATATTTCCATTCGTTTTATACGTAATATTTGTGTACAGTTAACAGCCTTTTTTTTTTTTCTTTCAAAGTGTTATTTATGGTTTTGTCAATTGAAATGTACGAATAATTCATATTGTCTGTCGTGTGTTCATAGGTGACCTTTAACAAGAGAAAATTTGGCGTAATGAAAAAAGCATACGAACTGAGTGTGTTGTGCGATTGCGAAATCGCCCTAATCATATTCAGCAGCTCTAACAAATTGTACCAATATGCCAGCACAGATATGGATAAAGTGTTGCTCAAATATACAGAGTACAACGAACCGCACGAATCGCTTACCAACAAGAATATTATTGAAGTAATATTATTATTACCTAATGCGTTAACGTTATCTCGTATACATTGTAACTATAGGCCCGATCTCTTACATGTTTCGTTATCGCCTTACAGCAATTGAACAAGAAAGAACTCAAAGGGGGCGCACTGAGCCCCGAGAGTCCAGACGAAAGTTGCGACGGTACACAAGGACCATACCAACTTACGCCCAGAACTGAAGCGAAATATAGTAAAATCGACGAAGAGTTCCAGCTATTAATGCAACATCAACGGATGGCCAGAGTAATGATCTTTTGTTGTGTTGAAAATACTTATAATATTGTAGTGTTTATCTAGAAAATTATTTATCATTTAAATTACTCTTTATTTATTTTTTAGAATAATGTCGGTGCTAATTATTCGCTTCCTACAACTATGCCCGTAAACAATATGTACGATTCTGGGAATTTACAACTGCAGCAACAGCAGCAGCAGCAGCAGCACAGCGCTAGCCCAAGACCTCAGTCTTCATCTGATGCCGATTCTGGTTAGTCGTTGATTTTTTTTTTTTTCATTAGAAATTTTATGTCTCCACGTAAAATTGGTCAATTCAACAATAATTATTTTTGTTTATAGTTTATCCTGCTGGTAGTATGTTGGAAATGAGTAATGGATATCAAGCCTCTTCTTCGCCTGCGATGGTCAATTCACCTACATCTCCGGGACAACTAGTCATGTCACCGTCGCCTACGCCCAAAGCTTTAAATGCCTCTAACAGAGCCACTCCGCCGCCCAGACATCATTCGCCCAGACCGAATTTGCGTATAGTCATGCCCAACGCTCCTAGTCAACACCACGAAGACAATAATGTATGTCGAAACAAATGTCTAAAACAGGATACAGTTATGTATTCTAACATGTTTCCGAATTGCAGGCAAACTCCATTAACACATCAACAGTCTCTTTAAACACGCCAGTAGTAGCGCTTCATACGCCCGGTTTGGGTGGTTCTTATCACGGGATTTTTACTGATCTTACATCAACTGACATGGGACTTTCATCTGCATTGAATTGGTCTAATCAAATGGCACACAACAGGTATGTCATGTTATTTATGTGTTTTAAATTGACCAATAATAAATTTTATTTTTTAAAAATTTTTAGCGGGATGTCCCATTTAGGGTTACCAAATTCATCGCCACCTTCTTCACCATCACCAAATTCTGTCCGCATCAAAAGCGAGCCCAACTCGCCACCACATTTACATCACCATACGTCTTCAGCAACCTCGGCAACAGCGCCCAACACCGTTGTTTCGCATTCGATTAGTCATCTGTCTCTACCACACGCTCATACTTCGATACCGTCTCATCACTTATCGGTCACAGGTAAATTTTTTATTCATAATATTTACAGAATAATAATATGAGCTCTATTAACTTGTCTTGTATGTCTGTATGAAACCAGAACGTTTTATACTCGGCGGACAGTTGCCAAGCAGTCAGAGCTTGGTGGATTCGAGGCACGATTTCGAAGGTGGCCCACCACCCAAAAGATTGCGTGATACCTGGCCAACATGACTAAATTGTTAAGTATGGCCGACATCACACTGCTTATCTTATCCAAAAGTTTTTATTCTTGAACATTATTATTTATTTATATACATTATATAAATATATATATATATTTATTTTTTCTTTTTGACCGCATGATTAATTAATACAGACAGGACAACTTCTAACTTACATTAAGTACCTGTTGTTTGTTAAAAAGAAATTCTCAATTTTTTTCTTCTCATTTTATTGTTTTTCCAATTCATTAACATATCTACTAACGCTCTTAATGTTTGTAAATAAATTCAATTTATCAGTGATTATGGCCATATACATAATGCAAAAAGTCAATGTCTAGTCTTGTTACAATAGAATATACGCCACAATTACTAGTCAATAAAGAAATAAGACGAAAATTGATTGTATCGGCCAAATTTCATTTGTATAGACTAAGTAAATATTATATTGTTGTTAAATTAGACTAACACTATTTTTAATTAGATGTTTTTCTTTTTTTGTTGAATAACATATTTTAATAGTAAATTTAAATTTAAAATACACAAATTGTATATGTATATTGTTGTCATCGTGTGATCATATTAAGTAGATACATTTAAACAAAAACTATAAAAATATATATATATATATATATATAATATATATATTATATATTTATAATAATCAATTCTTTTTAAACATGTAATTCGAGATATTTATTTAGAATAATAGAGTTTTTTTGTTTTGTATAAGATTTTGATACCTAATAATTGTGTATGATAATAATTTATAATACGTTATAATTATATTTTTAAGTGCAATTTCATGGCCATTATTTTCAATCAAAATTTATTAATGCGTGTCAATACCCATTTAAAAAATTAGATTGATATTTTTGTAAAAAAAAAAAAAAAAATTGTCAAAAGTAACGAGAGATTATTTATGTTTAGCGTGTAAGCGGTGCTATGTGTAAACTTTTTGGTGCCATTTAAAAAATATTTTAGTCAGCACTGTGTTTTTACCTGATATTAGTTTAATTATTGTTCTGTTACAAATGATAGTAAGTACTGTTCTTGGGAGACATGTATTATATATATATACATATATATATATATAATAGTAGGGCTCAATTTTCTAAATGTATAAACGTGTAACAATGATGACCACAGGGCAGACATATTTTTTCGTTGAAATTATATTAATTGAGAGCTTATATATATATATTTTGACCATTGTAACAAAAATACAGGGTTCGTTTATGAGAAGTTTACAAACGAAATAAAAAGGGTTTTAATTGAATATTATTTTATTCTGTATAATTTTCCAACACACATTAATTATTATATTCTCATTGTAAAATTGTAAATTGAAACGTATACTAAAGCATGTTAAGGTATATATACAAATTTAAATTACTCATTTTGTTGTTATTGTAATTTTTTTTTTTTTTTTTTTTCATTTTTTAAATACAAATTGAATGGAGCACGATTATTATATTTTAGTTTGACCGAAATCTATGTGTCCGTTTTTAATATGGTTTGTTTTTTCTTTCTCTCTTAACAAATTTTTTTTTTTTTTTTTAAACATAATACATAATTAATAAATATATGGCAAGGCCGTAAGTGCAATAAAAATGATTTTATACTGTACAAATTCTTTGAAGTTGAAAACAACAATGACATTTACAAGCAGTTTTTATTATATTTTTTTTTTTTTTTTTTTGTTCTTTTTTCTTTTTCTTTTGTTTATATATATATAATCATATTTTGTATATTGATCGCCAAAAAAAAAAAAAATTAAAAAAAATAAAATATAGGTTATATTATTACATTGTAACGTTACAACACGTCTGGACGAGTTTTTTGTTTTCGTTTTGTCACGCTGCTGAAGTCCCACCACCAGCACGTTCCTCGCCTACACACGGCGACGCGCGGTATTTTTAATCTCGTTAAGTACGGGTGGCGGACGGAGTTTTGATAGCGAATTCGGGTCGGCGGCCGCCGCCACGCCCATAGAAATCGAAAATTACACACGCCGCCGCCGCCGCCCCGTACGATTTTTCGCGTGACCTCCTCTCCCGGAGGATCGCGATTCCGCGATGGGTTCAGTAGTCGCCAGTCGGGCGACCGCGTCTCGAGTCCAACCTTGGAGGTTAGTGTCCCGACGACGATGGGCAACAACGCGGTGACGTTCACCGAATCGCAACTCGAAGACTACCAGGTAAAACGTTTTGTGGAAACATTTTTTGTCGCGGATGAAGGTAGAAGACGAGTAATAATTATTCGGAACGGGTTTTCGTTGTACGAGGCGCGCGCGCGAGAGATTAGAATCGATCCGTACAAACAAGCGGGGGGACGCGTTTCATTTCGTCTTATTAATGTGGTCACGGTTATTTTCGGCCGTCCGGCGGGAACCATGAGATTATTTTTAACCGCGTGGAAAGTGACAAAAACTACTACGGTCGGTCGGTCGGTCGCGCGCGCGTGTTTTTTGTACGGAACGGCCGCGGCGGTCGTTGTTTTTCCGTGTGCGACCGGGAGAAGAGTCCGATGAACCCGTGATTTTTTTTTCTCTTCGTTTTGGACGGAGGGACCACGGACTGGTGTGACGGGTTTTTTGTTTGTCGTTGTCGTTGTCGTTCGGTCGTCGCGCCTCGTGTCCCGGCGGGAGAATATATTAAAAACATATTTTATTGACCCGAAGAGTGAAATCGTACCCGTCGGCCGTCGTAAATAAGCATATCAAAAACTAAAAACAATCGAGGTGATGGGGGATTGTCTGTCTGCCGTGTCCCACCCGTAAATACGCCACGGGTCCGCGGAACCCTGAGCCCGAACGTCCGGAACGGTTAAACCCGCCGAAATCCCTTTGCGGGGAGACCTCGTAGAATAAAATCGGCGATTTACGGGGGTAACGCGACGTGTGTGCGCGGGTGTTGGGTGGGGGGGGGGAGCAAGGTAGGACAAGCGCCTTGCCAAGAATTTGGTTTTGTCCCGTCCGGATCAAAACGAAAATTCAAATTTCAAGTGTTCGCTGTGTAACTGCGTCCGTACACAAAGATAACACTAGACTCCATGCCCCCCCCCCACCCATAGGATAATATTTAGGGGGGGGGACAAAATAATTTATTATTTTTGGATAAACAAAAAAAATAGGTTAGGTTCAATAATTTAATGTAGTCTTGTGTTATTTCATCAATGTATGATATTGATTTTAATTTCCGATAATCATACCAAATCAAACCATTCGTATTTAACTGTTGTATCTTCACAGAAGAAACAGAAGGGAAATTCATATATATATATATAAAATTACTTAAAATATTTTTATTAATTAACAAATAAAACGTCGACCTTTACAATGGCAATGTGAAAATATCAATTTTAGCAACTGTAGTACTTATTAACCTAACCCCCCCCCCCATAGAAAAAAACCGTCTGACCGCGTTCGTCCACTCGGGAAGAACGCAACTTTCCGTGTGCCCCGTCGAAGGCGGTCGGAGACGTTAGTCGGTCATCGATTATTCGTTCGCGTTTGCGGACACGACTTTTTTGTTGGGCGTGCGACGTGAACAACGCGACTTGTTCGGACGGGAAGACCGAACGAAAAATGTGCCGCTCCGAAACCGGAACGTGCCCCGAATCCGCCGGCGCTGTTGATTGAACGACCGCGCGCCGTATTACGTAAACACAGAGGTTTAGAGCGGACACGAGGCGGCGCACGTGCACGTGAAAATCCTTACGTAATACGTGTAGGACGCGAGCGCGCGGACGGACCGAGACTCTGAAGGCCTCTCGGGTGGGTAAGTTTTCGGGAGGCCTTAGACTAACGTAATCAATACAAACAGGCGACTCGATGATGTATCACGTAAAAAAAATTATCGGATCAAAACAAAGCCGACTTCGAAAAAAACGACTACTAAAAAAAGTGTGAAATAATTCACGAAAATTTTGATTTTTCGATTTCGGTTATCGACATTCGGCGACGATTACGACGGTGTGATATGTGAAAGATAACAAATACTCGTGTTAAAAATCGTTTAGAATATCGTAATCGTTTTTCTATTGGGTATATTATTTTGTGTAAGCCAATAGGCCATGATAAAATAAATAGCTTAAGGCCCAAGTACAAAACGTCTAAAGGGCCTGCCAGTCCGCCCCTGCAGGGGGGGTTTGTTTTTCGTTCGAATTTTTCAACGCGTCCCGCAGAAACTACACGGAGTCCCCCGATCCAAACGCGCTCCCGAAACTTCTCGGTCGCTTTTCATCACGACCGTGCAGTTGGGCGGCACCAGACATTTTTTCTAGGTAGGGGGGGCAAGATCATGGAATTCAGTGAAAACCCCCGGCCTGTACGGGTGTAATATAAATCAATTTTGAACATACATGGAAAATACTGTATTAATAGCGTTTTTCGAACATACTAAATATCTGTGCAAAAAAAATACCGAATTTCAAAAATGGGGGGGCTGGTGTGACGTCACGCCAGCCCCCCGTAGTGTTTTTTAATCATTCCGGAAATATTAATTACGTGACGATGGTGAAAATGGTCATACAAATTCATACAAATTCCATACTAAATATCTGTGCAAAAAAAATACCGAAATTAAAAAATGGGGGGGCTGGTGTGACGTCACGCCAGCCCCCCAAATGTTTTTTGGTTATTCTGGTTAAAATAATCGCATACAAATTCTGTAAATAGTCATACAAATTCATACAAATTCCATACTAAATATCTATGAAAAAAAAAATATAAATTTCCAATATGGGGGGGCTGGCGTGACGTACGTGTTTTTCGATAAAATATAATCAATTTTGAAATCAAATTAAATCAATGGTGTATTATCTAAACCGGCGGTTCCCAACCTATACGATTTTAAAGTATTTCGATTTTCCTTTGGGCGTGTTACAAATATTACGTACCGACAATCGTTACCCAAATTCTAATATCTGTGAAAAAATTGATTCTTATTTGTGAGAAAAAATGATGGTGGTCCGTGACGTATTTAAAGTCATCCGAGTGGTCCGTAGTGTCAAAAAGGTTGGGAACCGCTGATCTAAACGAGTGCAAATAAAAAAAAATACGACGAGTTACACAGCGAAACACAAGCAGACACATGAATACTTGAAATTTAAATTTTCGTTTGTTCTTCAAAGGTGGGGCAAAACCAAATTTGGGTAGGGCGCTTGCCCCCCTCTAGCGCCGCCACCGCGACCGTGACAAGATGGGCAAGCGAGTTGACGACACACTCGGAAAAAAAGAACCCCCGGTCGAATCGTAATTGGCTTTCGGGTTACGAATATAAATTTTGTTCGCGGATATCGTCTTGTGGATTCGCGTGGACGGGACTTATAAAACGAGACTTACAGAACGCGGCTAGGCGTCTCTCCCCGTCGTCGCGTGTTTCCCAGTTCGCTTGTGACCTAACCGGATTCGAGTCCTTGAATTTAGAACGAGCTACGGTACGGACAATTAGGGGGGGGGACTCCGTTTTGGCCGAGAGCACGGTCAATGATAACAGGCCGACGACTTTTCGATCCAGATGTTCACCGAGCGTTTGTTTTCGAATCGAGATTCATCAAACGGCCGTTTCAAGACGTCGCGACAAGCGTGTTTCAGTCGTTAACACAAAAACCAAATCGAATAGAATGTAGAACGCGATAATACCGGTCGGCGTTCTAGTTCGACGAAAACCGGAAGAAACGAATACGTCGTACGTATTCGACGTCGTCGTATCGAGAAATTCGGATGTTCTTGTAAAACCTCATGAAAACAAAATAATACAATTTTTCCGTAAAACGCCAACATAAATCGATAATCTTTGTAAGTATATGACTTATTGTTTTTGGTACAAAATGAAAAAAATGTAGATTATAATAAAAAAATAAGAGAGGTCCGCTTCGACCGTTGATTGTACATTGTATTTTGAGAGGAACATTCGAGTACGAAAAATTCTCGCGTTCGAATGTCAAAACACGCGTGGACACCGCGGGGTTTCATTTTTCGTTGTCGTTTTCGGGAAAACGGAAAAACTTGTCAAAACGGACGGGAATACAAATTCATTGGAAACGTACAGTTTGTTGCCGGAAAGTAACGCGCGTCGGGATCGTCCGAGAGAGAGAGTGAACATTCCTTCAAAACGTTCACATCGTTCGCTGGCAGGGACGTACACGGAAAAAAGTTTTGGGGGGTGATTTTGAAAATCATTAATTGAAAGTCAGAACTTTTTGTTTTAATAAGTATACGAATTTTTATATTGCTTTAGCCAGTGGTCCACAAACATAATGTAGTATTAAACCTGTCTAATAATATAACGTAATCTGTATAATACGATATTAAAATCGAATAAATAAATAACCAAACATTTCGGGGGGGTGTTTGAACACCCAAAACATCCCCCCCCCGTGTACGTCCCTGGGAATAGCGTTTGTAACAAAATATCGAAAACTCTACGACGCACCGATCGTCCGATCTTCGAAACGTCTTTAGTCGCGTGTAAAAGTTACGTTTACGATCCATACACAACAAGTGTAATAAGTTTAAACGTCGATGGGAAGGCGGTGGCCACCTGACTAGATTAACTTTATTCACATTTGTTTCCTTTTAACAAGTCCGTTCGGTCTTTTGGGGATGGCCGTGACAGTGAGAAAATGTAGACGCGGCACTGGTGGGTCGTTGAGGGTCGAGACACGTTCGAGTCTTTGCGAGTCGGTTTTTGTTTGAGACGTGCCGCGACCGGATGTTTTTGGAGTTTGACGGGTTCACAGAGTTGGATCGCGTACCAAGCCGGCCTGGAAGTCTTATGGCTCGCGAACGACAACCGAGGACGTCGGTCGGCGTGAACGATCGCTGTCATGTACGCCGTCGATACGATCTCTCGTGCCCGGTTTTCCGATTTTTTTCCGAATCGTAACGCGCGGTCCCGTTCGTCACGAAACAAAACGATCACATACTCGCGTGCATTATCGTTCAGTGTGGTCGCAGCGCGATCGGTTGAGACGACGTAACCCTCCACGGTTATGGTCGTTTGTTTCAGGGGCGCCGTTTAAGGTGGGGGGGGGGCAAGGAACGATCGCCCCCTCCCCCCCGTAGACTCTTGTTAGTGTTATCTATGATACTATAGAAAGACAATTTAAAACGAAGTCGTAGCTATGGGATTTTTCGGTTTTAACGTTTTTGACAACCGATAGAGATAAATACCTCTTTTTATAATTCATATACGTATTTCATATACGTATTGCAGTTTAAATTATTGAACCTTAAAAATTGACGGGTTACACGTAATATAATATAACTACAGGAGTACGGCTCTTAAATATCTCGAACATCTCCGTAGAGGACAATAAATCGTTCCGATAGCAATCGCGACCGCCACGCGATTCGACATTTGATGAAGATATAAAGACAGACTTTATCGTTTTATTTCGGTGTATCGCAAACGATTTCCAATAAAACGTTTTGGAAAATATTTTATTGTTCGATGCGACGAAATGAGGATTAAAGTCGTTTCGATTAAGATGCCCCCCCGTAAATAAGTTCTGGGTCCGCGCCTGATAGGGGCCATGGCCCCCTCCCCCTTTGACATTTTACATTTTAATTGTGTTTTTTGCAAAAATAAAAATCGCTAAGATAACCAAAATAATTTTCACTACAATTATTTGGTTACAAATAGCGTTTAAAGTGATAAACAGTAAATGTTCATATTTTATGTGTATTTAAGAGGCGTCTCACCCGTATTAGAGTCGAAACACCTATTACCCGTTTTGAGAAGGACAATATTTTTTAGGGAACGTCATATCCTTTTTGTAAAATATTGTTTAAAAAAAAAAATCTACCGGCGTCAAAATAGAATGAAAAATGTAAAACGTTATGACTTCTTTGTTAAATTAATATTTTATAAAAATGATACGACGTTCCCTAGAAAATGGCATCGGAACGTGAAAACTTATATAAGTACATGTATGTCAAAAAATATTGCCCTCCCCCCACCCCTAGGCAAAGAACAGTGGCGGCGCTAGAGGGGGGCAAGGTAGGGCAAGCGCCCTATCCAAACTTGGTTTTGCCCCACCTTTGCCCTACCTGTTGAAGAACAAACGAAAATTTAAATTTCAAGTATTTATGTGTTTGCTGTGTTTCATATGTTTCGCTATGTAACTCGTCGTATTTTTTTTTATGCGCATTCGTTTTGATAATACACCACGGGAGTACACTACCATTTAATTCGATTATATTTGATCAGAAAACGCTAATAATACAGTATTTTCCATGTATTTCAATAATTTATATAACACCCGTACAGACGGGTTTTCACTAAATTCCACGATCAGTTCGCCATGATCTTGCCCCCCTAGAAAAAATGTCTGGTGCCGCCGCCACTGGCAAAGAACCAAAGCCGCCGCCGGTTTGTTTCGACAGTGTACGAACAAAATCCAACACAACACACGTGCACAAAAATACGTTTGATTTTCCGTCGCTCATCGTCGTTTTATTATTCGTCGTACGTACGTGCCGCGCGGGCTTGTTCCGGAAACACGGGGCTACATTCTTTGCCGGGGGATCGGCGTGAACGCACGTACGTGTCATCGATTAAACGCGTTTAAAGCCGAATGCCGAACGTTGTTGTGAATGTTTTAAACCCGGCCCGTTTATTTCGGGCCGTCCTTATACCGGCGTGGTTACGTAACGCGCACAATTATTGTTCGGTGCCCGTGCGCACAACGATTGGGAAAAAACAACTATAATCGAATCCCCGAGTGCGAGACGGACCGGCTGCGGTCGATCGGAACGCGTACAAACGCCATTAATTAACTGCAGCGGGGGGACTTTCACCGAGTCTTTTTTATCAGAGACATGTTATGAAAAAAAATATGTATATATATATTTTTACCTCAACCATTAAACAACAATGCAATAACAAATTAAATGAGAACAAAATACAAAATAAAACTAAGGAAAAGTGAACAATATATATGTATACAGTGGCGTGCCCAAGAATTTTCAATGGGGGAGGGGGGATGTTATAAGTAAATAGTAATAATACGTTCTAATGAATCGTCATGGTAATACCAAAAACTTAAATGTCTCAAGCTCTCCAAAATCGTTTCTAGCTTATAACTGTGTATATTTGTATAGATTGTTCTGTAATTAAAATGAATGTTATGTCAATTAACATAACACCGTTAAATTGAAAAAATTTATTGCATTTTTAAAAATAAAATACATATTCAAGTAGATTGCTTATGCCAAACGGAAATTCAATCGCTTGGCTTTTGTACTTTTTGCTAATAACTAATTAAAAAGTATTAAGTAATGACTCTAAAACAGCTCTTATAACCAATAAGTTGTTTTCTGTAGATCAGCGAAATAGACAATGGGGGGGGGGAGGGATATAACCCCTAACCTCCCCCCCCCTGAGCACGCCACTGTATGTATATAAATTACAATGAAAATCCTACGGAAAGGACCAGGAAAACATTTGAGGTTTGGAACATATGGGGAAATGCAACGTTGTAAGAAGTAAATAAATGTTCAAGAATACAACGTTTATGGGATAGGACGGGACAATCGTAGAGGAGACGAGCGGAATCACTACAGACAAAGGATCCGCCGTGCAGGGCACAAAAAGGAGAATCGTTTGGGGATAAGTCGAAGGAGCGAGCCGGAAGACGGATTGTGTGCCCGAACCGTAAACGGGTCGAAGGAAACGACGGATTTACGAGAAACGGGGATATCGTGGGACCAGGGGAATGGCGGGACAGCCAGTAAGAAGTCGACGACTTCGAGGCGAAAGTTTTGAGGGCCGGCGAGAAGATCAGCGGTTTCAGCGGTTCGCGGCGTTACGTGCCGAGAACGTCCCGGTTTGTTTAGAAACGATCCGGGAATGCGTATCGGTGTGAAAAACGAATTCCCGTCGTGACGACGGACGTAACAAACCCGTTTGCGCGTACAATGATGTAAAAAAACAAAACGGAAGACCGGTCGGCGAGAGAGCGTACGACGGGACCGTATGACCGAACGTGAACCGTGTGATCTGTACGCGCGGCCCCATCAGATAAGTCTTTTACGTGTTTCATATATTCCCGTTAGAAAATTCAACAAATGAAAAAAGAAAAGAGTTGTTCGTCTCTCTTTGTGTTGACAAAATGGTTTTTTAAAAAATGCATTTTATGCGTTAGAATAATGTACAAATAATCCGCTCAGTTGTGGTTGAGATCTACAAGAAAAATCTAAAACGTTAATAGGCACGAGGTGTCGTAAAACGTTACTCGTTTAAGAAATGTACCGTCGACGACAATAACGATACGGCAAATGTTTAAAAAAAAAAAAATTGTAAATATTAAAAAAAAAAGTTGCCGTTCATTGCGAAAATATAAATTGTTTTCTCGCCGACACAATCGTAAGTTCCACAACGCTTTTATCAATACGTAGTACACGGCCCGTTAAAATGTAAATATGGATACCCATATCAACAGTTGATATTATTTTTTAGCGAAACATCAAATTTCAGTAAACTAAAAAAAAATGTATAACATAATACACATAAAATAAGTATATCACACAATTAATTTTTCGTCTCAAATTGAAACGATCGTTATTTAAATAGATCATAATTATAATATAAAATCTAAATTTTTATTTTTCGTACCCGCTAATCTGTCGTGTCGTGTACAGTTCAAAATGACCTCTATGCTCTAACCCCCCCCCCCCCCCCTAAACGCTGGCTCTGATTCGGAGTTAGTTGATTTGTTCTTATGCCTCCCCAAATATGTGAGGGATTGGTACACCATAGAGCGTATAGTGTTTTCGAGTGACGTGACGATTTTTTTTTTCTACCAGTTGAATGTCCAGCTTATGCCCGTCGGAGATAAGATCTAAAAAAAAGTCGCGTGTTCGCTTAGCACTCCGCTGCTACAAACGTCGATGACGACCCAAAGCGTTTCCGTCGAAACGCGTGGGTGGTTCCGTCAGACACGCGTGATAAAAAACACAAACGAAATCGTGAATAGATTCGTCGTTGTTTCGTTGTGCTGTACAAAATACGCGATCAACCGTTTTATCTAAATCAGCGGTTCCCAATGTCCGCGACCGGTGGTCCGCGAGACATACCTATAAAATTTTAAAATATTTCGATTTTCCTTTGGGCGTGTTACACATATTACGTACCGACAATCGTTACCTGAATTCTAATATCTGTGAAAAAATTGATTCTTATTCGTGAGAAAAAACAATGTCTAAAAACGATGGCGGTCCGTGACGTATTGAAAGTCGTCCGAGTGGTCCGTAGTGTCAAAAAGGTTGGGAACCGCTGATCTGGATTCGTATGATAAGATTGTCGTTCGTATGTCGCGTACGACGCTGAAAACGCCCGCAAACGTCCCGCGTGTACGATATAGACAATATCCGGTACGCGTTTTATTTTCGTTTTGTTAATTTTTTTATCGTTTCCTTCTCATTTTCAGGACTGCACTTTTTTCACCAGGAAGGAAATACTCAGGTGAGTAACGCGTGGAGCATAATGTTACAGTGAGTGCAACACATGTGCGCAAACAGGAGTGCTAACGCGCGTGTTTGCGTTATTACCGCATTGTGGTAATTTTTTTTTTGTTTTTTACTCGTCGTTACGACACACACACACGTATCGTATCGACTAGCCGGCACACGTGTGTTTCTTCGGAGCCGAGCGTGACGAGGAGGGGCTTTTTGACGGAAAAAAAAACCGTCCAACACTTGCGGAACCCGGCGCGTCCCGTGCGAAATCGTACGCGAAATCGTAACGCGTTATCGTCGTTCCCGAACGAAATCGATCGAACAGAGCCGGTCGTCGGACGGTTTTTTAATCGTTTTCGTTCCGCGAACAGACGCCGTTGTCTAACCTAACCTAACCGCGATTGATCGGTAATTTATTTGAATTGGCCGTCGCGTCGCCGAGGACGGCTCGCGACGACGTTCGAGAGATCGCGCGCACGGGACAATGGGTTTCAACCCCGTGTCGACGACCAGACCGTGTAACGGGACGAGTCGGTTTCTAATATTACATATGTATATTTTTTTAAAACACACGCACTTTCGTGTATAAATATAATTATTTTTTTTTATTTATTCGTATTACCGTAGGTTATAACGTTCGGGTATTTTAATGGTTTATTTTTTCAGTTCAAAGAACCGGTTAAATGCGTTCATAAATATTCTGATCAATTGAAACCGGTTATATATACGTATTAACACGGACGGGATATGTAAACGTGGAATTATTCCGTATGCCTAGTTTTTTTCGGTCGTTCATTGTGTTCGCGTTTTCAACGTTCACGGGGGGGGTTTTGTCGTCGGAAAAAACGCTGACGTGGGCTTTGTTACTGTACGTGACAATCGGCGGGGGGGCACGACCGCCGCCTCCGAGCGAACGTCCCCCGGAAACCGAGAGACCCGTAGCGACCGGGAGACGATTCTCATTACGTGTTCGGTCCGGATGATCGTGAGGGATAGGGTCAGTTCTCCGTACTTTCGATAAGAGAAATAATTTCAATTTTTTATTTTTGAGGTTACATACCACCGCACAAACGTATACTAACTCTGCATTAAATATGTGAAATAACGTATGTTATTAATGTATTTGAGTATTTGACGCGTAACGGTTTTTGACGGTCGTTACAGTGATACAGTAATAAAATGTTTTATTACACCTATAATGTTTCATATGTTCGTGTGATATAAGTTTTTAAATTTTTTATGATTTAAAATTTTGTTTAAAGTGAATTTCTATTTGGTTAATATCGTAATATTACCATTTATAATAACCGTTATTTTATAGTTGTAATTGTAGAAAAAGTTAAACATTTATTGTTATTTTCGACTAATTAAAGGTTAGTAAATTTATTAACGAACATTTGGAACGTGGGTGTTTTAATTATCTATGTTGGTGTTTCTACATCCGTAAAAATCGGTTATCAAATTTTTCTCCTATGGAGAACCGACCCTATCCCTGATCGTGAGCGTACGCTTTGCCGGACATCCGTTTTGGACCGTCGCGGATACGGGGACGGGCATCATCTGCCGTCGGCTTGACGACAAACGGAACACGTGACGTTCCGCATCGAAAAAAAAATCGAATTATTTACCCGCTCACGTCGTACCGTGCAAGTTAAACGGCTCGCCGACGTCGACCCAACGTTAATAGCGATCAGAAAATAGAGTGGGGTTATGTTTTTTTAGCCCCGCGCCACTGTCCGGTCCGTTAGTATTGTTATCGACGCGGGCACGCGAATTCGCCGCGCGAGCACGAAGCGCACAACGAGTAATTGCTACTAAATACGCGGGCCCGGTCGTTTCCCTTGTTTCATCGCGAAAAAAGCGCCGACCGGGTCGATTGATTTTGTGTTATTACATGGATTCACGCGTTGGGCGGGCCGTGCAAATCGGTAGCGCGACCAGAAAAAAAAAACCCCTTGAATCCAAAATTATAATACGAAAAATGTAATCATAAACAATCGCGTTGATTATAGTTTTAATTTCAATTTTAATTTTTTGTGTTGACGTATAAATAATAAAACGTAAAACATATTGATTCGTAAAATAGAGTCCAAACGACGCTTTGAAGTCGCTGAACGATTTGTCATTTCTTCGGATTGTACATTTATATCGTAGTGGATATTGAGAGCAGCTAGCCCATTCGGTCTCGTGTCTGATGTAGAGAGTTTCTCAAATACGTTTTGATGCGTTTGAGTGTAGAAAACGACCTTTCGGCTTCGCAAGACGTGACAAGGGAGTGTGACCAGCATTTGCAACAGCTCAAAAACGTTTGGGAACAAAATCCGTATCGCGTTTTTTTAAGATGTCGATTTAAGCTTTCGATTGAATGATAGATAACGATTCCACGATAAAACTTCTGATTTTACAAGATCAAAATTGTCGACGTCATCACCGTAAAATAAAATTAGACAATAACTAGAATTATCTTCCCAATTTTTCACTTTAGAAATACTCAAGGGGGGGGGAGGGGTCTGGACTCGGGGACCCCCCTCCCCCCCCCTTGGTTGCGCCACTGGTGTAAATGGTTGCATAAGACCGCGTTTTCAATGGCGCCGGCCGTTTGCAATAATAATATTGATGTTTCCCGGCGGTTACCTCCGTCCGAAGCTGAGTTTTTCTTTTAGTCGTGCCGGTCGATTCGAAGTTCTCGCGAATATCAAACGCGTCTTCGGTGAAATATCGTCGCGCGTAATCGAAGAAATGGGTTGACGACATTAACCCGCGAAAGAACACGGCGGGGTTCGCATGAAACAAGTCGAAAACATTTCGTTTCTATTCGTAATCATTCCGGGTCTTACGAGGTATGTATGAGATTGTAACGTTCATAAGAAATACGATTGTTCGCTTATTAATCACTCGCCGTGCAGTCGGTGCCGTTCGTAACTACCACGCCGGCGTACGCAATATGCATCAACACGCTACGGTCTCAAAATCTCAAAATGATAAATTTTACTTATCGTCACGCGCAATTTTACACGCGCTGAAGTTGTGTACTCGTATAATTTGAGAAAAAAAAAAACCGCGATTTCAAACGTAAAACAAAACGGTGTCGTTATGAAAACGGTGAAAAAATTATGGATGTCCGTCCCAGTTAATCATGGAGGTCGATTTGTAAATTCGCAGTCAACTGCACGCGTTTCCATCTTTGCTTAGCCACTGCAACAGGGCCAGTGTTGAGGCTTATGGTGTAAAAAAAAAACAACAAAGATTAGGAATTTGTTTTCGTAATTGCGTTTTTTTACGATTTAATGTACTTTTTTTTATAGATTTGATAGAACGAATTCCGAAAAAATATAACTTGTAGATAAATCTTTTTCTTGAGAATTATTTAATATCTGCGTTTCTGACGAAATGTCGTTTACGTTCGAAAGAAACGATCTGTACACTCATGGTATCGACATTTGAAGTATATAAAAACTGAATTGCAGATCGGCCTTTACGACGTCAACATGAAATGCAACCTAACCTTGCAAACACGTTTATGGTAATCGAGATATTATTTAGAGATCATTTCGGGTTAAAGTTGAGTAGTTAAAGTTTTAGTACCCGTGGTGGCGTTGTTTTTTAAAATTAATCATGTTGTTCAAAACGTAGGTTTTTTATTTTGTTTTTTTTTACTTGCTCGTAGTAGATAATTTCAAACAACGTTTTGAACACGATTAAACGCGTCTGATTTCCGAACGTGAATGACAACCGCGTTTGGCTTAAAACGTTTTCAACAGTTTGAGTGCACGTGAAATTATGCTGATAAAACGCATGATGCAGTTGCGGACTTTTGTGGGGGTTACGTGTTTTGTCGTAGATATAATATTGTATGGTAAGCAGTCCGCGTATGCCGACAGTTTACTGTTTAAACCGTGACGACGCGCAGACATAGATTTATCGAACAAACGTATTGAAACGCGGTTTACAGATCTGCCTTATCGGCGAACAAATAAAACTACATAAATGACGTGTAATCAAAACCGTACCGGTGACGTAACGGTTTGACAACAGTCTACGAAGCCCGAGCCAAGTCAATAACGTATTGATGATTTTATCGTGTTTTTATTTCCAGTCGGGCGACAAACACGTTTGAAAGAATTTCATGTATATAGCCGAATTGGACACGATACGATGTGTACAGGTTATTTTACGAATTTTCCGCCAGCGATTCTCTAGAGAAACCAAAACGACACGCACCAAATCGTGTTTTGTACTTGTGTTTCTATTGTTGAACGTTTTTTTGGGTAAACCGAGCTCGAGATCGGTATCGTTTTTCGAATGCGCGATCGTTTGCTAATCCGTTGACATTTAAAATTTAAATAATATTCTAGCTATTTTTTGTTTCAAATTTAACTTGCATAGCCTTTATTCGATGAAACTAATTTTTTTTTAGCTTTTTAGTGTTGATCTGTTACAGTATCGCACCCAGGATTTTTTCAAGGGGGGGTCTAAAAAACTACAGTATGAAATTTTGACAGAAAAATATGAACGTTGTATCAGAATTTGGATTTTCATCAATAAATTTAAAACTATTATACAGGTCAAGGGGGGGTCCGGACCCGGAGTCCACCCCCTTGGGTGCGCCACTGATCTGTTATCAGTATGATGATATAGTAATCGTAAAATATCATTAACATAAACCGCGTAGGTTCATTTACGGATCATAATAAACACGGGATAAATTTTGAATTTATTAATTTACAGATTTGTGCATTTCATAGTTTGGCAAACTGTATGTTATCTATTTTTTTAATTGGAGTTTTTACGTAAAGTTAACGCTCAGTTAAAAAACGTTTATTTTATTTTATTAATTCGTGTGACGACGACACATTTAATATGTACAAGATTATGACTTATACTCGTATCAAAACGCAAAAATTATTTAATTTAATTGATTTTATTCGAATAAAATGACGTATTAAAAATAATTATACGTTTTCAATATGTTTAAATAAATAAATATATATATACATATTTCTTTTTACGAAGAGTATACAAAAGATATAGAGCGATTTGTCCCGAAGTGGTGCCGAAAAAAATGACTGGAGACGAACCGGTAAAAATCCGAGTACCGCAGGAACGTATCGAACAATTGCCAGAGCTAAAGGTACGTCTAACAAATCCTTTTTTATTTTTACTTGAACCGTACGTAGTGCGACGTAACGATTTATTACGTTGCAAATAATCATATTGTATGAAAACGTTTTTTTAGGAAAACCCATTTAAGGAACGCATATGCCAGGTGTTCTCGAAAGAAGGCAACGGGTCGTTGAGTTTTGAAGATTTTTTGGACCTGCTGTCCGTGTTCAGCGAACAAGCGCCGAGGCAAATCAAAGTGTTCTACGCTTTTAAAATTTACGGTAATCAATAAAAACTACACATACACGCGCGCGCGCACACACACATACATATATTATACACGATATACGCCAGTGCTTCTCAAACTTTTTTGTCATGGGGTAAATTTAATGTAAAACTGTCAAGGTCCCCTAAGTTCTAGAATTATATTTTTGTCCGAAAAGTAACTAATAACCTAAAAAAAAAAGGTCTTCGTCGAAGAAAAAGTTGTTAACACTAAACTAAGCGTATGGTGGGCATAATAACAGGGAATTATTTTTTCTTAACTATATATATGAAAATTAAATTGTTGGACACATATTAATTCACACAGATACATACATGTTTTT
This sequence comes from Schlechtendalia chinensis, assembly GCA_019022885.1. Taxonomy (NCBI): domain Eukaryota; kingdom Metazoa; phylum Arthropoda; class Insecta; order Hemiptera; family Aphididae; genus Schlechtendalia; species Schlechtendalia chinensis. Next base: position 1,158,336 of record CM032339.1, on the reverse strand, counting down.
AGATATACTTTTGAAAAAACTTTCTAATAGTATTAAACTTTAAACATGCGTGAGTAAAAATAAATAAATAAGCGATTCGGTTTCTCGAGCCATGTGGGTTCCTGTCCCCTCCCAACGGGTCGTGTGGCTTGTTACTGTCTAGCGCCCGTCTCACAACCATCACGTTGCAACCGAGGTAAGCACTTCAACCTTGCGGGGGGGCACTGTCTCCGGATCGGCAAGCTGGTCCGGCGTGATAGTGACGTCGCCGCTCCCGTGATACCGACCAGGTTTTAGGTTGACGTCGGTGAGTCAACCCGGCGTTGAAAAACCCCTCGCACTATTTTAGCTCCTCAGCCCGGCTAGTGGTGGGCCAAAGCGGTAAGAGATATTGAGTACCGGGGTGTTCCCAGCCAAGGCCGGTTACTGACCCCGGACCTTCTATTAGCAACGAGGCGCTACCTCAAGAGCCAAGGGCAGAAGACGCATCGGCCTAACCGAGACGCCAATCAATCCAGCGCCGATCGAGACCGAGGCCTCTGAGATCTCGTACCGCATTAACACGACGAAACCCAACCCGTACGAATCCATCCCGGACAAGCTAGGCCCGATCCACGTCGCAACGGCCACGAGGTGGTCTTCATGACGGGGCCTTAGCGATTTTATTCATGCTCGCGTCAATAGGATATGCCTCGAACGACCTTCGCCTCAGCCGCTCTACCGTCTTAAAGTAGTTTCTTTGACGACACCGGACGTCAGTTGCGTCAGACTCTTAAGCCCCGCGGTGTCAGCAAAACAATAAGATCCGAGACCAAACTCTAAGACTCTGGGACCCTGTCCGAGTGAGAGACCCGTAGTTCTCTCACCCGCCCAAGCCAGTACGGTGGATCTGGCTCAAGCACTCCCCGCGAGTTTCGACCGGACAGAATAGACACTTTAACTGGCCGACCAAGAACCGCTTTTTCAGCTTTCTGGAATTTTCAATGGGGGGGGAGGGTTTCCGATAATTTCTAAAAAAAGTATGTGGTAGAGCTCTGGGCCCACTGGCTATGAAATTTAATACTATTTTTAATAATTTCAATATAAAAATAATTATATAATATTTAATATTATTTTTATTTTTTATAATACAAAATTTAAGTTTCTTGGCTTTTTTGCCAGATCATCTATCACTTTTTCAACCGTTAGTGGAACTTCTCCATGAATTGTTAATTTAGTAAGTCCATTAAACCGGGTCTAAAACAAATAAACAGATACACTTTACTAATAAATTTAACTATATTTTCTGTGTGTAAATCAAATTCAAAAGAGGTACCTCTGTCATTGTACTACGCAAATAACTTTTGAGCCTTTTAAGACCTAAACATAATAACAATTAATAAACGTTGACCAGTAACCACATAGACAATAAAAAATCAATGAGTCACCACTATATATAATTAGTAAATTATAATTTATCTCCCCCCCCCCCCGTGAGTACGCCCATGGGCGAGTGTGCCTGCTTTTTGCGACTAGGTTTGTCAACGTCCGGGCGTCACAGAGGTCGGCTTAAGACGCACACCGCGTGACGCGCGTCCAAACGTACGTTATTATTATTATTATTATTATTATTATTGTTATTATTATTATTATGTTTGTGTACCTCAATGTACGACGGGCCGGGTAATGTCTGACGGACGTCTGAACGCGCGCGGTGTCGACAATTCTCCTACTGGGATAATTGAATTTTCTTATCGGGATTTCAATATTGTTTGTACACGTGTATTGAGTTGATTGTCGAGTGTTGTTCAAACACGTACGTTCGTTGTTTCGAATGACGAACAATCATTAGGTTGTATACATTTTTGTTTGAACGGAATTTTCAGGAGGCCAAAGGGCTCCGCGGACCACAGCTCGGGAACCGCTGGCGTGTAGGAGAATTTGCTGACTTCCGGTCAAACAAACTTGGTTTCAACATCGTACCCATAAAATCTAGTTTCGTCATCTGTTATAACCTTTCAAAACGTTCTCGGGAGATGGCCTTTCTGTTTAGTTTTTTTGTTCGACGGTCGAGAGACGAGGAAACGCGTTTTACTGCGATTCGGCTCGTGCCCAACGCTCGAATTGGAAAATATAAAATAAAGTGGAGCTCGATTGGAAATTTTAAAATACCGTTCCAAACGAAATATTGTGTATTACGAAACCGTGGGTATCCAACACCACACCCCCCCCCCCAACCACCGCCGCCAGTTAACCACTAATATATAACCTAATTTCTAACCATATTCTTTTTTTTCAAATCAAAATGATTTCTCTATACAATTTTTAGCAGAACAGTATTCAACAACGTTTTACATAAATAAGCCTTTGATGATAATTAGGAAAAACACACAAAACACACGTACCTGTCCTAAAGTATCTGCTGTGTCGTATGTACAATAGGTATGTAAAACTCGTCGCCCCTTGAATTTGAATTGGCTTCTGAAAATATAGTGTTTTTACGCACTCGACTGTATTCTAGTCTCGTATCTGACGCGAGGCCATTTTCAAAACAAAATTGATTTTCTTCTCGTCAGTCCCGTACTATTTGATAATGATTTTAATCACTACGGTAATCATGTATACTAATCGTTACACGGCCAAGGTCAATATCAGACCATATTTATATCGATCCTATTGAAATCAGCTAATTATTTAACTATTAATTGTCAATTTTATATTTAGTTAAAGGCCACCGGTCGCGTTTAACCGGACATATCACGTATCATGAACTAGCTGTCCATAACCCGGGTCAGATATGTGTTCAGTATTTTATTGTTTTCGGTGACTTTTTTTTTTGTAAGCAACACGGCGGACCCACCGCGACTTCGTTTGCCCTAGCGTTTAGATATTCCGTATCTACCAAAACACGTTTGCCCCGTTTCGACCCCCTCACGGGGGATATTGAATTTTGTTGAATTCCCTTCTCTCGGCATTTCATAGCCGGCCGTTCGAAATTGCTGAGCACGCCCCCGAGTACGTCGGTACGTGTAAATCTACAAACTTTTTGTCAAATAACGTGACGGATAATAATAATAATAAAAACATTGAAACGATCAATATGAAGTGTACGATTTTCTATCCGCGGTCCCCGTCGAAAACCGTAGTAAAGGGGTCGCCGACGTGGTTTTTTGTTGCGAACGTAGTAGATGAGCTCTGTCCCGGGGCAGGCGCGGATCCAGAACTTATTTACCGGGGGGGGGGGGACTTTAATCCTCATTTTGTCGCAACGAAATATTTTCCAAAACGTTTTCTCGAAAACCGTTCGCGATACACCGAACTAAAACAATAAAATCTGTCTCCGGCGTCTTTATCAAACGTCGAATCGCGATTTTTTTTGTCCTCTACGGAGATGTTCGAGATATTTAAGATCCGTACTTCTGTAGGTGTATTATATTACGTGTGACCCGTCAATTTTTTAAGGTTCACGTATCGTTCGATATAATTGAACTGCAATGAAAAACAATCGTACGTACTTTGATCAAAAAAAAAAAACGGTATTTATCTCTATCGGTTATCGAAAACGTTAAAACCGAAAAATCCCATAGCTACGACTTCGTTTTAAATTGTCTTTCTATGGTATCGTAGAAACGATACTAATAAAAAAATTTAACAAGAGTCTACGAGTGGGGGGGGGGCGATCGCCCCTTGGATCCGCGCCTGGTCCCCGACCCCGCAACATAACCTCGACCGACGACGACGACGCGTTTTTCGAACGATTCGGAGGTTGCAGACGTTCCACGTTCCTTGAAAACCCGTTTTCTCCCAACACACGTTGTCCGACCCAGAACCCGTAGCAAGGGTGGTCGGGACGGTTAGGTGTCCCCCCCCACCACCATTTCCGTATTGTAACGACAAGAACAACGAATCTCCGACCGTTAATCGATCGTCATAATTTTTTCCCGTTTTTCCACGCTTCGGTCTGGTAACCGGAAAACATAACCGCGTGACCCGATAACGTCGTAATTACGTGGTTATTGAAATATTTTTGATTTCATCGCAAAAAACAATTTTTTAAATATAGAAGGATACACACACACACACACACACACACATATACATATATATTTGCAGGGCCGTCCCGAAGATGAAAACGATTTGGGGGGAGCGAAACGGTTGAAAAATACCGACTATGATGATTTTTCTATTCCCTAAAAACGTTCATATCAAAGCAGGGAGTTGGTAAACGACAAAATTATCGCATTCGGTAAAAACGATCTCTGGACGGATCTCTGGCGACTTTAATATGTAATCATCTTCTTATTTAATATAAAAATAAAAGGTAACCACGAGACAGGTTCCGTCTTCAGAGGACGTAACACGCGACGACGTCAGGGACGGATTTCGAAGCTCGTTTAAGGGGAGTGGGGGCGAATATTGATAATAAATTGCAATTTGGTACTAAGAGGAAAAAAAAAAGTAAATCCTAAACATAGAAAATTCCTAATCATATACCGTTAAAAAATTATGTAATTTTAATATATTTTTTAAGATATTAAAAAAAGTCCAAGTGGGGGGGGCGGGGGGGCGACCGCCACGTCGCCCCCCCCCACCTAAAATCCGCCTCTGTAAGACGTGTACTACGTTCTCTGAAGATTGAGACCAATGACGGTTTCGAAACGTTAGAACGATGTTTCCAAAAAAACACACGTGTTCTATTATTTACGAAAAAGAACAGTTATTCAAAAAACACGTATTTAATTTGTTTAATCGTAGTTATTCGCTAATACAATAAAACACGACTATAAACACACGTCCGTCTAGAGACAATTTTATTCACACGACCGTAATATGTATTGCATTGCGGGGACGGCCCTGTATACTTTTTACGTGTTTTTATATTTGTAATCTTTCACGTGCTAAAAAAAAAAACAAACTATCGGTCGGCCTTATTCTCAGGTCACGCGCGTAAACGTGTCGATTGTTATTAAACATCGTAACCGACGAACTTAAGCGGCGATCACGATTCGTCGGAGTGGAACGAACGCGGCTTTTTTCCTGAAGACCCCGATAAAAAATCGTCCATTCCGAGTCTAAACGGCTCTTTGCTCTCCGAAAGTTTCGCCCGAGTTCGAAACGAAATCGCGCGCTCGTGACGACATTGGCCGCGGTGGAATCTCCGCTCTGTCTGATCCAATCGGTCCCCGATCCGTTTTTCTCGGTCTCCCGAAGACTTCGACGACGACAATCACATCGGGCCGGCCGACCTGGAACAGGTGCTGAAGCTGTTGACGCGCGGCCAGCTGTCCGCCGAGGAGATCGTTCAGGTGTGCGAGAAGGTGGTCGAGGAGGCGGACGTGGACGGCGACGGGAAACTGTCGTACATGGAGTTCGAACACGTCATACTGAGGGCGCCGGATTTCTTGGGCACGTTCCACATCAGGGTGTGACGGGACGGGACGCGACGGACGCAGCAAAACACCAAAAACACGCGTATATTCCATAACCGTTTATTGTTTTTTTTTTTTTCTTACACGTACACACGTTTCTCGTCTAATCTACAAAATTGTACATCGCGTGCAGGTCTTTGTTATTTACAGTCGGAGGAAATTAATTGAGCTTCTCCACACAACGACCTTGTGGAAACGGTACATTATTATTATTATTATTATTATTATTAACACAAACTCGTGTTTGAATAGTAGATAATAAATTAGCTAGTGTTTGTACAAAACGTTTGAACTTTTCACTGTTATGTTATTGTTTTCGTTTATTGGCTACAGACGTGTGGCGCGTGTGTGTGTCGTATACACCGCACGCATTGATGATATTTCCAAATCGTTTTTTTTTTTTTTTCCTGCTGGTCCCATACAGTTTGCGAAAGGGAACAACACGTTCGATATCATATATAACAACTGAATACTCTTTAAACAAAAACACATTAAATACAAATTAAAAAAAAAAAAAATTAATTTGATACATTACGAGAGATTGAAATATGTTTTTTTTAAACAATCAAATATCCTTATATATTATAAATCAATAAGTATTGGGTAAATGAAATAATAAAAAAATATTATAATAATAATAATCTAAAAAGATCAATAAATTAATTAATACTAAAAACGCTTTAATTTTAGTCCAAACGAATAACTAAATGTTATGTTTATAAAAAAACCGATCAGTCAATTAGCCAAACTGGACACCGCTTACAGAAATATTATTATTCGAAACAGAGTTTTGTGCAAGTCAGTTATTACATAAGGCGTTTCAAGAAGAAGTTCAATACCGAACTAAGGTTTGAATTACAATACAAAAATTAGACCGAGGGTTTAATTTTAAAACATTTGAAGTTATTTTAAATTCTTTTTCAAACACCTTATGCAACGTCATCTACATCGGTAATCTATGGGAGCTTAACCATTAAATAAAGTTACGTATCGATACAAATTCTATGGATAAAATAAATAATCGTTTTGTCAAATAATGTTCTAAACGGCATAGCCCGTTTTTTGTGGTTTATCGTTAACAAAAAAAAAAAAATATTACACAGACTAGATTGCTCGGTACACTCTAGTCCAAAATGTAAAAAAAAAATAAATATATTATACAATTAATTTGAACTTAAAATTTAATTACTAATTGTATGAGTTAATAATTATAATAAAAACGTATTGAACAGATAATATATTTAATTAGCCATCTTAATTAATAATAATAGTTTTGACGCTATTGTTGTCTACTTATGTCAAACCCAATATTGGTTTCTTCGAAGCATTGGATTATTTTGTTCTGTACCATCGGCGCTACTGCTATATTCCTCATCAGCAGCGCCATATGGGTACCTCATATTAAATTCAGTCTCCAGTTCAGTGTGTTGTTCAGGCGGTCCGAGAGCGATCACTTTACAACCACGGTTTTCTTCGTTTTTATCCATCCTGGGCGACGTAGTCATCAAATCGTCTGGCGGACATGGTAACGGCATTGGATTCATTTTGTCCAGTTCTTCCGCACGTTTCTTCGAACGACACCGTATAAGCACTACAATGACGAGCGACGCTACTACTACGGCCATGATGAACCCAACACATAGCAAATAGTCATCGCTCATATTCGGTCTGGCTATTTCTACGATATCAGATTTTTTGTTCACGGCTGCCAAGGGATACTTGAAAGTGGTCGACAACGTCAAATGAGGCGTTGTGGTGGACGGAGGTTCAGCTACGGAAACATGAAATCGCAACTCACCAATCGCAGGTTGCACACCGGTAGCTGTTAATAAAAATGGAAAACTGTCTTCTACCGGTTCCAGTACTTTTTTGGCAACAAAATACACTATTCCGCTGGCTATTTCACCGTGCGTAAATTTCGTAACATCGACTTCACGGATTACTTGTTTGTCACCAGACCTCCTGACGATTTTTTTCAATTTTCCGTACTTTGGTTTTCTTAAAATCCTGTACTTTGGATCAGAACTCGTGGTTTTCGCCAACATCTCGGCGTTCAAAACTTGGACTCCAAGTTGCGATTTCAATCCGGTCAATGGATAAAATGCTCCAGTTTTCACTAACGGTTCGACACTTATGTTTAACCATAAATCTTTGATAATAGGCGACTGTTCACAATGCATTTGAGCGGACAAACGCAGTGCGTCTGCAGGTGCAGTAAAATCAGTTTGTCTATAGATTATCCTACCATCTCTTAAATCTTTGTGTGAAAATAACTTGGACTTTGTGCCGTTTATGTACACAACGCCATGTCTAGCGTTCATTGTGATATTGTAAGCAACGGAATCTTTGTCTCCGTTTGTCTCGACTTGGAATAGTTTTTCGTTCACTACAGTTTCATACGTTCCTTGTAGCAGCGGCAATGGCGACGACACAGTTACGTTCAACGTAACTGGTATAACATATATTTGGAAAACCTTGTAGACCGGATTGAATTGGCCATCCCACACCCGGAAATAGAATGTCGTGGGTTTTAATTGTCCATCATGTTTGTAGACCACCTCGCCAGCATCAATATCAGCCTGAGTGAATCTAACGGAGTTCTTGATGCCAGCTAAACAAATGGTACCATAGCCTGGCGCCGTAATAATGTCGTACACAATTTGTTCAGGGGGTGTATCCGGGTCTTCCGTTAACAGTTCGGATCTAGTCAAAGTCACAGATTGTCCTTGAACAAGTCTTAGGTTCGGATACGATTGTGTTAAAAAGAAAGGCTGGTCGTTCACAGGTGTAATGCTCACCGGAATGGTAACATTGCACAACGGAACGGCGGTAGGATCAATGTCCAAATAGACGGAGAACTCCAAATTATCAGAGAGGGTGTCTGAATGATCATGTACGTATCTAACTTGATTACGGCGCATGTGGCCTTGGGAAAATGTTCGTAGATCACAGTTGTCGTCGAGGCACACATGGCCGTGCTTGGGTTCATTCGTGAGTTCGATTTTGATAGTCGGCGATCTAATGCCAATACTGTTCACTAAAAATGTCAGTATGGCGGTAGTGTTCAAGTTGACAATTGTAGATTCACCTTCTTTCACCATGAGCTCTTTGGTTTTGTCGCCGATTAAGAGTTCTTCGAGGCCACCGGATGATACAGTTATTTCCAGATTAAAACTCTAAAACATTAACATCACATACAATAGAAATTAATTTCATTATCTATATAAATTTGAATCGGTGGACTTACCTGATTAACGATCGGAATCGCATATTCACAAATTGCATCAAATGTAAATACATCGTTTGTCGTATTGCTGGAAAAATATTTTGATATATGATGGTACCACACAGCCGATTCATTTACATTTTTTTGTGTAAAATTTGTCACGGCCAATTGATTTGAATCTTCGTACGAAGCGCTCTTAGACACAATACCATATCTTGGTGCATTTCTCACAATGTATGTAACTTGATAATTTGGATCATCACATTGAGCCAATAAATGGTCAACAGTCAATTGACGGCCAAGCATTGGAAACACACGTAGCGGATTATTAGCCAATAGTCTCACCGAAGCCTGTTCTGCAGTTATGTAAAATTTTATAGGTCCAGTAGAATGAAGACTGTCGTTGGCAGACAATTCCAATTCGCCATCACAATACTCTCCAGAATGTTGGAAAAACACAACACCCTGGTCAATCTGTGCTTGGGTAAACCTCTCGGTACGTTGGGATTCTAAGATCATATGACCACATCTAGATGATGATACCAAAAAGGTTAAATTGGAAACATCCGTGTCTTTGTCTTCGACGGCTAAAATAACACATTTTATTAAATGACAAAAATAAGATTGCAGTTGGTATTTGTGTAAACTCACTTAAATTGTCAGATGTTATAAGTCCGATTCCACCTTTCCAAACTTTAATACCAGTGTTCCTCACTACCAATGGTCTTTGATTATTCACCGGATTTATTTTAACTTCAATATCAACCGGAGCACTTTCTTTTTCGTCAGACACGGCTACTTTAACTGAAAAACTATCATCAGTGCTCTCAGACCCATCGTGGACATACTGAAATATGACTAAATTAATACTTTATACATTTTGGAGTGCAAAGCAATTCCAACAAACCATAATTTGTGATCTTGCCAATTGTTTGGGACTCCAAAAATCAATAGTTGGATCAAAAGTATCAACTGTAGTACGCACAATACGTCCGTGATTTGGAGCGCTTACCAATGAATATCGAGATACTCTGTCCGTATAATATGAACTCAAAACTGGAAATGTATCAGGAGTCAATGTCACATTTCCTCCTTCGATTACATTTAGTTGAGAACTGGTTAAATATACATTTTTTGGCACAATCACAAAACTTATCTGTTAAAAAAGAAATTAGTTTAAATGTAAATGTCTATCTGTACGATGAAATTGTACAGAAGAAATTACTCACAACAAGACCATATAATGAAACAACTCCATTAGTAATATCGACAACTAATCTATCAGTACTTTGATTCATGGTTGATTGTACATAATAAAGATGGCCACTATTTACAAGGCTTTGATTGAATGTGATCAAATGATTATTTTCTGGACTTCCAGGGTCTTCTTCATTGGATTCTTTTTCTAAATATCCATAATGTGGTGATTCTTTCACCAAGTACATAATATCTGAAGGTGGAACCATGTTTTGTTTAACCTATTGGAAAATCCAAAACAATATGTTTACTATTAACAATTTATTATTTAGAAATATAAATGTTAAGGATACAAATAAGATAAAACAATTATTAATAGGTATCACAAGAATTTTTATTGTTGTTCAATTAATAATTATGAAATAATTTAAGTGAGTTTTGTTTATCATTTATATTTTTGTGTGATATATTGTTACATGTAATTCTACTACCCATGGAGGCGAAAAATTAAATTATTTGTAGTTTGTTACATTAATTATTGAAATGATTTTTACCTCAAGATATTGTCTTGTAACTGCAATGGTAGTAGATTCATCAACTATTATCGGAGAGTTTTTAGTAACTTCAAGAGGTTCCCAATAGTGTTGTGGTAAAAGTCTTATGTCAAATTCTAGTTCTCTCGATACGGTACTGCCTGTAGATACACGGAACAATACTCGATCTCGAACACTTTCCACATCACCATTATGACGATAACGCACGTGGCCTGCTTCAAGTTCAGCCTGACTAAATATAGTAGTTTTTAAAGGCTCAAGATTTGTACCAAGTTCAATTTCTCCCTGACCTGGACCTTCTACAACTTGATAGCTAAAAAAACCAATAATTTGTGAGAAGTATAAACTTAATACACAGGGTGATTTATTTTTATCATGAGCCATGCTATATCTTAGGAACTATAAATTATATTTTTCTTTTTAAAGTTTTATGCACATTCCATTCTATATTTTTTTATAATTTTAATATTTTTATCCCTATCCCTTATTTGCTATAACTATATCAACTTTTGATTTCGAAATGGCAACTTATGATTTCAATTATATATTCTTATGGAATATATTTTTATGAGAATTTACATATGTTGATTTTAAAAACTAATGAATATTTCTAGTGTAATAAACATTTACTTTGATATGTTTTATCAGAAATGGTTAGAATCGATAGTTTAAATATTCTTTCTAAACAACATGATTATAATCACTATTTAATATCTATCAAATATAAATTGATTATTGTAATAGAAATATGGGCATTACAGTTATTGAACTTCACGAAATATGACCAAATTTTTAAGTAATAATTATTTTTAATAATAATAATAAATAATTATTATTCATTAATAGAATATTAAAAATTAAAATTAAAAAAATTATCCTGTATGCACTTACTTAATTTTATCAGAGTGTATGTTTAAATTTGTGTCAACATAAATATGATTAGTTGTAATAGTAGCAGCTCCCCCTTGTCTTAACATCAACTGAGAGTTATTTAATACTTTAATAAACGGTGGTGAAGATTCAACTTGAAGTTTAAGATCGGTTGAATGTTTCCCATCGAATACTCCAAGTTCTACAATACTTATTCGATTTTGTTTGGTATCAGCCGAAAACTCATCACGATAAATCAATTTTCCATTGTTTACTTCTTCCTATGTTTAGCCAAAATATGAATTAATAACAAACTAATAGCTAGGGCAGTAAAGCTATAGCTTTTTAAAAAAAAAAAAAATGCACAATGTGTAGGCACTTATGCATTTGTAAATTTTGTAATGTCTTAGTAAAATAATTAGTATATTTTTAACGAAATAAGAAATATATTGGTATTCAAATGAATAAATAATAATTGCATAACATTAAAAATTAAAATACATTACTTTTGTAGTGATAAATAATAAATAGATCGTGACCAAATGAATATAATTTCATATTTTAACATAACTGTGTAACTTGAACTTATCACAGAAAATCCAAAAACTTAATTAATTTACTAATACACAATTTGAATAAAAATAATCTTCGAATATATAACTTGATTTATGAGATAATACTCTTTTTGATATCGAAAAATAAAATATTAATTATTTTAATTAAAATATCCTAACATTTAGACTGTACTGTTGTAATGTGTAAGCATTAAGATATACAATTTATTGATAAAGTTATTATACAATATTTATTTTAAAAAATATATATATTATTAGAAAAAACAGAGAAAGAAATTAGTTTTTTTTTTGTGTGTTTAAACAAAACAAACACAATTGCTAGAAGTCTACTTTATTTATAACATACATAATATATAATTAATAGTTAATATTAATATATACCTGAGTGAATTTCATAACTGTTGTAAACGGATCATTAATGGTGTTCAAGATCATTCCATTTGAAATAGAATTTATAGTATAAATTAATGATGCTATTTGTGTGTCAATGTCTTTGTCTTGACATTGTAAATTGTGATTAGTTATAGTTCTATCACCACCGGTGACTACGCGTAAGTTTTCTTCTGTCACACAACTTGGAGGATTGTCATTGATTAATTGTATCGATATATTAACTAGACCAACATACTAAAAATATATATATTATTATTATTAACCTATTTCACAAGAATATCAACATTTTTTTTTTACAAAAACTAACTTGGAAATTTGCATTTTTTGAAGTGGCTAAAAATTTAAATTGGTCACGATTGTTTTCAGATCCATCATGTGAGTAAGACAAAGTACTGTCATACAAGTCGTCTTCAGTAAATACAGTTACATTTTTAACGGTATTGTTATTAATCAATAAATGTAAATATCCATGTTCTGGACCAGATAAAATTTCAAAACGTAATTGATTCACACCAACACATTTGATTGAAATATGTTTATCAGTCAATGGAGAAGAACTACCTTCGATTACCTAAAATGAATTTTGATTGTTAATAAATATACAGGTATTAACAGTAATGTAAATAATTACTTCTAGAGGATGAATGAAAGCAGAAACGGCTTGAGCCAGTAACGGACTCGGTGTATATTCAAAGTTCAATAATTTAGAAACAATAGGCGGACAACGAGGAGCACTTATTTTTATATCAAATAAATCTGTTGCTGGAGAATATGTGTCGTGGTGTAGTTTTAATGTCAAAAGACCTGAGTCTATATCATTTTGAGTCCACGTTTCACCATCCGTTAAAGGTTTATTTCTATAAATACAAAAATACTTTAAATATGGGGGAAAAGAACAAACTTCAATAATGAATATAAATATACCTCAAATACAATGAAGCTGTGTGTGAAGTTTTAGTTAATTCAAAAATAATGGAACTGGGATGTAAAAGTATTGGATGAGTTTGGATTTTAATAGCATCACTTTTAACGGCAGTCTCACTTGATGCCTGCCATTTTAAAGGGCCAAAGGCATCCATAATCAAATGTACTTCAACAAAATTAAATTCAAATTTATACGTGTCTCCTAATTTTATTTGGCCAGCCCATATTTCAAACTGAATAATAAAATAATCGTTAAATAATTAAAACATTTATTAGTGGTTGGTTATGTTAATTACTTTAAAGAAATCTCTTGTAGGAGAACCTTCACTATTGTGGACATAACTAACAAGTTTTTTTTCTAATTGATGATTATTAAAAACAGTAATCTTGTCTTGTGCTTGTTCACCATCAATTAATTTCAGTGCACCAAATTTTGGATGTTTTACAACCTAATAAGAGTGAACACATTATCAATTATAAAAATTAAATAATTTTATATACTAAATATAAATTTTTACTTTAAAAATCAACTCAAGAGATGGATCATCAGCATTAGTGACAAATGTTAAATTCGAAGGACTTATTACAACAGATGATTTGTAAGCTAAAATTGCACCTGTATTTTGAACATGAGTCAATGATAAGCTGTAAACATCAACAGGTATCATTGTTATAGCACTTTCTTTATCACCATCAGAAACCTAAAGAAAAAGGAAAAAGGTTAAAATTCTACATGATAAAATCATTTCATTTATAAACTTTTGCAATTTATAACATTATACTAAATTATTACTTGTATGGTAAAACTGAAATGACCAGCTTTATTTGAAGAGTGTCGATAACCGATAAAACCATTAATCATTTGAGCAACTGAAAATGTTTCTAATGGTACATTTGGATTGTCAGTTGTGTCTAAATAGCCCCCACTAATATTTAGTACAGATACAATCAGTCTTTCTGGACTTGAATCTCTATCGATTACTACTATTTTATCCTTGTCCAGCATTTTCCAAGTTCCCTAAAATCAATTAACAACTTAACACATTATGTATAAACGATATATTTATATTACTTACAAAGTCAACTCAAAAAAATCATTATGGACAAATCAGTAGCTACTCATCATGCTAACTCACAAATTATAAACTAAAAAAAAAAACAAAAAACAAAAAAAAAACTCAAAAGCATTAGATAAGAAACACAAAAAAGCATTAATTATGTTTGTCAATAAAGTAAAACAAACATTTTACCTGAGCCAGAAGTAAATTGTAATCGGAAGGTATACGAATAGTTGGGGTATCATTTTCTGGAGTTATATTTACAGGTAATATAAATCTTTGTCTTCCTTGTAAATAATCAGGTAATAATAATCCTTCATTAGATGTAAATTCAAGATCAAGTGTAATTAAATCTTGAGTACTTTCAGATCCGTCATGAACATAAAAAACCTAGAAAAATTATAATTAATTATTAATTTAAATTGTACTTCTATTTCATAGTAATAAATTGAAGGTTAGAAGACAAATTGTTGTAACACGTTTTTCAAAATTACACGTTTCTCTATCAATTTTTGAAATTTGTGTTGTAATTTAAATTTTATAAAACTAATTTTTTTCCAATACTAATTTTAGTTGAATAAAACTTATGATTTGCCTTATAACCACCATAATATTATATATATAAATTATATAATCATAAAGTATATTGATTTTTTTAATTTGATAGATAATACATTGTTTAAAATTAACCATTACCTCATTTTTTAAAATACTGAGCATATTAAATGTAGAGATTGATGTTCCGGTAGGTGATTTAGAAGACTCAATATTCAACTTTCCGTGTTTAGCTAAAGGCTGAACAATATGAAACTGTACACCTGCTTCCCGAATTCCATAATGATTGTAATCTAATACCAAATCGATAATTGATGTAGTAAGAGTTGCTGTAGATCCTTCAACTACGATCAAATTGTTTATAGTCAATACTTCAATAGAAATTGGTAATGGAACTTTCAACATAGTCTGTAATATATTAATGTGTATAAGTATTTTCACAATGAAAATAAAATGTATTCAGTTATACATTATGTGTTTGCACAAATTCTGGACGAACACATTGTGGGTCGTTATGATCCACACATCCAGTGCACTTGAAAGAATTAATTCCAACTTGTGAACACCCAATGTCAGGTGAATGAACGCAAGGTTTTTCTGTACATGGATACGACCATACACAACGAGATATGAGTTTTGAGGTGTCTAATGCATCTGGTAAACCAATTGAACGTCCATCATTTGATATCCCTCGAATACATCCTTTAAAACTATTGCCTGCTGAAAGCATACCGGATGCTAATGCTCCACTCCTCATATTTACTTCAAGACCGCCGACATATAACTAAAAAGGCATTGTAGAAAGTACATTAGATTATTAAAATAATTATGTCTGTATTAAGTACTTACAATAGTCGAAAGATCTAAATGTTTTGATGGTTGGGCCGAGTTATTAAATGCCAAACGGTATCTGTGTTTGGGAGCATCAATAGTAACATCGAGCCCACCAGCTTCCATAGCTACATTCACAGAATGCCAGACTCCATCATTGATAGTAACGTCAGAATATAGTTCAGTGACACCTGAACCCCAGTTTTGAGCGACTCGAATTTTACCATCAACCAGTTCTACGCCGACAAAATCCACATTCCCATTATGCCTGCTTAGTGTTGAGCTTTTTTTGGAATTATACAGTATTAATCCGGTTTCAGATATAGTTTTTATGGAAAACTGCCACCTTATAAAATATAGAAACATTTATACAAAATTGTTTAGTAAAACAATATAATAATGTATATTTACTTGACATTAGTTCTCGATGTTAGAACACTGGGTATAGCCATATAAGCCCCATCTTCTAGGAATGATATACTTGATTCTCGCTGAGCATCAAATTCGTTCACACAACCCCACGATATTGAATGAGCGTCGGCTCTACCCGTTCGCCATCGTGCTCTGCTCAAAACATCGGGAACTGCATTGTAACGGACATCTCGTAAGCAACCACGCAGGCCGTTTATATGACCCAAAAATAACTCTGAGAAATCTCCCTGTCCACCGATGTATAAACCACCGTACATATTTAGCTCGTAAAATCCAACTGGTAATTTTTCTCTAAAAAACGAACGAGAAAATATGAATGCCAATTGTACACAATGTCGATGTGGTACCGGTTGTAGGACAATCAATGTGACATTCGCAATGTTATTATTATTATTTACCTAACAATATGTATTTTGTCGACGGCCAAATTCAAATCGCCTTCTTTCCGTGATATGTTGACGAGATGCCAGTTAAGATCGTCGAGCCGAAGTCCTCTCGGAGATGATATCTCGGACTCGCCGGCTCCGAGATTAATCTTCACCTTTAGTCTGCCAGCTTCCAGCAGTACGAAACAGTAGTCCGTCTTGCCGGCGGCCAAGAACAGGAAAGCGTCCAAATGTTTGGTGCGAAACGCGAAACTGATTTCCGTCGTGCTCTTAGCATCTTGGTATGGCACGTTAACGTAACTGGACCCGTAGAACGACGCTGAAAACGAGAACACAAAATCACTTGACCGTTAATGGACGCTCCGCAACCGGAACACATCGACAGGCGCACTCAATGTCGTGTACGATAATGTAATACCGACCTATCTCCGCCGAACAAAACTGTAACACGCAGAGGCCACCAATCAATAGACGACCGCATTTTATCGAGAACATTTTAACGGAACCATTAAGTAAACACTTCCGTGAACATCATTGCGTTACGGGAGCTCAGGTGCCGGGAAACGATCGCAACAGATGTGGCACGAGTTAAAAATATATACCTCGCAACGCCCACGACACTCGCCCCTCGTTCGCTTTCTGTGTTCGTAACCAATTACTAATTTGTCTAAATTTAGTCCCCTTTCTCTTATCACGCTCCCTCGTACGACACCTACGGTTTCATGGACGCGACACGCGGCGGCCGTTTTTATTAGTCCATGAACGCAGCCGGATCGATCCCTTCCGTCCGACACGTCAGTGGTGGGTGGAGGGGGCGGAGGATATCCTTACGCCGCGTAAGTATAATTGCGATTTTCGATTACACCGACCTTTGAACCGCGATAAGACGGAAGTTTGTCGGCCGTAAAATTAAACCGCATTAATATGCATTAAAAGTAAGAACGTCAACGTCGTTCTTAGCTCGACAATACCAAACTTCCTCGTATATTTATAACGATTTTCTAACAGAAAAATAATCCGGAATTTGTACTTCACGCGAATAACGAAGAAAACATTTTTTTTCAAATATCGCTCGAATACGTTATGATAATGAAGCTATTATATTATTACGTTTTCAGGGCTCCCGGGTATTTAAACTTGAAATTTTACCAATTTTTAAACGCAAAATCCGACGTGTCTCGACAATTTAACCCATAGTTCGCAATTTTCGGGTAGTCTTTCCTTTAGAAAACTACTGGAGAATTCGAAAAACGTGTCAAATAAGATATCAACCATAGAATCTAGATTCAATTTTTATACCGGAAATGATGCTGCACATGATGTACATATCTACAAATCGGAACACTTTGTATTCTACGCTAAAAATTAATTAAAATTCTCAGTAAAAAAACAAAAAAAACCAAACAAAAAAAACGGTAGGTATACGAAGAACTTACGTATTTGTACGCGAACTGTATGACACAACATAACGACGTATGTTAACGAGGATGTAAATTTTGATTGTAATATACGAGTGATCGTGAACTTGCCACTATTATGGTACGACAAAAATATTAGAAATTCCAATATCCATCGTTGAAGTATAAACATTTCGTTAGACACGTACGTCGTATGTACACGGTGTTTGTACGTTTTAATTAAATTTAACAATATAATTGAAGGGTAAAACCAGTGGCGTAGATACAGGGGGGGGGTGCAAGGGGTTTACACCCCCCCCCCAACCAGCACTCTAAAAAAGCTTGTTCTTTTCATTTAACATTTTGAAATTCATTTCATTGGATTCATTTTCAATCATTTCATTGATTTTGTGCACACGAAGCTAAAATTTAATATTCATAAATACATTTATTGTAAATATAAATTATTATAAAATATTTACTATTTATTTATTAAAAATTTCATTTATTCAATAATATTCTAATTTTTTTAAGTTCCTTTGAAAAACCCCCCCTGGAAAAAAATCGTATCTACGCCACTGGGTAAAACACTAATAATTAATAATTATTATTATTCTAAGGTAAGCAATACGTACTGCACACTTATGTCTATATACGTTTTCATATTAATTCGTTTTTCAACAAATGTGTCCGTTACGTATACGAGTAATTGTCTCTGTTTATTATGCATACTACCTAATGATCCAAATGTGGGGGGGGGAGGGGGCGGTGCATGCAGGACGCAAACGGACGGAGCTTCTCAACTACATTTTTAAAAAAAAAAATTTGCGTCCATTTACTACAATTTTTTTAAATAACGCGGGGAAGCGCTTGTAACCGGTATACCTGGGGACCGTAGATAAAAAAATCATGAAAAAATTGTATATTTGATACAATTAATATCGTATTGCTATATCAAGTATCTACATGATAATGGGAATTTTCTAATTCTGTCTATCACTTATCACAGCATAATATTCATGTATATTATTTGACAATTATTTTTAGATTTATTCACAGATATACTACAGAACTGTACACGTAGAAAAAAAGATTAATGACTGTATATCTGTGGCAGCACAAATTGTCGATAAACAATTGTCGTTAATTGGCGAACAGTTTTGAAAATTCTATTTTATCAATGATCATCACGTGCCGATGTATCCCTGTATAGCGTGAATACATTATATATTTTTTTTATAAGTCATGATAGCATATTATCATAAAATTGATTTTTACGTTTTATTAGTCGTCGTACTTAAATTAAAATAGGTTTATTAGTCGTTTATTTATATGAAATGTTGTAGAATACTATTCTACTAAAAATTGTACAGAGAAATCATTTTAAACGAAAAAATAGGATACGGTTAGAAATTAGGTTATACATTAGTAGCAAAACTGGGGGTTATACGGTATCCATGATTTTATGATTAAAAAAAATTTCATTTGGAACGTTATTTTTAAATTTCCAATTGAGTTCCACTACTTTATGTTTACCAATTCGAGCACTGATACTGTCTACTAATTATTTATTAGTTATTACTTGCTGTATATTATACTTATTAATATTAACTAAGTTCAAAGACATTTCATGTACCCAATTAAAATAATGTTATGTTTAGTTCGTTGAACTGTCTATTGTTTGTGTTCTTTAGACGTATGAAAACTATTACGATAAAAACACGATAAATTTAATTTTAATCAACCTCGTGGTCAATACTGTTTTTACTCCAATGTTTCACATGTGATGTTTATGATATTCTAAATCAATTTTGTCTAAAATAGATACAATATTAGGTGAGAGTTAAATTTGATGTACACAGCCAATAAGTGCATTTCCACTATATTTTTGGTATGTATCGAAATCTAATACTAAAAGTTAATATTAGCATGGTGAACTATTTTAGTTTATGTTTCCCAATGTTTTGTTGCGATAAGATGTTATGTAACCCATGTGTTTTATAAAACTGACGAATCGTCAAATAAAATATTATTACAACACTATTTGTACGTAGTTTATGAGCACGTTTATCATGTTTACCATTTTGTTATTATTACTCGTGTGTTTCGTATGAATTATTTCAATACGTTTATCATAATGGATGAATTCGATATTGTAAACGTTTTATAAAATATGTCGGATGATGACATATTTTCATCAGATCAAGTTTCCGAGTACGATGACACGGATGACGATGAAAATTACAATTTGTTATATTTATACATTATAAGTTTATAACAAAAGTTGTTCATTGTAATAATACTAGTGTGATATGACTACCAAAATAGGTATTATCTATTACAAAAAAAAAAAAATATGTATCATGCTGTAAATCCATAAAAGGTACTTAATAAACAAAATTAATATGATATATTGAGTTAAATCGATAATTGTATTATTTTACTTATGCTCGTACCCATACTTATGCCCGTACTGTAGATTAATTTGGTAGTAAATTGATATTTAATTTGAGTAGAATAAATAATTTTTGAGAGCATTTAAAATAAATCACAACATACAAAATAATGGAAATTTACTCCCGCTTTTTGTATCTTAATATTTATTAGTTTTTGCCTCTTTTTTCGGTGACGTAATTAAATGATAGTTAAACGTAACTCTCAATAAATAAAATAATAAAATGTATGTGAGTCAAATTTAATACTCATAGCCAAGTAACTATTCGTCATGACGTGTATTGAATTTAACTCACAAAGCTAATGCGGAAGGTTTTTGAATTTTTCACCAAACAAAGTGGCAACGTAAGTTAAATAAGATGTACAAGACAATCAACTTGTTAATACTAAAAATAACATTTTTTTTTACATAATTAACGTACAGT
Source organism: Schlechtendalia chinensis (assembly GCA_019022885.1). Taxonomy (NCBI): domain Eukaryota; kingdom Metazoa; phylum Arthropoda; class Insecta; order Hemiptera; family Aphididae; genus Schlechtendalia; species Schlechtendalia chinensis. Next base: position 1,137,672 of record CM032339.1, on the reverse strand, counting down.
TTTAAATAAAATCAAATTATACTGCAATTGTAAATTTTCTTTGAAGCTTTTACGGTAACCAATCACAATTTTAAGGACTTAACATTTTTGCGTTACGTCACCGAGTGCAATAAATGTTATTTCAAGTTTTGGCGTAAGTAAGATACACATTTAAAAATGTCTAACGTATTCATTTTTTTGATACGATAATCGTTTAAATGTTAGAGTATTTAACGAAATGATTCAGGTGTACATTCAGGTATACAACAATTGAATTAGTATGTACGCTAATAATAAAAACGGATAAAATCGATTGCACGTCACGGTTTAAAGTCGTGTTGAAACACATTGATGCATGCCAAAGTACTTGGACTATTTAAACTATGCTTTTACCGTAGCACACCGCATACGGTATATGCGTATCATTAAATAATAATGATGATAAAAATGGAAATATGCGCACGTGTTCACATTCAATCATTTGGCACGGCTATAATAATAATAACACAGGACGTTGGTTGAAAATAGAAATTGCTAACGAATAGTATAGTGTTATTACTCATAAGATAATTAAACGAAATCTTAACGCGAACGTTACGGTCATAGATAATAATACGTATTTTCCAAATGCCATGTTCAATTTATTCGTAGTATCCTGAACGGTTTTCTGAAGTGTTTCTCTATTGTAATTCCCATTAACGTGTATGTTAACAAGTATGTATTACATACTTACCAACGAACTCGGACACATACGGAAATTCAAGACCAACGGTAATAATGACAAACCAATGATTGCATTTAAATTCGGGCGACGCTCGAGTCGAGCTAATGATTTATGACACGCGTACCGGTAACCTTGTTGCACACGTGGAGGCGATGCAAGTGATAAGCCGTGTCGGTTTCACTCTCCAACGATTGAATCGGGTATTTGAAAACACGCATGCCGTGGCATCGTTTTGATCCACGCGCACGGTTTTCGATTTTTTCCATAACCCGCGATCGCAGAAACAATAATATTATCGTTCCGGATGCTACGATTCCGTTAATTATATAATAACAATTATTCAGAATATCATAACGTCACGGTCATTTGTTCGGTTCGCGTGCGATCTCTTCATAATTGTTCGACCTAATGTGTGTACTGTGCGTTCAAGTTTCATCATACGGTAACCGGGCCCATGCAATTGGTCAAACATACGATAAAACGTCTTTTAATTATTTTCTCGTGTCTTTGTCATGCCATTCGATTAATTCGATTTTAATACGCATTAATTGGTTTGATTTTATAATAGGAATTTTTTTTTTAGTAATAACTAAGGTTCAGTTTTTTCATTGCGTCGGAGTTGGACGTTGCGTGCATCATGACGTCGACAAATACATTGGAAAATGATATCGATGAACTAAAAAAATATGTTGAATATTTTCCAGACTTCCCCAAACCAGGAATACTTTATAAGTAAATAATTCGTTTTTAAATGCTGGGAATTAATTTGTTACATTTAAATATTTAATATCAATTTTGTTAACTTCCGTGATGTTTGCCATTTATCGAACTGCCATGATCCGCTGTACAAGTTTTATTTAGATTAATGGACAATTATATATTTAAATGTTAAATTAATGTATACATTTATATGAAATATATATTTGCAGGGATGTATTATCACTGTTTAACTCCGGAGATGGAATTAAATTGTTGAATAAAATATTGAAACAAATTGCACTTCAGTTACATGGTAAAATAGATTGTATAGCAATGTGTGAAACCCGTGGTTTTTTGTTTTCTCCAATGATTGCATTACATCTTAACGTACCGTGTGTACCAGTTAGCAAAAAAGGAAATCTACCTGGTCCAGTAATTGAGTTGTCATATGTTTTGGAATATGGAGAGGTAATTTATTAATGTTACAATCATTTGTTTGAAATGTTATTAAAATAATTTTATGTTTATATTTTTAGGATACTATGGCAATACAATTAAATAGTATAAAAAAAGGACAAAGGGTGTTATTAGTGGACGATTTTCTTGCTACTGGTGGTATATAAAAATTAACATTTTAAATATTGCTTATAGTAGGATAATTAATATGTTATGTTGATCAATTATTACGGAATAGTTAAATAAGTTTGAAATTCAATGTACTTATTAAATATAAAATAATCAAAGTTCATTCATTATTACAGTAGGATAATAATTATTTAATGCTTGTAAAAAGGATAATGAAATGATTCTATTTTCATAGTACAATTTTTAATACTTTAAAAATTTTATTTTAAAATATAAACTATAACGACATTTCAGCATGAAATAACCAATTATCGATTAAGCGAGAGACAGAAGTGTTTCTACAATAGATGGACAGTATACCAGTATTTTTACTTAAATGAGTTCAGAATTTTCAATTAGTATCAATTACCAATATTATAAGTATATATAATTTTAAATTATTTTTAAAGATTATTTAAAATAATTTTAAACAAATATTTTTTACGGTTTCATAATTCATGTTTGTATGTATAAATTGATTGGATAGTAGTCAATGTTTGCATTGTTATCAAGTAGTCTAAATTCATAAATTAGTTATGTAGTTTTTATTTTTCTGGTTATTATACAGTATGTTGTGACTTATCAGCTCTCATATAAGACCTATATAATTAATTAAAGATTAGATATACAAAGGAAAATACAGTTTGAATAATATCATTATTAAAATTATATCCCAAAAAGATTTTTTTTTAATTGTTTTTAACAAATAACTAATGTTTAAAACGATGTTTCTATGCATATTAAAATAGGTATACTATAGGTAATTGAAAAATAAATATATTTATTTTAATATTAAAATAGGTACACTTGCTGCAGCTTCAAAGTTAATAAAAAAAGGCGGAGGAGAAATTGTGCAAGGATTAGTATTAATGGAAAAATGTGATTTAGAAGGACGTAAATTATTGGATTTTCCAATAATATCATTACTTTTAGATTAATTTTCTAATGAAAACAATTGTATGTACTTTTCTGTTTTATATTCCATTATAATGGATAATATATTATTTTTTGTTATTAAAAATAAATGCCATTTTAAATATTTAAAAATGTAATGAGGATGTTAATTTTTTTTAAACAAGTTCACCATGTCACTTAAACAAATTATATATTTTTTACTTAATAAAAGATACTTTATATTATTTATTTTAAACATGTATTATAATGGATAAAAGTAATTGTAATTTAAACATTTTTTATAGTTGTAATAGATATTTTTGAAATTGTCAATGGACTCTTAGGTGTTCACTACCACTCTTTGGTGGTAGTGAACACCTAGTTGGGATTGTGATGTGAATTTATCTTAACAAACATATAAGTAATTATAAAGCAATTATTTAACAATTATTAATCCCTAATATAATTAGAAATTATGTAATTGTTAATTATATTAGCAACATGAATTTGGTCTAAAGATTACTGTAAATTACTATTTTACCAAAATCCTAAAAACCTTTTACTCTTTTTAAAAATACAAGTCATACCTTTGCAGGAGTCGAACACTACTCTAAATAAATCGATGATCACAGAAATTACACGAGTCAATTATTATACAATTTTGGATAATCGATAAAAACTGTATATGAATAATTTTGAAAAAAAAATTGTAAATGAATATATATTGAAACATAATAATATACAGTGATTATATATAATAAGTGTGTAAAAATAAAAAATGTTTATTATTGACTTTTAACGTTAAAAAATGTGACTTGTGACATCCATAGTAGCTATTTCAAGTCATTAGGATAACAATTATTTTCTACAAATTATACAACAAAATAGGTAACTACTGAAAACGAATATGATTAAAAATCATAAAATAATACAATAATAATTTATCTTGTTTTTAGAGTGTTAGTTTTTTTTTAATATTCTATATTGGGTAGTAATAAAAAAAGATCTCTTTATTCAAACTTGTCTCCATAAAATTTTTGATCTATGTAGACTGCAGAGTCATATGACATTTTTGGAGTATTTGTGCAAACAAATAAAATATCACGTCGTTATAATAATATTGTATATTAATTATAATAATAATTTGTTGCCAAAAGCTAAAACAATAATTTACCAATATATTTTTAAAAATGAACATTAACTAATTAAAAAGTTAAAATTGAAAATTTACTTCTATAGTAATTTTATAAATAAAACGGTTTTAATTCTTTTTTTAATTTTTGTAATTTTCGAGCCTAATAGTCTTTGCTAATAGCTCTTAAATAAAAAAAAGTTTTTTAAATTACTTCATTGAATTGGATACGTAAAATTATCAGCATTCAGATTATACGGCGTTTTCAAATAATTTGTGCTAAATGAAACAACAAAAACAAAAAGCATATGGAAAAAGTACAAACACGTATTAACGTAAATGTAACCTTTCACCACGTTTGTAAAGAATTTGATGATTCTGATACGTATCGCGTGTGTATCAGTATCACATATTCTGTGATATCACTTTAAAAGAAAAACAGTTTTGTTTTACTATCCATGAAAAAACCTTTTCTAATTCTGTCTCTGTCGCACACATCTTGGCTCTATACAGTAGTGCTTATGATACACTGGTCGTTCGCGGTCTATATATTATGTGTTTATGGAGCGGAGCGAACTGTTATCAGTGAAAATTGGTTTGAATTTCGTTTCTCCTAAAAGGCCTCGTTGTGTGTGGTGGCGGTTGGGAGGAGGAAGACCATAATTGAACAAAAAACGCACGAAGATAACGACGGATTATTAAACACTGAATAAGAAGTTTCGATAATTTATGTATGACCGATGATGTGGGAGCGTTCCGATAATTGTTATATTTTAATCGTTGACAAAACCGTTGATTCCTCAAACGTTGACGGCACTCCATACAGGTAAATGGTATCGTAATCGTAACAGAAAATAAAACATTTTCATTTTCTCGGTTTTGCGTTTTAGGTTGTCAACGCGTGAATCGTGTACACCAAAGAATATTGTCGTCGGTGTCGAACATTATTATGGCCAACACCACTATTGAAGAAGATGCACTCGCCTTAAAAGGTTATATAAAGTCGTATCCAGACTTTCCTCTGCCTGGAATATTATTCAGGTGATTGCAACTCGTACAATACGTCATCATTTAATATTTAAAATGTTTGCATAGAGCCTCTGGCTTATAGTTTACATTGAAAATGTTCTTAACTTTTTTCATGCATACTACTTACCAAATAAATTGTATATTTTTCTTTAAAAGTGTATTTTCCAACTTAATTAACATTATGTGACCTTTCACCTGAGAAATCTCAGGTCAAAAATGGGTTTGTTACCAGCTAGCTTTTGATTTGTTTTAATTATACGTAAAATGTCACAATTGTTGGTCCACTAGTTTTGTCGATTTCATTGAAATAAAGTTACCAGACTAGGTACATATTTATTTATATTGGCAATAACTTGTTCGTAGATTCAACATTACAGGTTATGAAACACAAACATTTTTTATATTTTTATGTATCACATTATGTATACAAAACATAATAGATAAAATAAAATAAAATATTTATTTATTTATTTATATTTACAGAGACATATTCAACGTATTTCAAAGCACTGATGGATTACAATTGTTAAATAATATTTTGAAAAAATATGCAATCGAACTTTCGGGTAAAATTGATTGTGTCGCAATGTTAGAAGCTCGAGGATTTTTATTAGGTCCTTTACTAGCATTGTATTTAAATGTTCCCTGTGTTCCAGTTAGAAAGAAGGGAAAGTTACCTGGCAAAGTAGCTCAATTGGAATATAGTTTGGAGTATGCTAAAGTAATTATATAAGTTTAATTTATGCCTTAGTTATATGTGGACTAAATAAATTGTTTGATTTGTTCACTTGAGTAGGCTTTTTTTAAATTTGTTTTTGTAACATGTATTTACTAATTTTTATTTTTTTGATTGATTAACTTAAAAGTCTTAAAGTCAAAATAATTAAAAATAATAAGCCATATTTAAAGTATAAATATATGTAGGTCATAGCAATAACAAATGTTCTTGTGAATAACGAGATCATTAATAATTATGATAATAAATAAGATTATTTAAATTATGGCATAATTCAGTTATAATATATATGTATATAAAAATGAATTGGAACACATTTGTTTATACTTTGAATTATTTAAAAAAAAATTTAGTTTTTGACAAACTTATTTGATTTGAATATTACAGAAAATGTTCATAGTAACATGAAATGTTAAAAATTAAATGCCTTTTGCTTAGAAATTTAATCTTATTAACTACTATAAATTTTTATGTTTATAAGTAGTTAATACACGAGTAGTTTACAGGTTAATATTTTTTTAATCTAACAAATACATTTTTTCATAATTTATTTGTTTACAGGATGTATTGGAAGTTCAGTTAGATGTTTTAAAAGAAGGGAAACGAGTTTTGATCATTGATGACTTGTTAGCAACTGGTGGTACGTGATTTACTTAAGTAACTTATAATGATTAATGATAATGATTTTGGCTGTAATAAATTACCAACAAATATTTTGGAAATATTCTTAAGTGTAATATGAATGTGGTTATGTTATAAATATTTCACATAGTTTTTTAAATATTATTTTGTAAACACATTTTAAAGTATTTTTATTATACATTGTTATTTATTTAAGGCACTCTTGAAGCTGCAGTACAGTTATTGAGGAAAACTGGGGCTGAAGTAGTTCAAGCGGTAGTTATAATGGAACTGTGTGATTTAGAAGGTCGGAAGAAAATGGACATTCCAATAAAGTCTTTCATTGAATATTAAATTATTATATTTTTATATAATTTTTTTTTTTATTAAATTGTAATGTTTAATATATTTTGTATTTATGTGAATGCAATATGATTCGACTAATTATTGAAAATATTTAAATACATACATACATACACACACACACACACACACACACACACATAAAAATTTATGATATATATGATAAAAAAAAAGGGAATTATGTTGTATACATTTATAATTAATTGTTTTTGGAGCAGAACAAGATGCAATTTATTGACTTTATTACTTTCATTTCATACACAGTTACAATTTTATTTTAATCACAATGATTTATTTATTTAATTAGTTTTTCTGTATCTAAATAATTGAACATTCGATAAGCCTTTGATCTATTATAATTTAAATTAGAACCTTGCATGCTTAACAATTAATATTTTTTGAAATGAGCAACACATAATACATTTTAGGTTTTCATTAATACTTGTATAATATTTTATAAATAATTAATTTTTTCAAATTACAATGGATTATTATTTTTTTCTGAAAAATGTTTAAGTATTTAATTAAAGTGCCATACATTAGTTAGTATTAATTTCAAAAATGTGCATGTAGTTAATAAACAATTAAGCAATACCACTAGTATAATATTTAAAAAAATAATCGATTTATTAGTGAGAGTATCAAATCCCTGATACTTTTTACATTGTATTCATTTAATCTAATTAAATCCTAATATTAAACTTAAATAAGTTACTTCCAAACGTTAAACACGAATAATAATAAAATCTTAATAATGGTAAAGAACAATCAACGTTTTACTGTTTTTGATAATATAAATTTAACTCTACAGTGGTCCATATGTGACAACACGATAGTTTTTAAAATATAATTAAATGTTTAATTAAAGCTACAATATTTGAAATTGAATTTAAGTGTAGTGTACCTACATTGTGGGCTGTTTATCATTTTTTGAGACTAGCTAATATATTTACATGTATTCTATAATCTAATATAATACCTAAAATAATGATGATTAAAAATTTAAACATATTAAATGACAAAATGTATATGTATTTAAAGTACAAGTCGTAGTTTTATAAATTATGGGTAATAATATTGAATACAGATACTTATAAGTTATAAGTATGTAAATATAAGATAAAAAAGAGTGTATAATTTTTTTAGCTTAAACATACAAACAACAGCAGTAAAATTTGTACGATCTGTCTAGTGTCTACAATAGGTCACTAATTTATTGCACATTGTCAATATCTGAAAATTCAAATTGTTCACCTCATTATTCGACTAACATTCTAGTTTCTATGTTTTGAATGATGACAAAATTGTTGAATGAAACTTTCTTGATACACATTGTGTTGAAAAAGAGAGTTAAAATATTTTGATGAAAATGTATATAACAAAATAAAACAGATAAATTTGTTTTAAAGATGTCGTTGAGAATGTATTATAATTGGATTTCTTGTAAGACAATAAAAAAAGTTATCATATTTTGTTCTCATTGTCGAGGGTTTGACTAGAGTACTAGACAGCATTCAAATCATTTTGGAAATAAATCTCAAAAGTTTAATATTTTTAAATATAATTATTGTATACGAATGTATAGATATATTATAGTACACTAATATAAATATATATGTATTTATTCTGGTATATAAAAATATTTTTATATTTTAAGTGCAAAAACAAAGCATTACAACTATATTACAATAATTGCCTCAAAGTTTTCTCTTGAAGATGAATATAAAAACATATAAAATGAAGAATTTATATATATATAAAACAAAGCCAATAAGCATAATAAAATAAATTAAAAACTATAGAATTGTATAAAATTTATTTATTAACTATCAGTTTTGACTAAAAGTCATCATTAGTTATAAATTGAAAAAGAAAATACATTATAGAAGTATAAAATCAAAATGACCATGAATACATAGAGAAAATTATAGTTTATTACAATAAAAAACAGAGTTAAACTACAAAAAAAAAAAAAGTAAAGAAATTGTGTATATTTTGAATTAAATTTTAAATGAACAGTTATGGTATGTTATTAATAATAACATACCATAACTTATTAATATTATTTAATATATATATTGAAATAAAATACTACTTTTAAAATCTGTAATTCTTCCAAAACTGAATTTATATAAATATTATTCGGTATGTTCGTCATTACAGCATAGCGATTTCGAATAATATTGATGGAACATATTATTCCTTAAACCTTCTAATTAATCGGTAATTGGCTGGGATTCAGTTAGAAATTTGTGATAGACTTTTTGGTCACCTTTTTTGTGACGTTTATATAACACACTGTATAGGACATCATCAAGAGACATGTTCTCACAATGTCTTTTCCAGTAGAAAGCGATTATTTTTTAATTACTTTTAATACGTTTTCAAAGAAATTTGATCAATTTTTCAATATATTTATATCGCATCATATTCGAAATACAAAATAGCGTATACGAATGACGTTATAAAAATACGTTCTGTTAACTGCGTTATGATAAGAACCCTTTTAGTCCAATAAATATTATGATAACAAGATGAAAAAATCATTCCCATAGATCTCCATCTATAATTGAAATGTATTTATACATATTGTATACGGCATAAAAAGTGTAAATATACCGTTTGAAAATGTTGTCTTGCGTCACAAGTTGCATCGTACAATTGTCACCGAATTTCCGAACGTTCTGTTGTTATATTATTGACGCGTTTTACCCTCGAGATTAATATCATTGTCTGTTTATCGTTTGACAATGATTATCTGCATCGCTACCGAATTTTTGTTTTTCAGAACGTCCGGTGGTTTCATTATCATCCCCCGGAGAAACGTTGGAGACCGTTTCCGCCGCAGCCGGCCGTTCTCTAAAATTTTACAATAAAAATCACATTCGTGCGTTTTATAATATACACACGGTTCACCGCGCAAGAACGTGTATATTAATATCCGCGTTTACGAATTCATCGAAGACCTAACCTAACAGCATACAGTTCTACTGAACTGTTCGGAAACGGATCGAACGATTTCGTTTTGTTGTCTTCAACAATTTCGCCGACCTGTTGCTGTAACACGTTTGGTGTCTTAGTATTTTTACGGTGTCTTCTAATCCGTATTTTTCTCTTTTTTTTTACATACCATATGATAATTCGAAACTATTCGAATCCATTTTCAAAACAAACGTCGTTATAAAAAAACATGTCGCTACAAACACCAATTTTTTTTTTTTTTGATATTTAAACTTTGAATTCTTTTTAACACATTATTTTTTGAATTTAACGTGAACATTTTGGCCGGTCCCTTCAACTTCGAGTCAACAAAGTCCGACCGTATTAGCGGCGAGGCGCTACTCAAGAGGTGCAACAGAGCAGAACCCGATCGGTAAACCGACCGGATCACGGGTCGTCTAAGGCACGCGACTCGGTTAAGCGCCGTGTGGGTTCCCGTCTCCTCCCGCTGGGTCTTGTGGTTTGGTCACTGTCTAGCGTTCGTCCCACAGCCATCACGTTACAGTTGAGATACGCACCTCGACCTTGCGGGGCACCGACTAGGTTTTAAGTTGACGTTGGTGGCTTAACCCGGGGCTTGAGCCCCCTACCACTATTCCAGCTTGCTTAAATTAGTAGTAGTGCGTTCCAACGAATTGAAGTAAAAAAGAACTTTAATGAAAATACAAATGGAAACAATCAGAAGATCGTCGTGGTCAAGCGGTTGCGCGAAGCAGTGTGGTTAGTTTTGAGCACCGTCTTGTGTCCGTCGTCCCAAAACATCTGACGGCGTGACACAAGGACGCACGTAAAAAAAATTTTCGGGGAGGGGGGCATCAAAAAATGTACATACTAATTTTTTTTAATATACTGCTCGGTATAAAAACTAAAAATTATAAATCACAGATCACGGAGTCGGAAGTACAAATTATCACGTAACAACAACGACGAACGGTACCGAAATACGGTACGACAATAGACCCACATTATGACAAAACGAATACAAATATCGATTAAATAAAGTGAACCCGTGTAGATTTTTGTTAATAATCGACCGTCAAATTTGAAATGTAGATAACGATCGATAACCGTTTTTATACGAAACGTGCCAGCTATACAGAAAATGTCTGCGAACTGATAAAAAACGTATAAATACATCTTGTTGCGTCGCTTATCGCAGGTTCCCCGAACACCGTCCACCCGTGTAGACGTTTCAGCCGCCATACGTCACGTAAATACGCCGGTCATCACAAAAGACAATCGTTAATCGTTATCGCGACGTTTTATTTATACTATTAAAAAATGATTACGGAAAGGAGAAAACCATAAACCCGTGCGATTACTTTTACATTTACGGGGCTGATAGCGGGTATTTTCTGTCTTTGTCTTGCACACACGAAACATAGTAAAATACACGTTTCTATTTCCAACGTACCGTTCGATCTAGGAGTGCGATAAGAAATTTGAAAACAGTTTTGAGTTCGTCGTGAAGTCTACTTGAGATCGATTTTCCCAAATTTTTAATTTTCCCCCATAAATCTTTCGAAAATTAGTTGAACAAATTTAAAATAAAAACTGCCAATATTCAATTTTTGAAGATCTTAAGATAAAAAAAAAAAAAAAAATGAAAAAGTAGGAAAGTCGCTCTATGGTGAAATTTACGAGAAATTTTGAAAATCTGTTTTCAGAGTCCTTATGGCATCACTAGATTGATCGGTATGTTCGAAGTACGAAATGTCTATTTCGTGTGTGCAAGATAAAAACAAAAAATATCCACTTCCAACACTCTTAAATAGAAACAGGAAAATCATTCTAATGAAGTTATTAAAATATTATTATTTTATTTTTTTTGAATTTTTGTTATTCAATAATGGGGTTTTCTATATCGTAGCCCGTGGTCTTTTCCTCATTATGCCACCATATTGTTATGCCACTGGTTTTAATTAGAGTATTAATAATTTTCATCTTTAATTGAAGTTTTATTACACCTCGAAAATTTTATCAGAATTAAAAATAATGTAGTTAAACGAATATTTGTATCCACGTTGATTTACAGTCGAATTTTGCTTTAGATACGATATTTGACTTTAAAAATTTCTGATTTTTTATTTTTTAGACGCTTTTATATTCTAAAGACCGGTCACTCACAGTATATACGTTATTAATAATTATTATTTAGACGTCCCTCGCGATGGGTTACATAGCATACAATATTGAATTGACGGGATCTTATTCTACATGACGACTAGAGACTTTTTTTCTCATCCTAAAATCCCAGATTTTTATCTGCGATTTCAGGGTGGATTTCGGAAGCACATTATGCCGAGATGGGACTATCGAAGGATTTGTCAATATCCTGGTGGGTTCTCTCGTCTGTAAACAAATAATACAAGAATACAAAATGTAACGAATAAAATATATAAAGTGTGAAGTAATAAATCGAAGCCCCGTGAAAATGTAACGCCGAGATACCTAATAATAATATATTAAAAGTTTAATATAAATTTATATTTGTACTGTATAGTTAATGAAGATCGGGCGCGCTATAATTATAATTGTCTTTTAAATTAATTAACGTTCGTGTTGATTAAACTTTTAAGTATAACGGAAGATTAGTCGTTTATTATTGTGCTAGTGGATAAAAAGAATTTTGGTTGTGCAAATTTCCATATGGGAAATATTTTAACGTATTTTTTTCTGTATATTGTATTTGCACTTAAATGAATATACAATATATTTTATTATTAAAATTGTTGGTTAGAAATACTGTAGTACTATCAATCGACAATGATATAAAGAAAACATATCCGAAAATAATCGATTAAAAAAAACGTTTAGTATAATATTTATTTTTTTATAACTACACTGTTTTGTGAACCATAAAAATTGCATTATATTTAAGAAAAATCCTCAACGTACTAAATATTCTATAACCTTAAAACATGCATTTTTATGTAAACGGTTGCCCTCGAATTTGCTGTGTTATGAAACGTGTTACGTTAAAATATCTTAACTGCGTAGATAACAAATGTGTAAAGTCATACAATTTTGACACGTATTATTGTTGTAATAATTTGGCTATGAAATCTGATTGCGATACATATTTTTTTTTTTTGTTGTAAAATAGACATTTCTATATTATATATTTGTATATGAAACTGATTAACGCATATCACCAAGCTCTGATGAACGTTAAGATTTCAAAACTACTTGTACGAAAAATATATATAATTGATACATTTTTTTAGAAAAAAATAATATTTAAATTATACGAATTAAAATGCACAATATGAATATGATTGAACCTCTCATTCACTTAATGTAATTTATCTATGATGCTTTCACATTTTAATGAGATCTGTAGTGCGTTTTTATTATATTACATATTATATATATTATATTCACCAGTATAACGTTTTACGAAGCCGTTTTTGCAACAGGACGATTTCATTAATATACGAGTATACGTTTCATCTTAAATTGTATGCACATATTCATTTTAGCCAAGAGTTTTTTTTTTGTTCGTTGAGTTGGTCATGAGTGAACGTAAAGATGTTACAAATCAAAAACATCAACTCGTCAAAAAACACGTCGTTCATTCTGTACACAACCTTTTCATAAAAGTGTATCGATTCAAATATCGGTTCAAAGCGTATACAATTCAAATAGCAATTAAATCTTAAACATTGAAAGATAAAGTCGATGTTTTTGATAATATCGTTGAAACGGTATACGGTGGTTTCCATTGAGAGACTACCATCATTTTTAGAATGTAAATCTGCATCGAATACATTAACATTTTAATTTGATTTCGAGTGTCGTATTATTTAAATCCACTGGTACTTTTTTAAAAATAGATAATTATAACTTTACGTACTCGACAATCGACTATTACATTTAAATTATTTAACATTTTAATAATATCAATATTGTTATTATATCAATGTAGACTTTTATTTTGAAAACGACGATGTCATCAGATTTTCCCCGGTGTACTTACTTTTTATGGTAGGTATTTTCAAAAGACTCTTTCAAAAATATAGATTTTCCTCTCTAAATATTAGAGTTTTATGGTTTTCTATGTATATTCGATGTAACATGGTCAAATAGTATGTTTTTTATGGATAGAAATGGATAAGGTCCAAACGGGATTTCTAACGTATATGTTTACTTTGGATATTATTCTAAAATAGCCAAAAAAAGTCATTACACCTAAAAGCAAATGAAAATATTAATTCGTTAAAACACATGTCGTTTATTTCGCTACGATTTTCGTTTACTAAATGCCAAACAAATTTACATAATATTATGCGTATATTGTATATAATACCCTTAATGCTATGATAATGATAATAATGATGATGATGATGATGATGATGATCATAACAATAATAATAATAATAATAATAATAATAATAATAATAATAATAGTCAAAAATAATAATAATAATAATACAAGTTAAGTAGTATAAAATGTAGTACACTCGCCTATCAAATCAGGTTTCTGCTCGTTGAGCATAAATAATTTTATTGTTAAGTAATAAAATAATAACAATAATTAGAACGAATGCACTTTATCAGATATATATTTTTTATATAATTTTTTTAAATTATCAGTTTTTGTTGTTTGTTGTTTTTGTTGTTTTTTCTGTTGTTTAAACCAACAGACATAGTTTCTTTCTTCTTTTTTATGTAAAAACGTTTAAATTTAGTCAAATTGACTTTTAAAAATTTTTTTATTCGTGTTTTCTGATACCTACGTTTTTGTTGAAAACAGAATTTAATTTTTTTAAACCTTTTTCTTTTTTCATTTTCAAATTATGAATCAGAGAAAGTTAATATTTTACTGGACAGTCCAGTAACTTCATCTAAAACTTGTGAGAGAGGGGGGAAGGTTCAAATATCCTATAATTCGGTGTAAAATAGAAATGCATTTCGGGTGTAGATAAGGGGATATAGGCATTAATGAACCGAAGTTCAAGTGGTCAAAATAATATTATGTTGGCAAAATAATAAGAAACTAAAGACGAAGACCTGCACGTTTTTCTCTTGCATTGTAGAACGTTCGTGAACAGATGTTAAACAAAGAAGACTAACAATTATACTGGAGCGTTAAATAAACGTCTGCATTTACAAATGGACGTGCAAAATCTAATTTTGTGGACATTTGTTGCCAGTTAGAAGTTGCAATTAGAAGCTGGTGTTAGTCTGTGCTAGAAAAAAAGAAAACAGAGTTGTTGATTGTTGAAGAAGAAATTCGAATGATCGTGGAAGGCTTTAACAACCGTAACGTCATTGTAGTTTTTTAAAGGGCGTAGCACATAGTATAAGTTGCCGTTAATATCACACGTTATTTGTAATTATTTTAAAATTTCGTTTACCATTATAATACTCGTTACGTAACTATCAAATTCATTTATGTTTTTTATTTAAAATGATCGGCGGAAATAATTGGTTTTAGGGGAAAATGCCTCGAATAACGTGGTTTTACGATATAATTGAAATCATTTTTTTTTTTAATTTTATTATGAACTACAATAACATATCCTTTTAAATATATAAATTTATATAAATACGCGAAACTGTTCGTTTCGCGTGGTCGATTTAATCACAGCGAATCCGTTCATAGTTGTTAAAAAAAAAAAAAAAAAAAAAAAATGAAAAAAATGAAAAAAACTACAACTGCGTGAAGTTTCGATTTCAGTTTTAAAATACGTTTCATGCCGTTGTTATTATTGTTATCAGGGAGGTGCGCACGTCGCCGCCGCCGCCGCCGCCGCGGGACTCTTAGAGCGCGATCGAATCGTCCGCGTCGTCTGCGCCGGCCGACCGGAAAGGCAGCGGCGGGCTGATTATGGGCGCGACCGCGATCGAGCCGCAACCGTCGTCCGCGACGTCCACTACAATGGACGGGCCGCCGACTGCTGGTTGACGGGCCGCGCCGGCCGTCTCGACGGTCGGATATCCGCCCAGCGCGGTGGTGCGCCGCACCAGCACGGTGTCGTCGTACGCGGTCAGTACGGCCGCCCGCCTGCGCTGTCTCTGGACCGTGCCCACGCCCGCGGCCATCGCGCCGGCCGCGGTCGCGTAATACGCGCCCAGACACTCGATGCCGCACTGCACGGGGATCTGTATGGACACGTAACCGGTGGCCGGCGGACATTCCGCCCACACGATCTGTTCGAAGTCGATTTCCCATCCGGCCCGTTTCGCGTCGCTCACCACGTCCGGGTTACTGTCCGCGTCGTCCGGCGCCGTTTCCGCCGTGGCCGCCGCCGCCGCCGCCGACGCCACTACGGCGGTCGCGGTCCGCGCCGGCGCCGACTGTTGTTGCGACGGCAGCCGCGGTCGTTCTTTGTCGGCGGTCGTGCTGACCGTCCGGTATCCGTCGGCCGCAGGCGCGACCGGACGCCGCCGGCGCTTGCCGTCGGCGGACGGGCGCCCGGAACGGCCGCCGTCGCGTTTGGCCCGTTCGCGCCGGACGGCGGCCACCAGGACGGCGGCCGCGGCCGACAGGATCACCGAGCCGACGGCCAGGCCGGCGACGTACAGTAACGGCCGGTCGTCGCCACCCGCCGCGGCCGACGACGACTGAGACGGCGCCGAACGGTCGTCGACGGGTCCGACGGCCAGTGGCGGCCGTCCGGGGCGCACGGTCACGGTGAAGTTCGCCCGGGCCCAGCCCGCCCGGTTGTGGGCTACGCACGCGTACGCGCCCGCGTCGCCGACACTCGCGTTGTACACGTGCAGCTCGGCCGTCGTGTTGCCGTCCACGGTGATCAGCTCGGACGCGTTGTGCCGGTACACGGGCGCGCCGTCGAACAGCCACTCGACCGTGGCCGCCGGCGCGGCGGCCACCAGGCACCGGAACGACACGTTCGCGCCCTCGGCCACGTCCTGCGCCGGCCGCGCGGCCGCGTACGCGACCGGCGCGCACGCCAACGCGACGGCCGGCACCCGGCGCACCGGCACGTCCGCGTACGCGGCCGGTCCCGAGCACACCGGCTCCACGGCGACGGGGACTCTGGACCCGACCAGCCACCGGTGCATGTCGGCCATGCGGCAGTCGCACTGCCAGTCGTTGCGGTGCAGGTCGACGCCGTGCAGCCGCGCGGGCAGCGCGCGCGGCCCGGGCACGTGCGTCAGTCGGTTGCCGTCCAGCCTGAGCCAGTCGAGGCCGAGCAGGTCGTCGAACGCGCCCGAGGCCACCGCGGCCAGGCCGCAGCCGCTCAGGTCGAGCGCGGTCAGCTGGCCGAGGTGCCGGAACGCCCGGGCCGGCAGCTCGGCGATCGGGTTGCCGCTCAGGCTGAGCTTCATCAGCGACGGGCACTCGGCGAACGCGGCCGTCGGCACGCCGCGCAGACAGTTGCCGGACAGGTCCAGGTCGACCAGGTTGGTGAGCCCGCGGAACGCCCGGTCGTGCACGTAGTACACGTTGCACCGGGCCGCGCGGATCCGCTGCAGGTTGGACAGGCCGGCCGCGGCGAACGCGTCCTGCGGCAGCCCGGCAGCCGACAGGTCGTTGTCCGATACGTCCAACACCTGCGTGGCCGGGTCGATGCCCAGCGCGGCCGTCACGCCCGTCAGTTTTTTGTCCACGCACTCGACCGTCTGCTTGCCGTTTTTCCACTTGCACGCGCAACCCGCCGGACAGCCCGTCGTCGTCGTCGTCGTCGTCGTCGTCGTCGTTATCATCATCATCGTCATCGTCATCATCATCATTGTCGTCGTCGACGTCCACAGGACCATTACCGCGCAGGGACAACACTCATATTGCACGTCCGGGCGTCCGGCCGACCGTCACCGCCATCGCCGTCGTCATCGTCCTGTCAGACAAACATTAAACGTTACGCGAAACAACAAGATTACGTGAGATAACGCGTCTGAATCGGAGATTTTGTGCGTCGATTCGCATGATGCAAAGGGATGGTTTGAACCCTTAATTCCCCTTGGCTAGACCACTGTATGTATATTATGATCATAATAAAATTTCACAATGTATACTAGTATTTACCCGTTTTATGAGAATTTCACGTTTTTAAATTGTAATTTTTAATGTGATTAAAAAAAAAAAAAACCGTATATAATGTACGGATTTGATTTTAAGCGAACAACAAGAGAGTATAACAAATTTTATGCAATTAAAAAAAAAGTCAGCTATTAATTCAAAAAATTATTTAAACGTCCAATGAACACAATAAACCATGTTTTTTTTTTTTATAATCTTTTGTTTTTCTTTCTACGCCTTTAACTCATTGGTGGCTATTACTTTCGTATATTTACTTTATTAAAATTCAACGAAGCGTTGCGTGTCAGCAATTCAATATCGGAGAAATTTTCCATGTTTAATTCAATTAAAGTTCACGAAGAATTTGTTAGTTTTTTGACGGAACAACTGAATAGTTACTGTAATTTATAACGTGCACTCTAAGCGGCCGCTCCGCGAATTCAAATTATTGAGAGGCAAATCTCACTTTTACTTGTCCATCAAAACGTATCAGTGTTGACAACGCCGTGGACAACCAATCTTACACTCCCCCCCCCCCCCCCCCCCAGTCACTATATTGTTTTCTTCGGAAATTTCAGAGGCGCCTTGTCTTAAACGGGCATTCGCCATTTAAAGTATCGGCTTGTATTTTAACACACCAATCAGTGGAAGTCAAACGGGAGGGATGAGGGGATATATCCCCCATGACCTTTTTATTATTATTTATTAGTTATAACAGTATGCTGTTTATTACCTATTTATTAATAATAAAAAAAATTATATTATTAAATAATAAAAAGGGGCCTTGCGTTCGCTCCTGCTATAGATGAAATATTGGATGAATTGACAAAAAAAAAAAAATAGATTTAATAACTTCATAATAATACAATTATTTAATAAAGTGAACTTATATCCTTAAATTATGACTTATGTTTTCAATAAACAAAGTTCACGATGAAAAATCAATTTCATCCCCCACCCTAGACTAAATTATTTGATGCCACTGGCACCAAACAATTCAGGAAAAACATTACACCGTTTATTCGTGATAATATTTTTAATCAAAACACTTTAAATCGTTCGCCGCGCGTGAATATTTTAAAACCTTTACGATTTAACTTGTGGTTTCCACTATTTTCCGAAACGATGGGAACAGACGGGTATTTAATTTTTTTGTTTTTTTTACAGGAAAAACGTAGGTATAACGACGCGTATCGAAACTACCACACCTCATAGAAATTAATTCTTTTAAAATGTCATACGACGTATACTCCTAAATTTCGATATTAACCAAATTTTGAAGGCACGTACTCCACATGTAAATTTCAATAGTGGGAAATCGGAGCATATCGAGTATTTTGATATTTTCCTTGGATAGCATAAATAATTTGCATGTTCTGTGTATTTAGAATGCGTATGGTTGTTGTAAAGTCGTGATAAGAGGTGCATGGGAGTGGGGGGTTGTGACACTCGTCTAAACTAGGTGATTAGATTTCTGAGCCAGCAATTTAGCGATTACATTTTTTATTTTGATTCGACAAATTTTTAATCACAAGCCCCTCTAACTAACCTCTCCATTGAGTCTAACAGAAACCAAATGAGTCCATTTTAAAGTATAAATACTTGCTACATCAATTATAGGCTTTAAAAACGTCTTGGTCACCTTATCTGAGAACTCGGACCCGCGAAAAATGATTGGTGTTTGTGGTATATTAAATTTTTCCATTAATTCTTTCGACACATGGTTTGACGCCTTTAGAGGACTGCAGATGGTACAAAAAACATGTAAAACGACCCAAAAGCTAGACAAAATTGTGAAACCTATGTTAGACCGATTTTAATTTTGAAAACAGATTTGAATTCTTCGTTATGTCTTCTAGGATTTAACCGTGGAGATTTTTGATATTAAATTAATTGAATATGTAGTTAAAAATACAACAAATGAAAATTAAAGTTTTTTTTAGCAATGGATAATTTGATAATCATCATATGATTTATCCATAGATACGTTTATATGTTTAATACTTTTATGCAGGATGTAAATAAAGTGAAGACGGAAACAAAGAGTAGAGAGTATCAAGAGTAGAGAATCGTTAAACTATTTGAGAAAACCTCAGGTAACATATTTATATGTTATATTTGTGTACGTGATGATAATCAGAACAAAATTGTACTCAGTAGTTACATAAAAATACAAGTAAGATATTTTTTAGTTCTTAATGTAATTTTATAATATTGTGTTTCTTGAAGAAAAATTCAAAATTAAAAAAAAAACTAATAACATATTATTAATATTTATGTATATAACTAGTGTGATATATCTATAAAAAAATATAATAATACGTCTATAACCTGAATACAGAAAAGTTTTGTTTACTTACTGAATTTTGAATTGCGGTAAAAGTACGGGGTTAAAGAAATACCTAATAATTTTATATTAAACAATATACCAAAATAACATACAGTTAATATTACATCATAACATAATGTATTTGTTTAAATATTGAAAAGCTAGAAGTAGTTTAACTTTTAATCATATGTTAACCTAATTGCTACCACTTAATCATTGAAAACCGGGAATTATAACATTTTTTTTTTTAAAGAGTTATTATACTCGCCTCCCCATTTCAACCTTTTTTTTCGTTGGACCAGAAATACTCCTTCCTGGAACTACCGTTAAGTATTGCTTCAAGAGTGCCGCCATCCCAATTTTAACGTGTACATTTTTTAGAGGACGCCTTAGATCAGCGCCTGCCTCCAGGATGAACTTTAGCCACCGCCTCTAGAACCTAATGTATTGTCATCGATAAATCGAGTAATCGTACACCTATTCATAACGCTAGAAGAATACGTATCCATGTGGCTCATTGAGATGAAATAAATTGCTAGATGTCAAAATGGTTCGATAATAATTTATGATAAAACGACGATACACTTTGTTTAGTAATAAATTATATTAAATGGCTTTTTTACCATTTCATCGATTTCACAACAGACTTGATAGTGCTGAAATCCGGCAAATTCGCAATGGTAGAGTAGGTACGGGGAAAATATTTAAAATCTCCATGTGTAACATGTTAAAATTTCCGTCATCAATAATTAGTCCGTCAATAATTAGTTTTATTATTAAATTTTATACTCAATGAGATTAAAAATATATAGTCGGAAACAAATAGTTTCTTTTATATTATTATTGAAAGATATGGGGGTTTGAACCCTTAACCCCCCCCCCCACCCTGGCTACGCTACTGGTCACAAACAATATTTTCATTTTGAAAATGTAGAGCACAATAAAGCTGATACGCATGTATACGCATTGGGGGTTAGGTCCGCAAGACGCGTTTGTAAACTGCAAAAGAATAATTATTATTCGCCCGTGTAATATCCTATTATCTTAATTAACGATAAAAAGCATACGCGTGTACCCAAAGGGCACTTTAAACAGCCACATATAACGCGCGAAAGGGTCAATAAACGAGAAATAAATGTTCGTATACTATTCGATAAATGTGTGTTCGGATTAGTTAGATTACAGCAGGACGATCGTGAACGTAAATATTTCGGATGTAGCCCTGACCGGACGACGTTGAGGGGCGAGGGAAAGTGCGTGGTCGTCGATATAGTTTGAAGTTAAGCGTGAATTTCGAACGGGTATGTAAGCGGAGATAAACGTTTTTTAACCGTGAATATCGGACGTGTCACGACGGAAATAAAATATCTAAACATTTAAAATATGTAATTTCGATAAGCCGAGAGGATAATCAACAGTCCAAAACGGACTTCTAAGCCGAAAGAAACCGTTGTCGAACAAACTAGTTTGAAATAGCTACGATCGTGTTAAATTTCGGATTTCCATATTCGTTTAAAGAACTGTAGGTCGGCAAAAAAACTATTTGAATAATAATGTAAATAAAACATATTTTATGTACTCCGTTTTTGAGGAATTTAGCACATGGACGATTTTGACGAAATACGAATTATTAACATTTTTGTTTATCTGATTACTCTTCTCTATTTTATAATCTGTTTTATGCTGTTTTCGTATTCTATCGGTCGCTAATCGTCAGGTCGGCTTACAATAGCCAATAATAATAAACAATCACGTAATCCATTGATAATATTATAAGTAGGTATATTTACATTTTACCGACAATACAGACGTAGATCGATTATACGTATTTTTCATTATGATTCGTGTTTAAGACAATTTTGTGACAAAATGCGGATATAATTTTGAATCCAACGGTGGAAAAAAGCACAACAATATTATTGTTTTAAAATCGCTGTTTAACGACGACGATGCACAATCATGACGGAGTACGAAAACAATTCTAGCGATCCGATTTATATAGTTTTGTCACCGATTTCGTCCTGTCCTCGTTCCGTAATCATCCGCATGATGGTAGCACGTATGTAGACTCTCGTGAGAGTTTCAGGACGGGGATGGAGGAGAACACGTGTTTCCCACGGAACGGAATGCGATTAGAAATATCGTCCGAACAATGTGAAATCAATACAGACGCGACGCGTAAGATAAAACGCGTTCAAAGAAAAAAAAGAGATGAAAAAGAAGAAGAAGAAGAAGAAGAAGAAGAAAATGAATGATATCGCCGATGATATTTCGATCGTATATAATATTTCATCTGTATATAACGTGTCCGTGGTCTTCGCGATGGCAACCATCGATGCGTCTAATAAGATTACGAAGGCAGCGGCGTCCGCGTTAATCTTAATAAACGTACATACCAAATGGCCTTTGAAAAATTGATTAGGTACTGCATACAGTTTTGTACACATACACACACACACCCACACCACACACACACACACACACACACACACACACACACGTCCGTTGGCAGAATTAAATCGCACTCTCAAACAACACGACAACGACGTTACGAAATGGTGTGTCGTAAGTCTTCCGCGTGCGTCCACTACACCTCCGATTCGTATGCACTCGCCTTTACACTTTTCCCTTTTATTTTCCTCCCCGTGTTTTCTTTCTTGCATTTTATCAGCCGTCGAATTCGCCGACGTCTAATGTACCATTTTTACTCCGTCGCACGCGGGCTTTAATCGACCAATAATAATGTACACCTAGCGCCCATATGTGTGTAATATATATCGAGCATCTGGTTCGAGACTGCAACCATAAAAAAAAAAAATCGAAAAAAAGTAACTGAAGTCTGTATTTTTCATAAAAATTTCAATTAAATAATGCAATAATAATTTAATAAATTATTTTGATCATTAGAGAGCGATTTTTCGTTTTAGGAAAACATATGGTTGCGTAGTAAAATACATTTTATGATCCGGTCTCCTGTTATTACTTATAATTGTGATTTTCATAAAACGTAAGTGTTTTCAACATTTGCCGGCCACCAAGTTTTTAAAATTTTTAAAGTAAATGAATTTACGTGACACTGTTCATATTCTGCAAGTGCAAAATGTTTATGTGCAGTAGATATAACATTGTAAATCTAAATACATCAAATAAAAATGAAATTTGAACAAATGCTTCGTTGTAGATTTTTCGGTCTTACGAATGAATTAATTTCGAGTCAGTTTTTCCGAAATTCAAAAACACATAATTTAAAAAAAATATTTATTTTTTACAATATTTGATATTTTAATACCTTTACTTGGAAATATCAAAGTAAAATAATTTTTAACGATTTTAAAATTTTTTTAATGGTGAGACATTTTTCATAGTCTGTCTTCCTCAAATGACACTTTCAACAGACCGAAAACACATATCTATTTTTATTAATATACTTATTTATAAAAACATGACGCACAAGCCATATAAAATATTTAAAAAATGACACTATAATATCACACTATACATTAATGAGATATGGCATACACTATTGTGTCTTAAAAATTTCGTGTTAATATTGTTCATATAAATGGAAGAATTAGCTTAAATATATGCTATTATTATTTTTATATTATTATTTTAACACATGTATAAAGAAGAGAATTGAAATATAAAACTAAATCGATTATATTTAACAGTACGACAACAATATTGCCTTGTCAAAAATATAGATGGAAATTAATTTTATAACACTATTATACATTTTAGGAATTGCACACCTGCACACATATATAATTAGGTACTACTTACTACTTTTAAATTTTTTTGTTAAAGAGGAAATATTTACAATCTATACATACAAGTGTAATAAGTAAGTCTGATGGCTAATATTAGATTTCAATTAAAACATTGATAGGAAGGCTTCCAGCAGCGTCAACTGACTAGATTATATATTTATTTTGTTCTTTTATTTTTGTTTTATAACAGGTCTTTGAGTCATTGCTTCTTTAGTCTTCTAGGGATAATAACATATGGAAATTTGTTTGATTAGTAGATTGGTGTGGGACTGTAGTTTTGAAAAGAATTTGGTGTAGTGAGTCTTGGCCAGATCGTTGAGGGTTGGTAAGTTTAGGTCTTTGTTTACACTTTTGTTTACTTAATACTTATAAACGTACATTATCGCACATGTATTCTACACGTAGAGCGCTTGGTGGATATTCTATGGTACGAAATATTACGTTTTACTACTTAATAACTAATAAGTAATATTATTTATCATGGTTAGTCAATTTTATTATAATTTTTTACACTATTAGGATATTCCTAATTAATCATTTATTTATTTTTATGATTGTAACCTTTATGTACATATGGCTATTAATTAAATGACTTTTAATCACAAACTAGATGTTTTCAAAGAAATCACCAATCAAATTTAAATTTATGTAAACATTTTTTACAATCACATTTTTTCCAAAAAAATTTAGTACTAGTTGGTTTTATGTTTTTATTTTAAATATAGTTATTTGATTGATGATTATTTCTCTTAAATATAATTATTAATGCAATTTATAAATTATACAGTTTTTGTAGAACATTAAACGTTACTGTAAATACACGTATGTATTAATAGCGTTCAACTATAAAAACAATTCTATAAGCTTATAAATAATAGGAACAATATTTAATTAAATGAAATTTGTGTATTAAATAGTTAAATATTTAAATCTCAAATGTGCCCTCCAAAATATTGTAATTAATTTAAATAATACATTTATTTAATTGTTATTAAAAAAAAGTTTTTTAACCTAAACAAAATATTTCAGTATAAATAGTCATACACAGATTTATATTTATTATTATGTGGGTAGTTCATTTCGATTTATTTTCTTATATTTAATTATTTTTAGAGGTCGATTCGCAAACACTTGTTTACAGTCTGATAAAAGTACGAATTCACGGAATTTCCTGTGTTCAAAATATTTTTTCATGCAGTATTTTTTACCACTAAATACGACTTTGATAATCGTGAATATATATATATATATAATATTTTAAACGCATATATGAATTGTTGTGAATTCCTTCGAACTTGTTAAAAAGTTTTTCAAAGATAACAGTGTTTGATACCATTTTTAAAATTTAATTTTGTTTTTATTTTAAACAACTTTACGGTAAGCATTTTATTTGAGTACATTGACTCGTATAGCGTAATAGCGTAATAGCGTAATAGGCATACTTATATTGTTAGAATGATTAACAAAAACCGGTCGATATTCTTTGTTTTGAAAAATTAACAAATTGTGGAATGAGTTGATACTCGTACGTATATATTTTTACTAGAATTTGTTTTTTTGAAAGTTAATGTTTTTAAATGTGAAACATGTTTATATAAATTGACTTTGAACGTATTTTTGAAACTACCAACTATGTATTATCTGTTGTATCAATATATAAATTATCTCGCATCGTAAAAAGAGTTAAATGAGTCTGTTTGCGTTTTTTTTGCAAATTGTTTGCGTTGTTTTTAGGTTGATTATATTTGATGTTGATACGATCGTCTTACTATTATTATTATTTTTTTTTATATAATATATGAAATCAATTTGTTATCAAAATAACGAACAAATATCGTTAAAAGATAAGAGTTGATTGAGTATTGAAAGCAAGTTTGTAGATGAGTATGTGGTTTTCATTTGTTAATTTAAAACCATTTACAGAGATAATTAATTTAATATCTTCAGAATTGTTGTTACAAACTTATTTGAAAAAAAATATCCGACTGTTTTTCAAAGTGTTGGTTGAATTTATGTATAGGTACGATGAAACACTGAAATGTGAGACATTTAAATCCGTTAATTTTTGTATTGTTTGTAACATGCATTTTGGATAGGTAGCAGGGAATGTAGAGAGACTAATTTTAGGTAGCCAAGTACATAGTGTGGTTGGCACCCTTATACAATGAGATCCGTTTGAGAACATTTTAATCTTTAAACATCGATTAAAATAGCAATTCAAGGAGGCGGAACGCGAGTTCTGTGACACTCGCATACAAAATATCATCCACATAGGTTGCTAACACTGAATTATCCTTTGCGAGTGGGTAGTCGGCATCGTCCTCTAGTTGTCGTAAGCAACGTAAGGCTAGAATAGGTGACGATCTGACGCCGTAAGTAAACAGTACAAAATTCATACTTATGTACTTCTTCACTTGGTAAACTTCGCCAAAGTACATGTTGGTGTGCACCGGACGCAAATTTGTCAATACCTTTTCGTAATGTCCGCTGTGAAAACGTATTGTTGAAATCGACAGTGTAATATGATTAAACCAATTTCGGACTGTAGCTTAGTGCCGTCTTTAAGAATAATTAAGATGATGAAGAAACCGAAGTATCGAATATCACATGAATTTTCAGACTGGTTTTGCCTCTCTGCACCACCGTGTGGTGAAGAATAAATATTTTCCTTCATTGCTCGTCAACTTCATATGTCCAAGCGCTGAATATTCGTCCATAAAAGCTCTATATGCATCATACAATTCCGTGTCCTTAACCAACCAACGCTCTAAATTATGAAAACGATTTAATGCCATGACCCAAGTTTCACTGTAGTAGGCGGTAACGTGCACGTACTTTGGTGTAGTGCTTCGCATTGAAAACGTGATGCGTGACAAAACAAAAATATTTAAACGCCCTAAACTCCGACTTCACCGACTGCACAGGAAAAAAATTAAAACAAGTCACCCCTTTGACCTCTGTCATAGGTTATTGCGAAGGACCGACGATTTCGATGCGACTATTGCCACGTGGCAATTTGAATCACGTGACACACTCCGATGTTATAACAGAAACCTGTAACCCACTATCTAACAGAACGCATGATTTCAGCACTATCCATTACACGTACGATAGTTGTCTCTAACAAACACTGTTCCAACAGATTCAGGTATACTGTTCGGTGTTTCGTTAACTTCAACTTGCGTTCAGGCTCGTTTTACTTTTATCCGCCCCTTCCGAAATATTCGTGTCCCGGGTATAAAATCGTATTGTGGCGTCCAGCACACAGCTTGAATGTATATGATGCAGGACATGAATTCATCATGCGACCAGTCTTGAGATAAATAAAACATAATTAATTTTTAACAAGTTCACGCCGTGTGGACATAAGTTTTCTTTTAAAAAATGAAACATCGATGAATTGGACGAGCGTATTGACAAACCACGCAGTTATCGGAACCACCATAGCTAAAGAAGTTATTGAACTGTCTGCTCTGTACCTTTGTGGCACTGGCACGTTTCTCCTGTCCAAAGGCACGCACGTGAACAATAATAATGTAACGACGTTACGGCATGCGATGGCGGTGACTGTACGTCTTCATTGCGTAAACCTACAAGACGGGCAAGTTGATATATATATATATATTAATATACACAAGTCGACCGCCGAGTCGTTTGGTATTTCCATCGTTATTGTCTTATCTCATTGGTCCCAACAAGAGTATATAAAATACGATCTTCGCGCAATATCTATGTAAGGATATGCGTAAAATAATTTTTCTTTTATTTATAAAAATCAAAATTTCCTGTACATTTCCTGGCCACGCATCCTGGTAAGTTTTTTTAAGTTTTTTTTGTTTGAATACGCTTCGAAGTGAACAAATTGCATTCGTCGGGAATATCAGTTCCTGTATGTGGCGTGTGAACATCATGATATTTAGAATTAATATTTTGCGTCGTATTGTAAACGTGACTCGCCGAATGGGACTAAGATGTCGGCGGCGCCCGCTTTCCTCTGGTCATTGCTCTACATATTAGTATGAAAATTAAATTGTATGCTTTCCCGACCAGTACCGACCGACCTATTGGATTGAACCGTACCGTTTGCCTTTACTCGTAGTGCGTCGTTTGGCAGGCCGCTCGGAGGTCTTTTGTTTACGTTTTGTTCACCGTTATCGTCATCTAACGTCACCACACTGTCAACGCCGTCTACTACCCACCGCCACAAACATTATTATTATAAGTTATTTAAATTGTATTGTTAATGAATAGTAATTGTACAAGTGTTTTTCTTTCCCTTCTGCTGGCCAGCGCATCTTTGTGCCCCAACTGTTGTTATCGAATTGATTTAACAGTAGTCCGTAATTATTACGGCAAACCTAATCGTGTTTAGTTTGTTTCGATTGTTTTACCATAATAATTTATACAGTCCATTTAAAAGCCAAAATCACGTATAATATTCAAAATCATCGAAATCATATGACTGTGTATATAATTATGATATTTTGCTGTACGGTATGTGTTTTGGACAACGTGCATATACGTATGTGGGTGTGGCACACGTGATTAATTCAACAGTTCCACCGCGTGTGTGTACGTCGTATAACGTGTAAATGTATTGCTACGTACCACGTACCCCTTTTACATAAATCGAGTCCTTCGTTAGTTTCTAACCCTTCGTAAGCAGTAAATCGAGTCCTAGACATTTTATTATATGTAGGTTGGTGTGTTGCTAAATTGTCGAGTCCCGCCCTGTTTACGGTAACTGCATCTATATTTTAATAGGTTTAAGACTGATATATACGAGTAGTATCGGCCGTCATCATAAGGCCTCCGTATGATTGTTTGAGGGCGGGCAATGTACATTCTAAAATGGTGTTGGCAGTTTTTCCGAAAATTCTAATAAACGTTTCATTTCAAAGTTTAAATGTTTCAATTTTAAAACGTAATCAAATAAACTTTTCACCAAAGTGTAATGAAATATAAACAATTTGGCTTGTCAATTTGGTCATCACTAGGGCCTGGATTTATATGCAATAATAATCCATTAAATATGCAAAAAAAAATTGTAAACAGTATACGATTTATCGTAGAAATATAAGAGATAAGACAATCTAAATAAATTCATAAAAAGGGTTATTAATAAAATCACTTTATTTTTATGAATTTGTGTTTAAAATGTAGGTTAGGTATTTATTATTTTAAAAAGAAATGTATAAAAAAGTTTATATATTATTTATATTAAATTATCATGTGACAAGTACCAGCATGAGGTAATAAAAATTGATTTAAAGTTTTCGAATCGAAAATTCTTTGCGTTTATCTCGAAACATATTTTGTATTTTGAAAAACTTCTTTCGACGTCACATAAGACAACCGGTGCATGTTTAAAACGTGATAAATTTTCAACTGACAGTTCATCATCTTTGTTACGTTCATTTATCTCACCATTGAATATGCTATCGATTTTTATCGATTTAGAAGATGTAGACGATTTTTTGATAGTACGCTCGTAAGTTTAACAAAACTAGTTTAAAATATAAGGGATGGTAAATTTTTGCAATTATACTGAAAAATGTATATTATGGTGTCATAAGCAATAACTAAAAATTATAATTAAAAACACTGATTAACAATGAGAAAAAAACGCTATTTTCCATATTTTTTATTATCTTTTATAATTACTTAATGTAACATTGCGGAAATTTTCATTTTTGATCACAATAATACCTAGCGTCCATGTATCCAATATGTGGTCTTGATAAGTTTTAAACGACGCTCTTTTAACGTTGTCGATATCATTGTAAATATATAATTTAATACTGTCAGCGAATTCGCTAATTGTATGTATGCTACAGATTATGAATATTCTTTTAATAATTATTACAAACAATTTTTTAACACGTCAGTCTTAAATTGTTCATCCGATTAACATATTAATATGTATTGATGTATATATGTTACTAGCAATGTGAATAATTCAGGTTTCACGCATAATACGAGGACATTTATTAATACATTTTGTTTTCAACATTACCTAGGCATTATACATGTCAAATTTATTTCAGCCAAAGTAAAACTTCGAGTTCTTTGTTGTCATATGAAGATATACCTTAATAAAACATAATATTATGATTATAATTATCTTATATTACTAAATACTTAAGACAAAATATCATGAGTTATCATAGACTCGGCATAAACTTCTTCATATCACTAGTATAATCACCGTAGAAAATTACGCCATTTATGAAGCAATCAACTATAAAATTAGCTTTACTCTTTCAAATGAAATATTAATTTAATTTAACTCACGTGGAAAAATGTATGATGATTTAGGATGAAATATTTCATTAATCTACGAAACGAAATCTATTCAAGTTGTATTTAATTACTTTAATAATGTATATCTGAGAAGATCGAAGTTGTAAGCGTGGATATATTTCATTGATTAAATTTTTTCATGCATCAGTAAAAATAGAATATAAAAACGTAAACATTCGGTAGCCGGGTAGGGCCGGGTTGAGGTTTTTGCTGCCCGTAGGCTATGATAACCGCAGGCTAATTGCCGCTTATTTTTACATATTTTACCTCTAAATGTACTATGTGAAAACTTCATGTGTGTGTGTGTGTGTGTGTGTGTGTTTATATAAGGCAATCACAAGGACGAAACAGATACGCACACGCGTAAATATATATAGGTATATATTTGTATATAGTGATGGATGGATGAGAAGAAGTGAAGATTCTTCTGTCGACAATAAATCAACTGGTATCCTACGGGCAAGTTTTCTGCAACAATTACTCAGGTACAGTGTTCTAATACTTGGTGATGAAAATAGGTGATGGACCGATAACAGTGAGGGGGTAGATGATGACCAGAAGAAGAATCGGATGGGATGGAGGACGGGCGAACGTGTGTTATTTAAGAACTAACGTTGTGATGGCACGGGGAAAGGAGAGCGCGAGTGAACTCGAATTGGAAGTTAGGACGTGAGACCGGGCAAAAAGGAAAACGATATTTTCCTCTGGATCGGTGTTAGAGGCACTAATATGTTAATTTTGTTTCATTACTCATCCACAGATATAGGATGGTTCTAGAATAACGGAAATACGAAGAGTATATAGTACGTGACGTGGTCATTATAAACGTTGTCGATTTGGGGAAACTTTAAAGTAAAAAATAGTTAGCGGAGTCGCGGGTGTTATGGATTTTGGTTTGAGTGGTTTACTCGATCGGGTATTTTCATAGCTGTATTATTGTTACAAGTTTGAAAGCGACAATAAATTATTGCTTTCGAATAACGATTCTGAGCGAAACACTGTTTATTATTATTCTTTGTAGTTTTTCAGAATTCAAACTTCACACGTTTATAAAAATGTTATGACCAAAAAAGTATTACACATCTAAGCTTGTAATAAACGTTCAGATCTTAAATACAAAAATTGCATACACCCAAAAATAAAATTTCGACTTTAAATACATATTGCTGATGGAAAGTAACGCAAGTATCATTATTATTATACATTTTAGTATTATATTAGTATTTAAACACATTTTGGGCGAAATGGACGATATTTTCGTAAAGTGATAATTTATTTTCTATAGAGTACATAATAAGAGTTTCTAATTAATATTTAAGAATTAATGTAGATAAATAAATAGATAAAAATAAATCATTGACTGTTTATTTCTTTATTTTTGTTTATGAATTTAACAAAATTTATTTGCTATCAAAATTAAAGAAACGAGTAAATATTAGATAAAACAAGTTAGTTACTATGCGAGTGTGCTAAATTCCTTGTTTCTATATGTATTTGTTTAATCTAATTTGCGAATTAACCTTTTGATCAGTGAATTACAATACAATCTATGCAAGCTAATGGCTTATATTTACGTATAAACTATTTAACGTTGTCATTGGATTTACGTCACAGTATTTTAAACAATATATAAATAAATAATTATTTTATAATTGATATTATCAGTGTTGATATTTGTAACCACAGTGACTAATCGGTAGGATTGATTTGGAAACATAATAAGGCTATAAGATGTATACAACATATTAAGTATTTAAATATGTATTTATGTATAAAAACCTAAAAACTTAGTACATAGTAAACCAGTTTTCACGAAAAACAATGTGCGTGGAATACGTTTTATTAATCATACATATATATGCATTATTTTTATTATAATTACAATATTAACAATCATTATATTAGACATTTATTATAGGCACTAATAATTTTCATGTAATGATACAATAACGTTATTCTATAATATATAACAACGGCTTGTTTGTTACCTAAACGCTCTCGCACCTGCGCATGATGATTTCTTTCATTTCGAGCTCTGCCATAAAATGTACTAAAAATGCTTTAATAATAAACAAAAATAAAATAAAACCATAATTAGAATAGTTAGGTACGTATAACATATAAATGTAAAAACTATAACCATACCTTGTTGTTTTGATTTCATAAAAACAACAATGAAAATAATATTTTTTTTTCTAAGAATAACAGAGATATTTTTAATAAGAAGAAAATTAAATATTGATTTGAATCAATATCAGAGAAATTTATATTATATTTTATTTTGATTTTAACGTCATGAATAACGTATTATATATTATTATTATAGTATAATACAATATTATAATAATTATAATTATATACGTAATTATATTATTCTTACAATATTTATTTGCCTATATAATCTTTATTTTGTTGAACATTTAAAATTTGAATACATTTTTCATTTTATTTAGAATCTAAAATGTTAAAAGGAGATGTGTTTTATTAAACAAAATAAATGGAAGAGGAATTAACCAATATCAATAAAGAAAAGTGAACGGATGAAATCTCCCCTCTTGGATCCCTCACTTCGACAACTGCGTACATCATATCACATTACATACTCGTATATATTTATTTATTATAATATAATAACATGTTTATTGCAACATAGTTATGGAAACGAGAAAAATGATGAATAATATATATTTTTGTTTTCGACTTTGGAACGTTTCGGGCTTCATAAAATAAAATATTGTTCTATGAGCGAGAAAAGTGAGTAGACGCGGCGGCAGATCGAGTTTTTGATAGATTTCGTACTTTCTGCATGTATATTACGTTGTATATAAATATAAACATACAATTTTCGGTACAGTAATACGATGAACAAAATATAAGGAATACGATAAAAGAAAAAAAACCCAAAACATATATATTGAAATCGTTGAAACGCGATACGGTTTCATCAAAACGTATACTACACGTATCTCTTTTTTACTGACCAGGCCCGTGAAAAATAGGAGTACAGCCACTGCCATATGATATAGCTCGACTTTTTGGGAAAATATAAAAAATGAACGGTTTTTTATTTCCCAATCTCGTGGTAGTCTATTATTTCTCCTCTGTCGCCCGGCCTCGTCCTTACTCTAGCTCCGATAATTGGCAATCAATGTCGCGGGTGACGTTGACCGTATGTCCGTGAATATTATACGTTGTCCACACTTTTCTGTTGGTTTTAGTATTTTTGTCTTTCTTTTCACCGTAGTATCGATCATGTTGGTTGAAAATATGTTACTTTACGGTGTAATCTCGTCGCGCGCAGTTTCGACAACCATTATTTCGCGCTTAGCCGATATTTGAAAATTTTAACTGCTTTCACCGGGAACGTAACCTTTTTCCGTCAACAGACGTTATTTCAATATTTTAGTATTGTTAAAAAACGGGATTTTTAGTAGTCATTTTAGGCGGTTACAGTTGGGAACGAACGTTTAAAATTAATTGAAAAGTAACAATCCAAAACTGTGTATATTGATATAAACATAAATTCTTATTGTAAAAAAATAATAATAAGGAATTCATGTTTTAATATACTTTTGTTCTGTGCTACATTTTTAAGGTGATAGACGTTAAAAAATTGAATTTGTTTCAAAACCTGTTGTTTTAATTTTGTGAGTTTTATCTTGGGTAAACTCAGATTAAAATCAAATCATTAAATGTACAGATAGTTTAAGATAAAATAATATTATTGCATTTTTTAAATATACTTTATATCTATTATCTGTTTCAAAAAATTATATTTTATGTTCTAAAGTCTTTAAATATAGTTTGATAATATCTCTAAATTAAGTACAAAAATTGATTCCATGTATTGTTTTGCACATTGTAATGTCTATAAGTCTGTATAATTTATTTTACATAAATACTCGGAATAATTTGTACTAGAATTTACAGATTTTGAAATATTAGATTTTAAATCATCTTGCGTAAAGTAACAAGCCAAAAAAAAAAATAGTTCATTATTTTAGCATGACGTCATAAATCGGAATCAATCAAAATATCATTAATATTATTGAATAACAAATTTGTATTTTTTGGTTATAATTATATGTAATAATACACTCATTTGACTTTTATTTATAACTTATAACTAACAAATCTGAAGTACTATAACATTTAACAAATATTGTTGTATTAAAATGATTATAAATATTAACGAGTACAATTGTACAAATAACGTAACGTATTACGTTATGTAACTAATATTTTTAAAGCAAAATGACATTTATTTTACGATCTATTTATTTTTATTGAAAATTTCTCGGTATTTTCGGATCAAATTATCTCGTAATGTCATTTTATATAGTTAGTACTGATAAAGTATTTGATATCTCATCATCTTGTGCTGATCTAAAGCGTTAAATTTTTGTTAATGTCAATTTTTGAAAATGATCATTACGATTCCAACTGCAGTGGACGGAATTATTAAATAAATCCATTAAGTAAATATATATTATACATTTGGAATAGTTCAAATAATATTCCAATATGTTATTTACATTTCAATATGGTCCCAACACTTTGTTGAGTTATAAACTTATAAGCATACAGTCAAGTTTAGCGGAACTTTTTTATTTTGAGGCTGCAGACTACTTATAGGTAATCCACATCTCATTAATTTGGCTTTGTGATCGTGTTTGATGACGTGTTTTATCCATGAATCATGAGTGAAAATAAATAACAATTTATCATGATAAATAAATTCGATTTAGTTGTGTACTTTCTGTTATACTTACATAAGTTATAGGTTTTTAACGCAAAACATAATATTGCCTATATTATACGCGTTCGGCGCAAAAAAAGCTATTATAACAAATTACAAAAGTGCATCGAGTAAATCAAATTTATGGAATTTTCTTATAAAATATACTTATAAACTAAATAATCAATTTATTTTTAGTTTGGGGTAATACGGTATTTAATTTTCTGCGTATTCATGTATGCACACCATGCAATAATATTTCATTATACAATTTCACGTATTTTAATAATACGGTAGAATTATATATGTTATAAAAAAGTTTTTCTCCATAATTATCGGTAAAAACTATGCAATGGCATAGCCAAACATATTTTTATTTAAAAATATGATATGCAGCAGGTTCTATTAAGACTCGTAAATCAACACAAAAAGTTTGTGGGGCTTGTGTTGTCAAATTTTGAAAAGAGATTTGAATAATTCATCATGTTTTTTAGATTTATCCAAGGTGATATTTAATATTCCAATAAGTTTAATTGAAATAAAATATACACAATTTGAAAATGCATTATTTGTTTATTTTTTAATTATCGATATTTTAACGATATCAAAAATTGTCACAAGTAAAACCTAGAAGACACAATGTTAAATTTTAGTTTGTTTTAAAAATTTAAATCCATCAAATTTAAATCCCACAATTTTGTCGAGTTTTTAGGTAGTTCTAAATATATTTTTTGACAGATTGGATGCATGTAAATAATATAATGCAGATAGATTCCATCAGTCTAGTTTTACTGAAGATCTTAAAAAATCGAGAAAGTCTTCAGTTAGTATCTGAGAAAAATGTTTAAATTGATAAATTAACTGATCATTACTTTGAGACTATATTATCATTGATAGCCTAACCCAACCGAATTATGGCCATATATACTACATTTCATTAACTTAGCATGGTATATGTATTTAAATATTCGCTTACTCTTATACAGTAAATTTTATGTTCATCTACCATGAAAGTTTCAACGGTAAAATGACAAAAGTTATGTAAAATTATTTTATTTGACAATATCTAATGTTATATTTTGCTATAAATATTTTAAATGAATAATACTCAAAATATTTATATTATTTCGCAATTATTTGTTTTGTTTTTATTTTATCTATAAAAATATTATATAAAAAAAAATATTTATAAAAAAAAAAATGATTAGCGATTTAAAATTAAAAAAAAAAAAAAACTAAGGGGTGGAAGTGCTTAACCTAAACGTCTATTTCTCATACGCATATTAATATTTATGATAAAATAATCGTGTGTATAAAATACTACACTGTAATATTATAACATTATCAGTGAGTTTGTTCATTGTGTTATAAAAATAATGCACAAGTGTGTGTATAATCGATGACATTAGTTTTGCATAATGACAAGTAGCTATTGATCAATAGCATGTTTAATGAACAATGATTAAACGAAAAAACTTTTTCCGTTGTTCCGTATCCAATCTGGTAACCCAACCACGAGCGTTCAATGAGACATGATATAAACATAGTTGGTATACTTGCTACGTACATGTTAAGTATCATTTGTTATTCTCATGGGAAAATAGACGATATTCTGGTCGAACAATATTGTAAAAAATACTATTATGAGGATGTACCCTCATTTGTTTTCCCCGACTGTTCTACGAGTAGCACAGCAAAATCACGTTAAGCAGATTGTAAGCTGTGGCATTTGGGTTGAATTTAGAATGAAATTTCTGTATTTTATCGTCTGTTATTCTATTTTTAAAATATGACTGTTCTACCGAAAGACGTTTTTCAATACAAAAAAAAAAATATAATAATTTAAGATCTTAAAACAGTGGTTTTCATACCGAGTGTCGTAGCACACTGGTGTACTGCGGTCTTATGAAATTATATAAATTATATTGTGATATACGAAAATATATGCGTTAAATCCTTATGCATCTATTATACTTATATATTAATAAATCGACAGTTTGTTGGAAGAAATTATAGTTATCTTAGATAACTGTTGAACCTTAACACGTTTGCTGCGTTAAGGGTTATAATTTATTATAATATGGACGAATTTGCGTTATTTTGTTAGTTTGCTTACGTGGATGACGCGTATTTGCGTTTTCTCGATATATTTTTTTAATTGGTTATAATTTAACTATTTGTCCAAGAATTAAAGATATTTGCAACGCCAATTAAGCACACACTTCTCAGTAGATGTACTAACTAAATAAATTTAATAAGTAATATAATGTAATAATAATTTAAAATATTTGTAATGTTCATCGATTTTATTTTTAATCCTAATTTGGTGCAAACAATTAAATAATGACAAAAAAAAAAAATAAAAAAAAAAATAAAAATAAAAAAAAAAGGTCACAGTGTGCCATGAAAATGTTGTAAAGAGCAAAGTGTGCCGTGATCAAAAAACGTTTGAATATCACTGTCGTAGAGCATACGTTGGAGAAAAACCGATGGATTCATTGGTATTATTAAATTTTGAAACATATTTAACAAATACATTAAATTATGATCATTATAGGCAAAAGCACATTCTACGAAAAGGAAAAAAATCATTAGAGTTATTGTTTTTAAATATCTTAAAGTAAAATTTGACACCAATGATTTTATTATGTATTTTAGTTTTTTTCTATTTGTCAATAGTGTTGCTATCCTTTGGAATATTTTATTTCGACAAAAGTGAAGTCAATATAATATGTAATAATATAATATCATTATAAACGATTATTAGACGATTTACACGTTTTGTATACCTAACCAATAATGTATAATTGAATCAACTCAGTTGGATATCGTTACAAAAATCATTTTTATTTTAGATTTTCGATTTCATTGTATTTTTGTTTGAGAAAATTAGATTTGGACCTCTCCAACTTTTCTTGGCTAGAGTATAAGTATATAAAAGTTGTAATAAATGAATAATTTAAAAACTAATTTAAATGTAGAATTAAAATCACCAAAGTTTACGATTACTAATGAAGAGTGTGATTAATAGTGATGTTACGAATCTAGATTTTTGAGATCAAACCGAACCAGAACCAAATCGAACCGAACTATTCAATTTAAATATCGAATCTGAACTTCATAAACAGTTCAACAATTTTAAATTAATTTAAATCACATAAAAACTCGTTTGATTTAAAAGTTGGTTAACTTAAATAATTATTAATTCATAAAACAAATACAGGTATTTAGTATTTTAAATAGATTTTTTTGAGGTATAACAAAAAAATTTGGATACCGAAGGACAAATTTGGTATGAATTTCATTTTCCTTAATTCGATATTCAAACCAAGCTGAACACCCTAGTTCGGTTTGGTTTGGTTCGAAAATCGTCAGTTCGTAATATCACTAATGATTAATAACTATACATTTTAAGTATACATGTGTATGTTATACACCAGGGGTCACTAACTAATTTTTATGGGGTCTGTTTTGAAACTTACCAAACTTTCCACGGTCTAACACGCTTAAAATTACTTTTTTTACACATTACAAATTAATAACACATACACATTTCATTTATATTAAATGATATTTATTAATATACTTAATTATAATTACAGAAAAAGCTATTAAAGAAGTAAATATTAAGTATATTTTAATGTGAAAAATTACATTTTTAGTTTTAACAAGCTTCTTAAGATTTGGAGTTAAATTAGTGCCACTAATTTTCATTAAGTCGTTAAGATGGTTATCTGTTAACCGAGGTCTAAAATTTTTTTTATAAAGTTAATTTTTGAAAAAACAGCTTCACATACATACATTGAACCAAACATTATACATAGTTTTGTAGCTCAGTTTTTTAATTCGAGATATTTATTTGAACAAACATAACATCATATCACAACATAACACAACATAACATCCAGAATTGTTCACACAGTAAAGTAAGCGGAACTTGAAAAATGTAAAAATGATATAATACTCGTATAATTACACAATTTTCAGGGTCCGTAAAAAATGTGTCTGCGATCCGCCAGTTGGTAACTCCTGTTATATACGTTGTATATTGTTATATATGTTGCTTTAAGTTATGCTTATTTTCAAATCGTATACTACATTTATTTATAGCTGTAGTCATTATAAGGTGTCTCGAGTTATCGCTGAAGGAGAGGGGATGGTCATTTTTACAGTATCCGACGATGTATAGAGTTTAACCAGAATAAAGGACTCGCTTATTTTTTATTTTTATATTCCGATAGGTCATGTTACTTGTAGTGGTGTGTATGTGATGTGAGAGTAAATTTGGAATAAATTACATCCTTTTTGAGAAAAATCTAAGTATTTTCAGAGGCTTGAATGAATATTTGATGTCTGGTGGGCGGACGGAAGGGTGAAGGAAATAACCGAAGGTTACGGTAATAAGTATATGATGGCAGAGAGAAAGAGGAAGTCGAACACACATATGCACGCATATATGGAAAGGACAAGCAATTCTGTAAGATATATTATGACGGGACATGTCAAAAACTGAAAGGCATGTGAGCCGCCATTACCACTGTACCACGTCTAGAGCTCGGGGTCGGGTCATTCGGGGCGAGTGGAGGCTGTGTACAGATCAACGATCCGTAAATAATGTTTACGCTACGACTCTTGATGATGGATTCTGGTGGCTTTTGTAATTGTAAAATCAATATCACTTTCGTCCTCTTTCCCCAGGATGACAGGGCAGTAGAGGTGACCAATGCTCTAACCATCTGTAGGTGTGGTGATATACCGCGCGCGGTAATTTATACGATAAGTTGCAGTGTGCCGGTAAGAAATAATCGAGGAATTACGTGCCGAACGAACCCTTTTTGTGCTGGGTAGGACGAGGAAAGACTCTCGGTTTGGTAAGAGGCGGACAATTGGAAAACTTGCGAAAATTTGAAATTTTAAATCTAGCGATATCGGACTCGGACCGCTACAAAAAGAAAACATGTACGAGTGTTATAACGACGCGTCGTTACCACCCGAAACGATTATCGCGCTGTTTTGATGTTTTAAAGATCAAAGGATTCATATTTAACTGCCTGAGCGGTACACTCGTGTATAATCGTAAATTTAATATTTGGATATACGTGTGTATGTGTGTGTGTGTGTGTGTGTGTGTGTAAACGAGTATATGGTAATACTATAATGTACACTTACGATAGTAAGTACGTACAAATATTGTTAATTTTTCAGTTTTTTTTTTTTTTTTGCTTTTTTGACGTGTGCAGTAAAATTTGTTTACTTTAATGATATTATTTATACGTTTACGATGCAATATTTTGAGGGAATGCCAAACGTAGTGTATTTGGTGTATGTTATATAGAATGCGACGCGGGAATAGACCTTTTATGAAATAAGCAGTACACCGTTGATGTTTGGGAGAAAAAAATTATTTATATAAAAAGATACATTATTACATGCCATGCCATTTAAGAATATTATGTATAGAAGATGAAGTAATAATGGCTGAGGTGATGATTATTTTTAAGGATACAAGTTTGAAATTAACGTCCACTCGGTTTAGAAACTTTAAATCGATTTTATTGATTGTTTCACGAATTGTGGTCTTCAAATCTTCTAAGATCTGTGATTTCCCTTCATATATACGTGATTTGAGGTATCCCCAGAAAAAAATTCTCCCATGATGCTCAATTTTAAAATGTAGTCAAATCACCGCTGCGTATTCACTACCGAATTGTATATTTGCACGTAAGTGTTGTAGGCAAAAATGGGGTGGTTTAACGTCCATACAGGCATGATAGCTATTGATAACTTTAATGGTATATTGTGAAGAATTAATTGACTCCTCCCCAGACCTCTCAACTGTTCCTGTACATCGACAAATATGACATGCCAAAACAGGTCTATTCTCGCGCTGGGAACATTATTAAATAACTAGATAAGTAAGTGAACGATCTCAACGACTTTCCATTATGCACATTGCATCAAAATGAATATATTTGTGACCTCCCCCATATCTTATTAAATTGTTTCCTCTATTCATCCAGTGCTTATCTTTATTTAATTCCCTAAAATCTTTAAACGTTTCAATCGAACATCCTTCTATTCTAAATTCTAAATCCGAACCTGTTATTAATTTAATTATTTCATATATCTCGGAAGCTGGCTTTATTATATAACCGCTCATTTTTTCTTTTTTTACTTCCTATTGTTATTATTGTTATTATTATTGTTATGTGTGTGTATGTGTGTATATATATGCATATGCTTCTAATGGTCGAGCTAGATAGTTTGTACTAAAAGCAAATAAAAAAAAAAGAAGTAAATGGATGGATACGCATATACAGCGTGTTCACCGTTAATTTTTACACTAAAATGTCTTGCACGATAAATTATTTTGTTTAAAAATATTTTTTAACACGCTACGCGTAATACAATTTGTATTTGTTATTATTATTATTATTATTAATATAAGTAGCCTTACTTTCGATAACGATAGAAAATATTCGGAATTGGATTTAACAATTCTTCTAGAATACTAATTCTAATAACTATTAAAATAAATAAATAACTATTCTTAGAAAACAGGCGTTTAAAATATGACTCAAAATAAAAATGTTGAGGCGTTATTAAAATCGTATGTATTTTGATTTTTGTTTGATATTTGGATTACGGATTATTTTATGTCAGACACTGTAAGATCTGCACTAAGTGATCCTACTTATATTCCTGCGGACATTGACAGACTACCAGACATCTTAGATATTTTACTAATAAAATCAATTCTATTTACATGCATGCAAGAATTTCTCGCAGAGCTAGACTCAGACCACATTCCAGTAAAAATCACAATTAATTCATCTTCACAATCATATCAGTCTAACAATTCTTTAATTAAAGGTAAACCAAAGTTGTGGTATTTTCTCTAATCAAATAAATAATAATTTAATAATACAAAAAACTATACCTACGATCCAAGCTGCAGAACATCTTACTGTAATCATGACAGATGCCACACATACGTGCACTAAACCCACGCAACATAGTACCCAAAATATCGGCGTTTTACCACAATATTTATCTTCCTTAATTCAACGCAAACACCATGCTAGACGCATTTGGCAAAACCAAAGAAATAGAAATACTACAAAAAAAAAAAAAAAATTAAATAAACTCACTTAAGAAATAAAAGCAATCCTACAAATTAACCATATCGTCCTATAATAACTTTTGTTAAATATGCACCTGGGTGATTCAAATTTATGGGAAGAAATATATCTACGTTTACATTACTTTTCAAAAACATTGACTTGTGTACTTAATATACTAACTATATTTGTACTTGAGATAATATATTATGATAATATAAAATAATTAAATTAATAAGTAAATCACTTATTATATAATAACAATAGTATAATAGAAACAATTACAAATTTTTTTTTTGTTTGATTTTAATCAAATGTTTTTATAATACGTGGACGATATATAAATATTGTTATGTGCCACGTGACCAGTATAATATCCATTACTACCATTAATTGACTGCTGTTTTTGTCAATCGCACGTCAATATACATTATTGGTACCAAAATATACTAATAATTTATCGATCACTCTTATCGAGTGTCGACAATTGCTCAGCAACTTCTTCTATCTACGGCCGTGGGCATTCACTGTACGTCATGCATTCACGATAAGAATCAATGACAAGATTCACAGTAATTATTACAGAAACACATTATTAAAAAAGAAAAACATTTGTACATATAAACAAAATTAACATAATAGTTGAATAACAATTAATGTAACTTTTTAAAGTTAGATCGACATTAAGTTGTACTTATAATTAAAATCACTTGTATTCGAGTCATTTTTTATTATTTGATTCCGAATTTGATATTCGAATATTCCGAATTCCAAGCGTCAAACGCTTGACGATGTCGCCGAAAAAAAATTTTTCTTAGAAAATTATACAGAATATTTATAATTATTGCTCTTTACATTTTCGAACAGAAAGTTGTGATTAAAATCTTTTTAAAAATAATTTTCTTTATATACAGTAGGTTAGTAAATAAGTGAATGTTGTGCTACATAGAATATCAATAATATTAATAATTATGAGTCGATTTTCATAAGTCTTAATACACATTTAACAATATTATAATATATTACAATAGTGTTATT
This sequence comes from Schlechtendalia chinensis, assembly GCA_019022885.1. Classification (NCBI taxonomy): domain Eukaryota; kingdom Metazoa; phylum Arthropoda; class Insecta; order Hemiptera; family Aphididae; genus Schlechtendalia; species Schlechtendalia chinensis. The sequence continues at coordinate 1,094,585 of CM032339.1, read as the reverse complement.
GATTATAAATGATAATAAACTTAAAATATATATTTTACCCGTGATATTGGTTAAAATCTTTCTGTGTTAAAAACTGTTAAATGTTGGTTCTGAAATTATTACATGATAATTAAAGTTAAGATTGTACACGAATGTTTGTATTAATATATTAATCACTGCGTATGCCGAATGAGTGTAATGCATTAGAGAAAAATAATATCGTTTATTTGATAGCAAGATAAAATAGTTCTCACTTAAATTTAACGTTAAAAAAAGATGTTTTAAAGTTATACTAAAAATATATTTGATAACACTGAATATTGGAGTAAATTTTTTATCTTTAGATTTATTAGGAAGGATAGTGGTGAATAAAACACATTTAAAAATAATTGACAATCTGTTTATACGCGAAAAATGTTTGAAGGATATATATTTTAAAGTGCATAAATTACGTTTAATACACAATTACGAAAGGGGAAGAAAAAAATTGTAAAAAAATATTTTCTTTTCATAAAACGATTAACATAAAATTTGCTAGTTTGGCATGAGTTGTTTTGATTTTAGAAATTCTATTAAATTGTCTTTATTTTTTAAATATTTTAGAACGTTGAAGCTTCGAGTATTTTTATTTTGTCTGACGTAAAGTTAGGTAATATAATATAACAGGGATATTAAATTATTATAATTTATGACGGCACTCAAAAGAGTAATAATTAAATCAAGTATATGTGTTATAATATTATTTTATAATTACATATAAACATCGCAGAATTGATTGAATAAATATATTAAATAAAAACCATTTATATTCAATAACCGAAAACATATTATATAGCTTATGAAATATATACAGTGTTATATATCATTAAAATAATTACTGTTATTTTATATTAATTAAATTAATTAATATAAATAATTTTGTCAAAGTAATGATCACGAAAAATTGCCACGGTCTTATATACGAATATATATCACGACATAATATCAGATCGTATACATTTCTGTTAAAAACAATACAAAACAAAACAAATTGACGAAATATTGTTGTACAAGTTTATTTAGATTATAACGATACAATCATTCATTAAAATATAATTAATGCGTTTCGTTGCGTTATCCAAAGTTAAACGAAACACAGTGTCATCGTGACTCGGAACACACGACTATCCGTCATAATTCATTAGTTTAGGCCTCGGGAAAAGAGTTAGTAAAAACATCTAGTTTCTTAACTATCGTGATTTATTTTAATAATTGATCATTATATTCAATTAAATAGTTTTCAATAAATGGCTAGGACTCATGCTATATGCGTCACCCGTGGATTTTAAAACAGCTCTTAAACATCGGCATTACATAGGTGATAGTGTATTTATGTATTTTAATTATATGCTTATATTCTTTGGTTTAATAAACTATCATTTTCGTTACAGTATGGTGTGTGTTATTACGTTATGATGCACGTAGGTCATAGTTTCTAGTGTCTTTTTAAAATTGAGTTTTAGAAAACTTAATTTTTATCATTTAAACGACTTAATTTAAAATACCGACAAGAATAGTGGGAATTAGCAAATCAATTGTTCTTTAATTAGCAAGGAATGGGTATAAATATGAATTGCACTATATTCACTCGTAATAGAGGTAATTTAAAGTTTTTTGATGGCAATTCGGCACAGTAAAAAATAAAGATAATAAGGAAGCGGGTAAATCCCCCAAACATCCTATTTGTGTACGTCAATGTATGGTTTTATAATTAATACGCGTATTAATTATATATATATTATATGACCCAGTGATGTATTTGGGAAGAAGGTGTAGGGGGTTTTCTTCCCCTACATATTTTTTTTAAGACTACAAATTTACAATCACGTACTTTATACACTATAAAATTGTATAAAACTCATATTATTTCAATACACCTTTCGAATACACACTTCTCACCAATTTTTTTTTTTTAAAATATGCCATTGATATGACCCAAAAACTTAATATTTGGTAAACGTATGTACATTGTATATATAAGTAAGATTAATGTGTATTATACCCAGTTTCATTTAGATAGTAAGAATATATTATTAGATTATTTTAAATTTTTTAAAACGGGGTATTTAACTGTATATATTAATATTACACAAGTTTAGATTATCTTAATATATTAATACAAATTAGTTTAATGTTCAATGACAGTACTGATGACGAGTGTAAATAATTTTGTTTTGTTTGTTTATGATCTTTATGTTATATTGAATTTGTTATTAAAGAAATCAAGTTGATATTAATTATATATTCGGTCTATATACTAGCTGTTTACCCGTTTCTGTTTCATAATAACATATTTGAAATTCATTTCTATCGGTAATGTCTATGAAGTCTAAGTAAAAATAATATATATATACTGATAAATTTTACTATTTTGGGAAGTAAACAATGTAGATAATTTATATTCACTTATACACAATATTGTAATACAATTTCAAAATATTTAAAGATAGAATTTCTAGGAAATGTGCTCTTTGTTAAGTAGATTTTCCTTATATTATAATTATTTTTGTTAGTTTCAGTAATTTTAAAATATTTGTATTGAAAAAATCATTTTGATAGTACATCTTAAAGTACGATGGGCTTAAACAAAATTACATTTTCACTAATATGACAAAGACTATTAATGTATGAATAAACATTTTTGTATTTCGTTTTTTGACGTTTAGATTCGGTGAGCAGTGTAGAAGGCATTGGCTTTACAATGATGTGTGTGTGGTATTTTTCAAAAAGTTTTATATAGCTTTATTAATAAATTATAAACTAAAAATTCATGGTATGTCAAAAGTGGAAAAATCGTCAAAACGATAACTAGAAACATAAGTAATCGTCTTTTGTTCCAAAAGTCAAGTCTAATCCAAGTATTATTCGTAACGGAGGTAGAGGGTTTATCGCAATGATTTATCACTTCTTTGGATTAATAATAATAATATAATACGGGGTTTTAGTTACAAATTTGTTAAACGTTAGTCGTTAAATTAATTTAATAATAATAAAATAAAAATGTACCATGTACAATTTTTTTTTGAATGTTTATAAATAATTGAGATGAATTTATTTTTAAATATGAATTTTTTTTGCCTCTATTTTATTTACTTTTGTATTTTGGTAGAACTTTATTTGGTTGTAAGCTTGTAGAAAATATTATGTCATAATTGAAAATATATAAACTAATGGTATATTAGCGAATTTATTTTAAGTAAAAAATGAAATTAATATATTATATTAATCTTAAAAATATGATAAAATGATCGATGTCTAATATGAAACATTGTTATATACTAATATTACAGTAAACGATAGTGAAAACTTACTGTGATTAAAGCGTTTTATTATATAATTAATTTAAAATTATATTTATTCAATTCTATTCAGTTGTAGGAAATCATTATTTTATAAAATATGTTTGTTGAAACGTATTTCTTCTCTTAAGACCAACATATTGAAAGTTTCAAAAATGTCAAATACAATTTACAGATATTTTGTAGGTATTTGTTATAAGTAAGTATTTTAAAACATTCTTATATATTTATTATAATACGTATATATTTCAATTTAATAACTAATTGAAATCATTATAAACATTTCATTTTTATTATATTAATTTAGCATTTGCATTTCATGTAGTTAAATGAAAATTAATTTTAATTTTATTTATTTAAAGCATAATTAGTATTAGTCATTTGTTGGTTGAAAATGTGATATATAATATAGTTAATAAAAGTAATTATTTTTCACTACACTAAATTATCTCGTCATATAAATGCGTGAGTACAGTGATTAGTATCTTTATTTTAAAGTAATAGATAAATTATAGTTTTAACTTTTTCAAAAGATTATACTCTTAATTTATGACAAATTATCCGTCGAATTATTCAGTAGATATTCAAATGTTCGTTTATTTTACTTCAATTTTTGAGTGGCTTCATGAAGTTCTATAATGTGGATTTACTTTCAGATTAATTTGCACTTTTTCCAAACTTAACATGTGACCAATAAATATGAAAATTCGATTCGAAATGAACGGATAAATTTACTATGTCTTGTTAATGTAAGAAATAATATAACATTATAAATAAATAAATAATATAATAATATCAATAATATAATAATAAAATAAATAATGTAACACTATATAAAATACTATACCACCACGAAATTCTTTTAAAAGCTTTTTAAACAACAAAAACAAATAAATAAAGGAAATCTAAGTCGTTATCGGTTTTAAAGATATTTTTTTCGTATAACAGGAGCTATCGTAAGCTGTATGTTTGTATTTGTATTTATATTTGTGCCCTTTTCTTTTACAAAATGGTATACCGTTCTCTCTGTTAAAATAATTAATAAGAGTACGTTGAAAATATTTAAAAATGTAGTGGAATTCCATCAGGGGCGGATTGAGACCTTGAAGGCCCAGATAGGTACGTTTTTAGGAGGTCTTAAACTAACGTAATTAGCACAAACAGGAGACTTGATGTTACGGTGTTCAATTTCAAATAAAATAAATAACTTAATAATGTATAACATAAAAAAAAAATTATGAAAAAAATAAAATCGACTTCGAAAAAAATACACTAAAAAATGTGAAATAATTCACAATCATTTTATCGAAGTCAGCGCCGGATTCCAAATTGACACATAGTATCTTGTATATATCACTCCCAGACCAAATATTAAAGATCCTTTATATTTCATTTTCAATTACGCATTACTTAAACATAACGCCAACTTCGATAAGAGTTTTGTGAATTATTTCACACTTTTTAGTGCATTTTTTTCGTTTTTATTTTTTTTATTAACAAGTTTTTAGTTGTAACTGTTTGATTCAATTTACACAATAATATAATATATCTTTCATTTAACATACGAGGTATTATATTATTTTGTGTAGGCCAATAGGCCATAATAAGCTCAAGCACAAAATTTCTAGAGGGCCTGGGCAGGTATGTCCTCTTACCCGCCCTGCCAGTCCGTCCTTGAACTCCACCTTCTCTTGTATTATATCTCTAATTTTAGTTATGCGTGTAGTAGTGTACACAATATTATTCAAATTATCGTGATTAAGTATATTGCAGTTATATTATCGTGACGACAAAAATTCAGAAAATATATTGGTGAGTATTACTTATAAGTATTCAGAATAGCAAATACTGTTATGGGAACCAGTAATTTCCCCTTGTACATTTCTACACCAAGCAAAAAAACTTTAAATGCGAACTAATGATTGAATATTTGATACTAACGATAGATATTGTATACGTATATTCAACATTTATACATTATCAAAAAAAATATTCTGTGTCGAAAAATCAATCTGAAAATATAGATCATCATAAAACATATAAACATATTATTAAAAACTAAATAATCATCAAGATAAAACATACATGTATTTTTTTCGTAAGCACAAAAACTGGCCTAGAGTACAAGCGTTTTACGAGAAATGAATAACTCTGTGTACTAACGTGTGCCAGGAATAGATTTCGTGATATTTCGTGTTTGTGACGTATGACGATAATGTAATGGTATCGGCTACGGAATGGGATCGTAGACAAGAACGGTTTGCGGTTTTACGACTCTCCCGCGTGATGTTAGCGGCGAGTAAACGTCATAAAATAAACGTGAAGATAAAATAATAATAATATAATCTTAGGCAGAAAAAACAACTTTATCCGGAAACAAGTATAGTTTGGCTGGGGGCGCGGCCGTGTAGGGCGTGAGAGGTGGAAACGCCGTAAGCAGCAGGTGTCCTCGACGCTTCAGAAAATCCCAAATGGAACTGCGTGCGGAAATTGTGCTTTGCGGACGGTTTTACAATGATGACAACGAACAAACAACCAACGCGACGACACATTTACGGATAAACGCGTAAAACTATATAATATATATCAATTTAGCACATTGTTGACGTTAACATCTTTTAGCCTTTTCTATCGTTTCGTCGCGAAACATTGTCGGTCGTCCACTAGGCTGCCCCAGAAAAAATTCTCATTATCTTGATATAATAATATATACACTATATATTTACGTCCGAACAAATCTTTTATACAGTTCAGTGGCGCCGAAGTTTTTAAAAATCACTACGAAAATATTAAATTGAGTTTACACATAAATGATAAATGTAAAATCTTATATTTCTGTTATCTATGTGCAATTTTACACCGTTTTATCTACTAATATTATATTTTGCATACAGCTTTGTTATGACCCATTTTGGGTTTATCAGACATATATTAAGTTACTAAAAGTTTTTATTTAATAGACATATTTTAAGTTTTCTAATATGTTATATGTTTATACTTATGAATTTGTTTATAATGGTTACATAATATTAACATTATTTTAAGTTTGTGAAGTATAAATCTCAAATGCCTTCCAAAAAGTGACAGTTTATTGGTCAGCAAAGTTTGGTTAGCTTCAACTTTCAATAAAAAAGATGTTGATTAGAGACAAAGAAACAAATAAATGACGTGAATAGAGAAACTCAATCTTGTATGGAATAAAGTTAGCTGTGTCAAGAAGCAATAAGAATAAAACAATTTGCTGTTAATATTATGATTATGGTTTACGAGCTTAACTTTTTTTTAGCCATCCATTTCGATTAAAATTTTGGTGAAGCGAGCAGTTTTATTAGTTTAGTTAAAAATTATGACTTGAATGTTATTAATCGATATCAACTCAGTTTGAAAATTGATCTTTTGAAAGTGAAATTGATTAATATAAGGTAGTTAAGTAATATTTTATTATTAGTAAGTTATTTTCTACTTAGTACTATAGATACTGACTGAGTTGAAAACATTGGAGAAAAAACCAGATATGTATATAGAGTTATAAATTATTTGAAATTAATTAAATTTGATATTTGATTTCGTATATATTAAATAAATTGATATTTAAGTTTGTTTTCTCATTAAAAATATATAATTTAAATAATTTATTATGATGTTTTTCTTTTTTTATACAGTTTTTTAATAATAACTTTAATTGATTGTTATACAAGTAAACTGTTTGAAGTTTGATCTAATATTATACGAATAATATGCTATTTAAGTTTCAATATTGTAAACATGTCATATGAATTATGAAGAATGTTACGAATTTGTTTGGTGTACAAAGTTAACATTATAATAATTTTTTTTTCAAATATGTATTTCATTTTTATGTTTATAGTTTATTATATTATATGAATTATATGCTTGTTTAAGTTCCTATATTGACAAAACATTATGTAAATATTATAATTAAAAGTATAAGAATAAAAATAATGCAAATTTCGTACTTTTTAATACATATATAGTTTAAAACATTTATAATACGTACAAAGTCGAAATGGTGAGGTACCAGCTGCTAACTTCATATGCATAGAAAACATTATCAAATATGATAACATAAATCTATTATGAACCTAACCTAGTCTAACCACATATTTACACGATATTTCGATGGCAGAGGTGTATTAGCAATAAAATTAACTTTGAAGTGTCACGAAAAACGTGCCACGAGTTTTGCCGTGTTTTTTTTCGTTATAAAAAAGTAAAAATATTATATTTGTTTTTCCGATAAAAAAAATAATGTCAGTATACTGTTTTTTTTATTATAAAGGGACCTACTGAAGTAGGGTGTAGTATATTATGATAGGTGGGTTACAGTGTTATACACAAAATTTAGAGCAACATCAGTAATTTTTATGATATACGAGTACGTAACTTTCTCCGATGGTGTTTTTTTCTTTTTTTGTGGGTTAATATGATATCGACTATTATCGTATTACAACGTGACACCTGCTGTTAAGATATTTTTATTTTGATGAAACTATTTTATAATTTGAACATTGGAAAAGTAAAATCAAAATAGTATATTATTATTATCCCACTAAAATTTTGGGGAAAATATTATATTATATTATTTTTCATTTTTAATGTATCCGTAGTGTACATGTATTGTTATTTTTAAATTTGTGACAGATTATGTATACTGTAACGTTTATATTGCACTACACTTACATCGAGCCAAATTTAGGTTTTTACTTTGTTGGAAGTATTTTATTATTTTAAACATGGAAAATTATTGGCAGTTTAGTAATATATCCACTAAAGCATTGGACAATATCATTTCTATACTTCTATATAAACTATATTTCTATTATAAAATCTATATTGGTTTCTTCGTTCATAGTGTATACTAATAAGTGATAAAGTATGAGTACGAACATATAGTCGACTGTGAATTACTTAAGATGATGATGAGAGAGGTAGTAAAGGTCACTAGAGAATAGTGCACAAGCAATCATTGTATCGCGGCTGATGGAAATTCAGAAAAATGAATTGAGCTGAATAATGTTGTGTGAACTATTTAAATATGCTAACATAATCTCTGTTAATGTTAAAGCCTAAGGTTGGTTTTGTAGTTTCTTAAAGTTTCTCCAATGTTTACTGTAAGCAGCTAGCCTCGACAAGTCCTGAGCAAATCGTCAGTTCACCATCAAAAATCATTAGTTTGTTGATGAGTGAATTATTATCGAATAATTGTATTATAATCGAAAAATGGTATTGAATAATTAATAAATAAACAAAGTACAAACAAGATGTACTTACATTTACATACAAACTCCTTGTATGTAGCTAAAAAATAGATTCAATAGAGTTTAAAAATAAAAAAGCTGGAATTTTTCCTCGTTTAATTTTTACACTAAAATAAAAGGAAATGAAAACAAGAGAGATTCAAATTATTCGTTTCGTCTCTTTACCACCCCCTTCCAGAAAAAAAATTCGTTCTAAAAATTTTGATCATTATACAGATACTGTTCAATGAATATGTCTGTTGGTTTTGATTAAATTAACAACACTTCTCGTATTCCGTGTATTCCGGTTTCCCGGGATCTATAAATGCCAATGCGAACAATTCGAAAACTCAGTCAATAGGCTAAATTAAAATGTTAAGTCGAACTGCCTCGGAATATTGTTAAGATATAGTTACTAATGAACTAATTTTAGTAGTTGTCTGTCCGATCGCATGTTCATTGCACTCGATTATTTCGATTATTTATTTTCGATTTGATTATTTTTAATATTATATTAATTGTTTTGAATGACACCTAAACAACACACATAAAATAAGATACACATATATTTACAATATCGTATATTTTCAGTAAATAAAATAATGCATTTTTTTGGGGTTTAGAAATTATAAATTATTAAAAGTGTAAATTATCATGCCGAAAATGCAATCTTTTATTATCATACAACCTTAAAAAGTTTTATTATGTGAGTTTAGTTAGTATTTAATTAAACGTCCATAAATATACTTAGGTCTTGATTTAATTAATTATATTTGATTAAATATTTATGTTCAAACTTGTTTGAACTGGATATTGGACGTACTGCTGAAAAAAATTTGTTGTATATTCTAATAGTTACTTTAAAAATTGCATCGCAAACATTTTTATTTTTATCAATTTTCACAATTGTGGTTTAAAAATAATGAAGGACAAGTGCATTAGACGATCATTTAATTAATTTTTTTTCCAATTAGTAATTGTTATTTTAAGAAGCTAATGTAAGTATATTATTATTATATCCTATATAATACCGTTATCTCACGATAATTTGAATAATATAATATTTTAATATACAATCTCAGTTTGTGTTCACCACCCGACCGTGCAACACGTGTGTTTCGTACAGCCATTGCATTCATAGTTATCGATAGCAGTAACACACTATATTGTTACAAAATTCAGCGTTGCAATTAATATGATTATCTCTTCTATATATACCAATAAAATAATCTACCTTCTAATCAATAATGGGCAATAAGCCTATTATTATTTTGAATGATATGAACAATACAACTACTTTTACCCAACATATACATAATAATAAAACAGTCGCAGAAATTATCTCTAATGTTATATTACCGAAAATGAATCAAGCAATCGTTTTTAATTTTATCAATAACATTAAATAAATTGAATGTCATCGCATTCAGTAAAATTATATCCACAGAAAATATTCAATTTGTATCACGTATTTCAAATATTAGATTCTGCGTTTTTTTTAATAGCAAAACCATTATGAAAATTTATTAAAAACACATTCCTCAATCATTATCAATGAAATAGAAATTCCTATTCGTAGACTATTTAACGCTTTCAAAAGAATCATTCTATATAATGTTTACCCTGCTATCCCCAATCAACTAATATTAAATATTTTCAATGAACAAGAAATTAAAACTACTTCCCAATCTCTCATAATAAAGTCGGGTTTTGAACAGAGAAATTTTCACATATTTTAGGCTTCAGAAGACAAGTTTACATAAATCTATATACCGTTTTTAAAGTACCTAGTTCTAGACTATTAAATGCTTTTAAAAAAATCTATGACATCAGTTACAGTCAGACTTCAAATTTTGACTGTAATAAGGATGAGATTTTCCAGTCTAATTCCTAACCGTCATATTTACTATTATACTAAATTAATATTAACCTAAATCAATCATAGTTAATAATAGTCTCCAAATAATTCAATGGAATCCAAATGGATTCTATTCTAAATTAGAGGAAATCAATCTATTACTTAATAAATACTGTCCTATCTCATTATGTATACAAGAAACAAATTTTACTAACAAGGTCGACTCTCTAAAAAATTACACAATATACCATAAAAACAAGAATAAGGTTTGAAAAGCCAGTGGTGAGGTGGCCACCTACATTAACTCAAACTATCATTTAAAAGAAATTTTGATTAATACAAATCTTGAAGTAGTGGCAGTAAACGTCTTAATTAATAATAAAATAACCATCTGAAATATATATCTACCAAATTCTCATAGTTTCGAATCGTCAGATATTCAAAGCATCATTTATCAACTACCTATCCCATACATTCTTTTAGGTGACTTCAACAGGGGCTGTATCAACCTAGATGCACGCGGAACTACCATCGAACAGATGCTTTATAAGAATAACATTATGGGATTCATATTGCCATCGTTGGCTACTGCATCACGTAAATGTATATATTCTTTTGAACGCAATTTGTTTTGATTTAATCGAATGAAAAGGAGTTGTTCTATGTTGAAATGATAGCCGTCGTCTTCTCTGCAAACTAAAATCGGATATTGCAAACCGTCGTATGACCGACGAGTTTCCGAGACTCATTGAACATTACCATTTCTACGATGGAGAATTATGTCACGCGAGTCAATGTCTTCACCAACTATAACAATCGCTACTCCATCTATCGTCGGTGCATTGTCTTATGCGTTGGCTGATAGGTGTTTTGTCAGCTCTAACTACAATTTTGTAGTCATCTGTTGGCATTCGTTCTAGGGCAATTCTGAATAGTTGAATTAATTCATTGTGTTGATCAAATAAAGTCTGTAATGCAGCGAAAATTTTTCGTTTTGCGCCCATATTGAATTGGCAACGTTGATCAATTTGTTTATCAGTGTTTTTTAGGAAATAAATCAGCAGAAATTTGTGATCTGCGTTCAAAAGTGGTAGTAGAGACCCAGCACGATGATAAATTTGCCCTTGCATTTTGAATTTTGACATGTAATGTTACTCGCATCAAAATATGTCATTAGAAAACACGAATTGTATTTTTGTATGTTAGAGAGAAAATGTTTTTATAGGCTTATGTCACCTGATAACAACATTGATAATGATTTAAGTAGTGAATGTAATTCTGGCAATTTTACTGTTCCACCCGCTTAACACATTCCTGGTACTTCATTCTTAAATTTAAGGGCATCGCAATATTCTAATTTTTTGTCCATTTTTCGAATCACAACACTTGGATGAAGATAGTAGTTATAAAGAACATCATAGTGAAATGCACCAAAATTGATTTCAGTGTACAGTGACTGCTTGGATCGTTCAGTGCGTACTCGATTGGTTTCTCGTCTTTCATCACGTTGTTGTTTTGTTTTAGACGAACGGACTTAAGAAGTGCGTACTCAATCGATTTTCCGTCTTTCATCATATTTCTGTTCTGTTTCAGACGAACGGGCTAGGGAATTGTGAACTCGATTAGTTTCTAGTCTTAATTTTCTTTGTTCGTTCGTTTCTGAAGTTCGAGATGTTTTTTTTTCGTACTTGAGTGTAGATCTCCAATCGCTTTTCGTTTGGGAGACATGAGTGCACAACTGTTTGAAAAAATATACTCACCAAAATATAATAATAAGTTTTAAAAGATTATGCTTTAAACTCAATAACAATTTAAATGGTTACCATGGTAACTGTTTAATGCCTAGAATTCCAAAATGTCGCGTATCAGCTATTACTCTTGTTGGTTGTATTTTAAATTTTATATCATAGAAATCTTCGTGATGGTATGCACAACAACTCACTAATGTTTCATTACAACCGGATTAACAGTTTAGGAACGCATGCGGGACACACAAACAGACAAACATTTATATATAGAATATAAAATGAATATTAGATGGACATATATTTACGATTTTTTTAAAGTACAAATACCTATTAAAATAAACATAAAAAGTTAAAAAACTCCATTATAAGAATTGAGAAACTGTAAATCTGCAGCATTTTTCTGTATATTCTAATGAATAGAAAAACGATGAAATAATTTTTTGTATAGATTATAGTATTCGAATGAATAGTTGTAGGAATAATATTATTCTCATTGAGAACAAAAAAGTGAAAAACGGATTAATTTTTTTGATATCAAATTAAAATAGCGTTTTGTATAGTTATCCGATTTTGTATAGTAAGTATTTGATAATAAAGTTATTGAATTATATCGCGAACGACTGATTATTCTATAACCAACTTTCCATTGTAATATATTGTATACAATGGTTTTGTTGTGCTTGGTGTTCATCTCGAACAGAACCTACACTAAAGAAATGTTAAAAGTATAAAAACTATATTTTAGTCTCTATTACTTCATCGAAAAAAATTATATTATTATATTATCGCTGTCAAATTAATACATTGATAAAATATCAATGTAGAATGTCATTTTTTGAGTTAAAAAAAAAGTTTTCCATGTTAATTTTAGAAGAGGATTCAATGTAATATTAAGAATTAAAAATTTGCCATCATATTGCCTCCTAAAACAATTGTTTTATATAGCTAAATATATTATTTTATTATTTGAGAAAAAGTTTATAATCAATATATATTTTATAAGGTTTATGGTGCACCAGAGTCTAGATAACTATAGATTTCTGTATTCTCGACATTACGTGATTCATAGTATTTTAATAATTGAACGGTTCACCAGTCATCACTTAAACATCATACTAGTATCCATGTAGTTTATGCTTTGTACGATTGTTTATTATTGATAAATAGGTACATTTTATTAAACATGTCGGAAATTTCATTGACATTGTTTACTAGCCAAATATTAGGAGAAAAAAGAGCGATACGTTTGCAAATTTTTAAATATTTGAATATTTTCATTACTAAATCTTATTATGTTTAAGTATATATAATTTAAGTATATATTTAAAACTGATTTATTATTTTATTAGTGTTTATTTTCACAAGTATGTATTGACTGTAGTCAGCTAAAACGAGTTTGTTTCATATGTTGCTCTTAAAATTGGTATTATGTAGGAAGATTTAGGAAGTCTAGAGAGCGTGAAGTTATCAAACATTTGTTAAATATTAATAATGAACATATTGTATAAAAACACTTAAATTAAATATTTATAATATAACTTAATGCGCATTATAAAATTCATAATAATACATTCGATTCCATTAGAAAAGTGAACGAAAGTCATGATAATGTTTCGTAACTCAGACGGAGTATATAGTGCTAATGATTTATTAAAATATTAGGTTTTAACTAAGATGTGGTTAGATACATAATATTACACATCGTCTTGACAGAACAATGAGGAAAATGCGAATTAGTTAATCGGTGGTCAATGAACTAATAATCGGTAAACGTTCAACATATTATAATACAAAAAATGTGAAATATGGCAAGTTTTTGTTATTATTAAACAATATTATTGTAAATTATTTTTATATATTGTTGTTATCAGTTAAAGATTTTCTGAACATACGTAATATTTTATCTTAACTGAACGTTAGAAGAATATAAATATATTTGTAAAAAAGAAGAAAAGTAACCTCGTAGGTACACGCGTATACTGAATTGCATTCTTGGTAAGTGTCATCGGGAGTTCACAAAGTAACTTTTGGTGGAACATAAGCCCGAAAACTTTTCTCAAAAGCTCTTAAGACGATTAAATGAAAATAGCCATTTGAAACGTATATATGTTAAACATTTGAAATAGGAGTTTATTGTTTTAGCTACCAGTGTTTTATTTTGTTTACCATACTGTATTGACTCAATAGTATTAGGTTAATGGAGTTCTTTTATTTTGATTTCACTTGCCATATTATCCTTCGGTCGCAAGTCTGACACTCAAAATAAATTACAAAGTGGCTATTGTTGAATAGTATTGCTCTGGTTTATACGGCTATTTCCTGTTGGCTTATCGTTAAATATGTCACCCGAGAATGGCAACATGTTCCGACGATTACATTTGAATACCAAATAATCCGAGATGCGTTGTACTGTAAGTATATTCTACCTTCTGTTGCTATTATATTATGTATGAAACATAATATAATAAACATAATAAGAGCTACAGAAACGATTGTGAAGAGCCGTTATCCGCAGCAGAGATTTCGCCGTGAAAACCCAACGTTCATTTTATTTTAGAAAACAGAAATGGTTTTGTTATTTTCCAGTAAAAATAAATCTATTTGAATCGTCTAACACTATGAACTCCCAAAAAAAAGTTTTTGATATGCCAATGAATCATGAAAAATTAATTTATTTTCTAAAAAACAAATTATATTATTCAGGTATATGCAAAAGAAATCTCTTATTTGTTAATTTTTCTTTATAAACTTAATGAAATGAAAAAAAAAAAACCATAAAAATAAAATTAATTAATATGATAGTATTTATTTATACTGAAAAATTCTTTAACAATAATAATAAAAAAAAAGTATTGGATATAAGTTATATAAAATTATAATTACTAAATTTATAACTATAATATGTAGTTTAGATTTTATATAAACAACAATGCTTATTATAATTTTAAAATAAAAAAAATGTGACAACACGAAATTTCTATCGATAAAAAAGAAAAACTTAAAAAAAAAGATCAGTAGATATTGGCTCGAGTGATTTATTTAAACTAAAATTTGAAAGTAGTATAATTATTTTGAATTTGAAAGCATTTATTTATTGAAAAAATGATCGCGAGTGACGTTAGTAGTTTAATATAATCAATGAATATGACATATTTCTAGGATTATACTATACTTCGAGTTTTTTAAAAAAGCAAAAACTTTCTGTTTACAAAATGAATGTATTAAAAAATGTTATCAGTTTCATTTTTACAATTTTATGAAGATTTTCTGTAATTTTTTCTTACGCTTAAGGAAGCAAGAGAAAAATGGGAAAACGTGTCAAATAAAGTACGAACTTAATACAATTTTTTATTGTACAGTAATATATATAAAGATCAACAGAACACTCCTTGAATACGAAATAGTGCTCACAGACAAAAAAGGTAAAATTTATAAATAAAAAACAAAAATTTATACATTTGATTTTCATTTATATATATATATTTTTATTTATTTATTTATATTTTCACTTATATTCAGAAGTTCAGTTAAGTGTTGAATATTATTCTATGTTTATTATTAGAAATTTGAAATTCAGATGCATATATATATATGTTTAGGTACACTAATTATATCAACACAGGATTTTAGAATGTTATCATTAAGCAAAATAAAAAAAATTATTAGGTTCTTAAACAATTTACATATTTACAATGTTGTATATAATTATGTTTTAGCGACATTAAACGTCCAAAAATAAAACAGTGCATTTTATTAATACATTTTATATATGAGTATGTGTGTTAATGTAATTTATTTTAAAACGAGAATATATTTATATTGTCGTCATCACAATTTGATAATATTTTGATGTATCAATATTTTTTCGGTGTTTTTGTGTACTACTCGTGTATGTTCATATTTAACAAATTAAAAATTATGTGTTTTTGATCGTGGAATAATATAAATTTCAAAATAAAAAATATCAAATTCGATTACGATTAAAGTTTAATTGATAGGCACAGTTTCTGTTGGATCTCTGGTTAGTTAATTGATATATATATATATCGTATTATCGTGATTTAATACGTATTTATGTAAATTATGCAAACAGAAATTATATTGCTCTTTTAAAAATATATTAACGTGAAAGAATAATAATCGATAAATATGAATATTAAATCAATTAAAATAACTGACGACGGAATGACGGATCGAAACTGATGAACCGTGTTTAAAATTAATTTGTATTTTTTATTTTAATTCTATGCAGTAAAAAGGCTATTGATAAGTTGTTAAAATAAGAAAATCTTCTATTACACAGGGTATAATGATGGTTTTCAACTTAAACATTTGTCTCAGATATCGAATTAATTGTTAACTTTTCACCCCGTTTCTCCCATTTATTGTTGTATAGAGCTTTAAGTGATTGGTTCTTTGGGGTCGGGTAAAATAAATCTTTTCTGGTTTTGACAGGCACTGTTCTGCTAGTCACTGGCTAACATATTATCGTCGAATTGTCGCTAAACAAATGCTTTGGTAAAAAATGAATGGGATACCATTGGTTAAGCTCTCAAGCTAGATAAAAAAACCGCATTTAAGTCTTATAAATAAAATAATTATAAAAATAATGAGGTTTCTTTATTAAAAAAAAGGTAAAAAAGATGAAAAACATCAATTATTATTCTAGTACGTCGTATTTGTCTTACAATGAATAATCGAATAACCGAAAAAATGTTTCGGTATTTGACATACGTAAGTGAAGATATATTATAGAAAGATTTTACTAAAGTATTTTGAGTTGCGTTTATCTACCCTTAAGCTTATTTTAAAATAATACCTACATTAAAAGAAGCTTAGAATAGCAGCAGATAGTAATTGGTAATTGAGCTGGATAAAAGTTTACTTTATAAAATACACATTTTTTTGTCAGTTCAATGACGTAAATACGGTAAATTTTTGCAGTCATATTTTATTGTATTCAAATGCGTCAATTCAACGAACTAGAACAAAATCGAGCTTTTTATTTTCATAGTTAATATACTCGTACAGTAAAATATATAACGAATTATTTAAACTTTTTTTCAACCTATTTACGCTGTTTAAATTATTTGAAAACTATATATGTTATTATTTATTTATTATTAATTAACAATTAATCATGGTATGCTTATATATTGAATACGAGTTACGAGATCTATAATAAATGTTGAATTCTGTTATACATTTGATTATGAAGTCAGAAAAAAATTTATTTTATAACATTTTAGACCATTGAGAAAATATTAATCATATACGAGTTTATCTACTTTCTGTTATTATTATAAATAGACTTTTGAACGTTTAAATTTTGATAAAAAAGTTCAAACGTCTTAGAAATGTCAGAAAACTCTTTATTTTTTATTAAAAATTAAATATATATACGCGTTAAGTAGGGTCAAAGATACAGTTAAATGTTCAAACATTTTAGGATGTCATCGAGCAAAATTATGTTTATATTATAAATTATTAGTAAAATATAATATTATCAGAATTTGAAAAAAAAATGACCATTTCAGTTTGAAATATGTAAAATTGACTGGTTATTATTAAATCATCTTACAAGTTACAATATTAGTGGATACTTATCCAATTATATTAGTTAAAAGTAGCGTATTTTCTGTTATTTTAGTCTTTATTCATTAAATACCATTAAGTATTCATGAAATGAATAACTAGACATTTGTAGCTAAGATAGGTGACATAATTGTAATTTATTGTGTACAAATGGCTTTTCCAAGTCAACTATGTAGTAAATAATTACATTTTAAGGAGTAGGCTTTTATAATGTTTCTGAATAAAAGACATGAATAAATATATAATATTATTATTATATAAAATAATTATTATGTAATGGACAGAATACTGCTATGAAATTTGTACACGTAACTTATGCGACATTTAAGTATACAGATATTACTTTCAAGTAATGAATTGTATGAATTTACATATGTTGTTAATATTATTATTATTACTATCATTATTTTGTTTTTCTGTTATATAGTTATCCGGAGTCTTAGTTAAACCTCAAGAAGTTATTGTTATATTTAATGTGTATTATTATAACGAGATGGTACCCAAGAAGATTTAGACGATGAAAAGAATAATATAAATAACATATTAAGCATTAAATTATAAAAAGAATACACTATACAATTTATAAATAATAATAAATTAGACTTAGCGTTTTACAATCAAAGTAATGGATATAAAATTTAAAAATTATTAATATAAAAATATAATAATCATGAAAGAAGATAGAAAGGTGCTTATTACCAAGACTCATTCTAACTAGTGTACTAAACCTCGCATAGTTTGTAGTGAACTTAGGAACGTAAAATAAAAATCAGTATATCGAGAGTCTAAAGATATAGAATACGATAATTTATACCAATAAGTAAAGAAGAAAAATTAGTGTTATTATTAATTAGATTTTTTTAAAAAGGTGAATTAGTTTACATACTGAAATTAGACAAAAAATTTATATTTAAGAAGCTAGAGAAAGAAGTATATTCATAATCAGAAAAGTTAATTTAGCAAATCTCAAACATTTAACTTAAACTTTTTACAATTGACTAATATTATCATCAGCATTGTGAGATTTCTACAATACTGAGTCGTATTCTAAAATACAGCGAATCAGTGAATAGTATCATAGCCTCTATACAAGAGGGAAAATAATTTTAAATATAATTTAAGTAATAATTTACTTGAAAATCATATTTTATTCGATTTAGAGTTGAAATGAATATTAGTTTAATAAATAGGTAGTATGAACATGTATTTTGGTTATATTTTCTGTTTTATTCTTAAGATTTTGTAGGATGAAAATTTAAGACTATTAAGTTCGTATTTATGAAGTATGGTTTACTGGAAAAAAATATTTTGGAAAATATTTTATAAATTAACTGGAAATAAATAGTACCATATATGGTTAGCATTAGATTTTGTGCTTTATAAACTCGTATATTGATACGTAGATTATTATTGGCTTTAAAATAATATATGTAATACACAGAAATATATGTGCAAAGTCTTAAGTCCTAAAGTTCAATATTCAATACCTATAGAGTTAATGTTTTAAACTAAATAAATGACTAAGTAATTGCCATTAAATTTATATATATAATATAAAATATTTTTATAAGTAGAGTAGAATTTCGATAACTCATATATTAAAAGGTCTAAAACTTCTGAAAAGAATCTTCGTGAATTTTCATATTAGTAGCTTGAGTTTTACTCGGTTCATCTTTTTAGTAGTTTGAAATTATATGAAAGTTGTACTGTATTTACAATATAAAAAAACCCTATGCAAAGTTTTTACTATTTATTCGCAATTCAAATACAAAATGTTATTTAAATGTTTTTTTTTTAAACTTGTATCTTCTACAATTGAAATCAAATATATAAATAAATAAATATATTTTTTGTATATACAATTTTTTTTCATTTTATAGTATATAATATAATATGAATTAACAGAATTCGATAATAATGTATTTTGATGTGCAAAACATCTTTACGTGTGGTAGGAGCGATTTTGTGCAAACATAACGGAAATATATAATGAAAGTTTGGAGTGTTATATTGCCAATTTAATGATGTATGATTATTTAATTATTTTCATAATGAATTAGTTGATGTAAATGTTGAACAATCGTATATATTAAATGTAAATTCTATTTATGTACAATCGTTCACGTTTTTCTGAATAAAGTTCTTGTATATGATATATTCAACTTATTAATTTATTTTAAAGTGGAATTTTCATTATTTATATTCTATCCTTTGATTTTGCTTATCTTCCGGATCTGCCTTATTTTCTCGATTTTATGCAGCTAGATATTATAATATACATAACATTTTAAGTACTAATTAAGGCTTGCTCATTTCTTTATTTATGTTTTCGACACTTAAATTCGCATCAAACACAATTAACTAATACATAAATCACGGTTAAAGTTTATAGATAACTTAATATGCTTTGATAAAATATATTTCTAGAATAATAATAATGGGAAAAAAAATATGTATATATTCAATTAAAGAAAGCATAACATAGAAAATATAATAGCGGTCATTTTACAAATAAATAAATATCTTAACTAATAGTTCGTGTAACCCACTTATATTTTTTTATTAACTGGTGAAATATTAGGTTGACATTTTAAGTGTTACTATACAATAAAAAAAGCTTTAATAAAAAAAAACTTCATTCTATGGTTCAAGAAAAACACGTAAATTCTCGTTTTCTGTATTTTATAGTTTTTTTTTGTTTCTTTTATCGCTATAAAAAGATTAACAAATTGTATTTGTCAAACGATTTTTATTTCTTTGAATTCAAAATAATATTGTACATATTATATACGTATGTACATAAAGTGTACTTTTAAGAACATTTTTAATTAAAACAAAATATATGTATATTCTCTTGAACTAACTCTTACAACACAACTAATATTAGAAACTAAGGTGATTCGAAGTAGATTGCCATTTTTTTCAAACTTTATATTGTAAAAGCAGGACCGTAGATTTTTATTAATATTATTATTTTGAATTAAAAACTTGTGTATACCGTAATATGAAAAATGTATGGGTAAAGAATGTATACGATTTGTTGAAAAATTACTGGCTATTGTGGGACAGGTGAGTTGTAAATGTTAGGGTGCTTCAAAATGTGCAAATACAGGATGAGAGGGATCGAGAAAAGCTGTCCGTATTACATGGCTTGCGATTTTTTCCCTCCGCTCAAAGTACCTTTCTTGGATATTTTATTCAATAAAACTTCATTGGACGTCATCTGATAAGGCAGATCAAAACAAGATGGTGGGGAAAAAAGGTTCGCTACCCTTTTTTGTTCCCTTTCCTCCCCGTTTTTCTATTTCTATTTTTATTTATTATTGTTATTATTAGTATTATGTTGTAGCTATATAGGTAGATAACATTTTATTTCCATGTATTTGGTTAACGTAAACACGGAAAATGAGTAATGGACGAATACGTGGGGGTGGTATGTATTTTTTTTCTTGGGATGGGCTGATATCATTTTTTACCGATAACCGATATTCCGATATTTCCTGCCGTTTTAAACTGATAACTGATGTAATGCAAAAACTATGTTGTAAAGGGATATTAAAAAAACCCGATATTATCTGCCAGTAATCGATACAATTGATAACAAACATTTAAATTATTTAATGTTCATAATGCTAGACATAATAATTATTAATTACTATGCACTAGGCTTTTTTAAAATTATAAATAATTGTAAATAAACATTAAGTTTATTTTTCAATTTGTACTAGTTTATTTTTATTTTTTAAATAAAATTTGTAAATACCAATTATCACAAATGTAGTTTCATGAATTCAACTAGGTATTCAATTCAATGATGGACGTTCACCAATTTAACACAAATATAGATATGTGCATACTACATTATTATACTGTAGTTTACTTAGAGAATTTAAGTATTCTCAAACAATAATCTGATATAGATAATTAACTCATCTTTGATATGTTAAATAGTACAACGTATGCAGCATGAATAAAAAAAAATGGCTATAGATAAATCTTTGATTGTAAATATCATTATTAAAATTTAATATATAATATGCACCTAAAATTTTCATAAAATATAACTTTTTAAATTTCATGTAGCTACTATATTGTCATTACTAGTTATTAAATACAAATAGTAGTCTTCGCAGTAATTTTTTGCCAAATTGTGCTACATTTTTGTAATAAATCAGAAATATTCTTGAGCAAATTCACATGTTCATGACGAATATCCAACGTTTTCGGCTCCTTTGGTCTATCTTTGAATTATGATTCAATAATATATATACATATAAGTAAAATATATAACCTACAATAATTAGTAATTATACGAACCGTCATAATCCTTGATATTTAATATTTAATATTATTATGAATATTTAAAAACATGGTCATTAAGTAGAATAATGACATTACAAAAAAAAAATAAAAAATAAAAAAATAAAAAAACATCATGTTATTGCTCACAAAAATATATTTGCGAGACAAAGTTTTAGTTGACATTTCCTCGACGTGTTTTGAATAGACCTGTCGGAATATGAAACAGCTAAATATAAGCTATATATAAATAAAAATATATGTTGCTTATTATAAACGCGTCGTTCAAAACGCAATTACGTTTATCGATTAAGTTCCTGTGGCAGTTGGTGACTTTAATTTTGTATTTTGATACATTTAAAAAAAAAGATTTTTCCACACCACCTGCTTTATTTCATTTTGTATCATAAAGCAGTCTATAAAATACGGTTTAAATCGTTTTCAAAATTGAAACAGATCGTTTGACGTTCTAAAAAAATCACAGAGCTTCATGCGAATGACATTTTTATAGAATTTGTTTGTATACACATTCTAAGAAGTTATAATGGTTGCCATTTTATTACTTTATTTTTTAAATCATGACGGAATTGTTAACCTATTATTATATTATATAAGTAATAACAAATAATATACAAATATTGAAATCTTACTACATTTTTGGAATAATTAGCAAATATAAAATGATGTATAAGCACAATCAATTGATCGATAATGTAAATATGAATATATAATATATTATAGTAAACTGAACATCAATGAGTGAAAAGTTCAAATTAAGTAAAAAGTTAAGTTAATTTTAATTAAATTACTTAACGCGATAAGTTTTTTTAAAATTAATTTAAATTTAATGTATTAACCTAAAATTAATTAATCTTACATAAGTATTTAAATTATGTTAAATTAATAATGATATTAATTACTATATTATATTATTATATATATATATATATGATAATTATATTATAGTTCAATATTACATAACACATTGGGAGGTCTAATATCACTTTTTATTCTATTTAGAAAATTAAAATGTTTAACTAAGTTACTTTTTTAATGTTAACTTTTAACTTTTGAAGGTAAAAAGAAAAATATACTTAATTTTTAACATAGCTCATATCCTTTAATATTTATTAATATATGTATTTGTGCTTGTGATATCTAAATTCTTCTTTTTTTATATCGATTATCTAATTATAGGTGAAATAATATTGTGAAAAATTCAACAGTTTTGTGCATAGGTGCGTTTATTATTGTTTATATAAAATTATTACGAGTTATCCTTTTATAAATTGTTTAATCCATAAGAATTAATCTAACTATTTTTGAATTTCTATCAAAATATTGCGGCAGTATAATAATTGACCGGATGATCCCACTGAGATCAATTTATTGGATATGCTGCTGTTATTTTCACATTGAAATCTCCAATTATTCGCACGACCGACTCTATGTAGTAAGTATATATACATGTATCTAAGCTTATCAATCAATCCTCCTCACACTCCAAGTAATCGGGTTTTTTCACCCGAGTGGTGCCTATTTAAGCGAATATTTTTAAAACACAATATCAAAATACACGACTCTATGAAACCCACTTATAGACCCAACGTAAAACATTATTTTGCTTTTAGAATTTCTGATTATGTTCTGTGCAAAAATCGTGTTAAAAAAAAATAACAAGCCAGTTCAACGCTGCAACGAGGGCGTCATATAATATATGGATTCGATAGTTGTTATGTCCGATATATTATGTAGGTATACATATGGGTTTCTCGCCCTAACACACCTATATACTATAATTGATGCAAATGACTCTCAAGACGCGTGTTTTTTTTTGCATCGTAGTGCCATTTAATAAACAAATAAATTTAAATAATAATAACAATATTCATAAAAATTTTTGATAGTTATAATCTCTTGTTTTTTAACAATGCGATTAACCAATAGTTTGTAGCAGAAATCTCTATACTATTTTTTTAGTTCAGATATATAATATTAGCAAAGTGCATAAAAATTACCTCCCAGACAGCGATTTTGTAATATAAATATAATAAAATAATTCGAAGACGATAGTATTTAAATATTATTGTTATATTTGAAAACTATTTAAAATACATAAAAATAATAATTTTACTTAAATTTTTGTCCATTAAAATAATATCATTAATATTTTTTTCAGACATATCCACGTAATTGATAAAAAAGTATTCAAATACTTTTTCATCTCGATTCAATGTTTCGAAGAAAAAAAAATTGTAAATTTAATAATAATTATTTATGTAAAATTTACTGAATAATTTATAAATATCAAATGAAAATTTTCAAAAAGATTAGACGTTAGAAAAGAATTTGATTTTTTTTAACATAATTTAACGAAAATAAATAAATTATACAATTATAGTATATATTATAATGTATATATAATATAAGTAAATTTACTATTTTCATTATAAAAATACAATTATTCATTTCCTAGTAATAACTAATAATGCAGAGATGTTCGTGACGTGTAAGGGTTAAAATTGTAAAGACTATTATTAAATAATTATATTATGTGTACACATACCCCTGCGATTTTATATACACTATTGGTACGATACATATGTTTTAATATGTATCAGATGACATATCGTAGCAATGTGTAGGACCTTATGTGTATTCGAATACAAAATAAAAGTACTTTTTGCAGCACTGAATTTTTAATATACATTATTTAAAAAATATATTTACATTCAAATCATACAATGCATATAAGAGTAACTATAATTTGAGAATATTCTCTGTATGTTTCGAGTTGATTTAATTTGTTGCGAATATAAAAATAAAAATATATGTATTTGACTATGACTACATCAGTTATTGTCGTTATAGTATGTTATAAATTATTTTGATAGCTTATAAACGAATTCATTATAAATTAAAACAAAATATCAAATAACTAGCAAAATATTTAAAATAATGTTTTTGTAACATGAATGTTGTAGAAAAAAATATTCGATAATGTAAAATAATTTCTATATATAACTTAAAACTAATTTTAATGTAATATCAATATTTTTTTTCTTAGATTAATTAAATTTTTTATTATAATTCACATATGGTGCCTTTAACTATTGTGTTTTTAATTTTAAAATTGACACATAAATAGTTTGTACGTGATGCAAGAGGAATTTTAAAACATACATATAATAAATAAAATATATGGAGTTATACATAAAGATATTATGTTTTATTTTGATGTGTATGTAGTTATTATTAAAAAAAAAAAATGTTAAGGTAAACGCTAAAACATTTTTACAAGAGATATTTTATCTTTGAAAATTTAATTATAATGTCGTATTTTTGCTCCCCCCCTCACATCCTAAATGGTAATGATGGCATGTTATCTAACCAGATTATATAGTTATTAGTGGCATATTTGCCTTTTTTTAAAATTACATTAGTTATAATTCATATTTTGAATTATTTAAATGAAAGTTTTACACAAGGTATATTTTTCTTTACACCAAGCATGACATTTATTCTGCCAACACTAATTCTAAAGTTTCATTTTTATAAAACTGATTTATTAAAAACTAAAAATTAACTCAAATCAAAGTTTACTTACCGAGTTATTACATTGTGTAAAAGTTGTTTCAAACTAATAAATGTTGTTAGTATTTTATCCATGAAATACACAATGGTACTTTATCACAAAAGTAATCGGTCACTTTATTTTGAATTGGAAAACAATCAGTCGATTGATTAAAACTACTGAAAAAATAAAAATTAAATAAAACTATGTTAAGCTTAATGACTAGATAACAATATAATATGTGAAACATAATTTATTAATACATTTAAATTAAAAGATTTTATTTATTAGATTATAATACGTAGTTTATTTATATAAATAATTGGGTTAATTAATTATTAAGGCGGGTTTGCACTCTACAACTTATTGTATATTTTAACAGACATATAAAGACAGTCAACGAAATGTAAATTTGATGAAGCGTCAACACGTTCTGTCTTTTTGTCGGTTTTCCATCTCAGTTTTAACGGTTTCAGTCTTTCGATTCATTAAGACGTACGATTTCCTGTCTACACACTCCGTTTTACTTGATACGATTTTTTTGTATACGATAAAACGTACAAGTCGTAGTGTGTTAACGTGCATTTACACTTATTCAAATAATATATGAAATAATCGTTTAAATGTTGTAAGTTTTCATATGATTAAGATTCTATTTATGAAAAGAAAAAAATTTCCCGAAATTATAAAACATAAAATATAAAACACAACAGATAATAAATATTAATGGCAGATATTACGTAGTATTTTGCATATTAAAAAGAGAATCAAAATCGTATTCATCCATATTCAGTTCTAGATTTTATTTACATTACGTTAATAATTATAATTGTAAAATATCTATAAAATTTGATGAGAAATCAACTTAGATGAAAATTTATCAATCGTGTTCGATTTTAAATAGTAGGAAATAGTGAAGGCATGAAATAACCATCGTGTTGGTAGTAGATTTACAAAAATAAAGGCCTAAATTATATTGAACGATGTTTAATTAGTAAATAGGAAATATGAAAAATAACTGCTGCACGGTGTAAGTACATGCCAAAAATAAAAATAAAATTGTATAACTTAATTTTCATTTTAACTGTATACGCAGTATTAAAGTTACAAAAGGACTTCACCAACTTTGTGATACCCAAGAGGTTACCAAATGTTGATAAATGTGTTTCATTTTGTTTTCATGGTAAAAATGGTTTTTGATTTAAAATGTTGTTTTTTACAAAGGTAGTTTCTAATTTTTCTATTCAAGGTAGTATACTGATGCAAGTTTTGTAGACACAATAAAAATACACAGGTTCATACAACTAAAACTTCTTTAAAAGATTTATATTTTGCTTTTGTTCGATTTATTACAATATACAGTTCTGGGTTTTCTATATAAAACTTATTGTGTAATCAAGTTTTAACTTGTGTGAAAAATATATGTGTAAATAGTTTGTCTCAATCGATTTTATAAGATGTTTAGTAAAATTAATTTCTCAGAACTTAAAAGGATGGTAAGTGTTAATTTGCTGAGACAATTGCTATTTTACTTAAATAATTTTTTTTTAGATTTTTAGTGAAGCGAATATTTTACAGTGTTTTTTTCTTACTTATCTAGTATATTCTAGTACTACCTGTAAATACTTCTTCGTATAGAATAAGTGTTTTGATTTTCATTACTAACCAAACTTTCAGTAAGAAATCGTACGTAGATTTAGATTTTCTTAGTAGATTTTTTAAGTGTAACCAACAAATTGGAAAAAATCGGTAAATTTGTATACACATCCGATTTTTATAAAATCAAATTTCATTTTTTGTTGAAATTTCAAATTCTTACCAGTTATCTATTATGATATACATATATGACTGTATAAACTTATATGATATAAAAATAATTCGATCGATTTCAAGCTAAATACAGATACAATATTAAAAATTCCCGGATTTTTTTATATTTAAAAATTAATACAATTATATGTTTTGAGATCGAAGATTTAAAAATTGAATACAAGATTTATATAATATAAACTATACCAATATCCTGACGAAAGCGCAATGTTTGAGTTATACACAGCTTATTGAAGTTTTATTGTTATGTATATATTTTTGCGTTGTAGTTGTTTGAGAAAGGGGGGGGCAGAGTGAAGCACATTGCGTAGATTATTAATGCGTCTACGTTATGAGTGGTGTATAAAATATCCACATGAATTAATGGACCTTGACAGTAAGTCAGTCCCATCCCAACGGTCAAACGCATTTGTTTTAAAAATTTATATTCAACTACGCGACTTTCCATAACTGTCGGATTTTCGCTCGTCGAAATTTGTATTTTCTACTCCGTTGTATATTCTATTTGCGAATAATCTGGAAAAATGTGCATGGAAATGCTTTTTTTACCATTAATCCAGCGCTCCATAATAGATCGGAAACAGTACGGAAGGACAATGTATAACGTGGTCGTAATCGCGCCGACGACGTTAAGCCAACCGATTCGCGTCGTCGCGTCGACGTCGTTCGTCGCGGAGAAACATGAAAGGTTCGTATAAAACGCGAGCTAAAATAACGTCGAGTGGCGTGAAGATAAAAAAAGGATTATGGCGTAGATGGTTTTCCACGATACGCGAAACATAAAATCACTACTCTAAAAATTAAACCAAAAATTTTGTCAAAAACGTTTCTATTCAATGTGTAAGATTCAGTAATTATTATTATTATGGTCTATATTTAAAGTCGATAAATCAAAAATTCAATAAGTTCATTCCGCTTCAAATAAAACTAATCGATAATTTTGCTTACATATTTTCGAATATACAATTATGATATTTTCGAAAATAAGTACAAGGATCAACTTCAAAATCGTACAATAGCCGATTTTAATTATTTTTTTACCAATTTTACCTTATTAGTATACGAGTACACACATCAAATAAATTCGAAACAATTCGATTCATAATTAATTGAGTTGTTTCGATTAAAAGTTATTTTTAGTTGAACTTTAAAGCATTTTGAAAATGTGAATTGATCAATTTATGCGGGTTTTTGTTATGCTTATAATAAACGAAATATTAAGAATATCTATTTCTCATATATAACACAATAAGTCTACAAAATGTACTCATATTAAATTTAAATATGGTCTATCAGATACTCTAACAATATTGAACAAAAATGAAAAATCGATAGTTACAATTATTTTTTAAAAGATTAAATTTTCAAATATATGGGTATTTTTCCTAGTTTTATGGTGATTAGTTTTTTAATTTTCATATTAAAAACCAAAAATTTTAATTGAATACAATTATAACATTATTCTACTTACATTAAAAAATATTTTATAATTCATTTCTCACACATTGTTTTTAAGCATTTATAAATTTTAAAATTTTGATGAAATGGTTTATGTTTCTTTTGCGTTACAAACATAAGTTATATATACATGTACAAAACATAAGTTTTATGTTTTAAGCTTAAAAATTGAATACAAGACTGAAGTCATATTTTTTTTATATGTAGTATCTCAAAATTCATAAAATTCGATTTGCACAATTTGTATTTTTTATAAACATTTACATTATTATTTATGATAAAATTCAGCAATTTTGTAAAAAAAAAAAACAGTTATGTTACTCTAATCTTAAATTAGAAATATTCATATATTAAACAAAATAAAATAAACTGGCTTTGGTTCAGAATTATTCTTTCGGAAGCAATGATTTATTATAAACAAAACACCCGATCAAATAATTCATACAAACCAATATTCACTAACCTCTTTCTACATTATTGCGGAAATTGATTTTTGATATTTTAATTGAATCTATAATAAAAACCTATGTTAATTTATATATTCTTAAACATTTATTATAGCGCACTAAAAAAAAAAAAAATCTACTCCCACAATAATTTAGTTTAAATCTTTTGTCAGAATTAAGTATTATTTATTCTACGGAATTTTCTCTAGCTTTAGGTCTGAATCATTGTGAAATGTGCAGACAGTTAATATTGAACTCTTTTGAATTATTGACATGTGCATGTGCACATGCGAGTAATAGTTACGTCTATGATAATAGGTCATTAATAATCATTTATTTCTCACACAACCATAATTACGTACCCACTCAATGCCGAAAATTACATGTCTAATACTGTTTAACAAAAGTACGTTACCGATACACTTAAGGATATCGCGTTTTATAATATGTCCGCCGACTAAATGTCTATAATGTTTACGCGTGAAGTCGTCACCCATTTCAATAATCCTTTTTCGTTTCGTCCATGATGTGTGCTAGAATTATACAAATATATTGTATTATTAAAAATAACACCACAAAATTGATTTTGAAATATGGTATTATGTCAAACAGTGAGAAAATGATTAATATTTAAATGCCAACTATCTTTAGAATTCCCGAACGTTGTAAGTGTGCTTTTTGAGAAAATCGACCTAAATGTTTTATCCATAACAATCATCGTATTCCGAAAATGGAAATCGAAACAATTTTAATGGAGATAATGGGTAGAAGGGCACGTTAAATTGTATGATACAAATATCAATAAGATTCGTGTTTGCTCATAGATAACGGTAATTTACGACTTCAATATCGAATCATGTCCAAACGAAATAGAAGCTAAAATCAGTTTTTGCGTTTCACATGGTATTTTTGCGTTTCGTCTAACCTAATATATTATACATACCTGTATAGCGCCACCATGCGTTCACATTACAGGCTGTTAGCCGTCGGCCGTTGTATAAAATGTGTTCTAGTACAGAAACAATTCACAATAAAACTCGTTCGTTTAAAAGGATAGTCGAGAATGAACTAGAATACTGTTTATTTTTTTAACATAGAAAAGTGCACATCATTGTGATTCAATGATAAAATAATATATATACGAAAATACAAGAGTATATATACACTTTTCGTTATTCAAGGGAAAAAAATCATTTTCTACGATAGTAAATTTTAAATAAACAATTAATATATTATATATATATATATATATATACCATTGAATATAATGCATTATTAATCATATTGATCTCACAAAAATGATTTACAAGTATAATTTTTCATAACTTCGACAGGTTGTTGGTGTAAAGTGCTGGTGAAAATGTAAAAAATACTTTACCATACAAATTTAGGGTATAAATAGTACGAAGTCACTAAATTATATTATATACTATTGCATAGTTTTGGACATAGCGTACACAAAATATATATAAATTCAACTTTTAATGAATAAATGTATGAAATATAAACTATCTAAGTTTAACATTAAAACTTTAAAAACTTAACATACTAAAATGTACATATATATGTAATATAATATAAAAATATATGATAACAAATAGTATTTAAAAAAAAAACACGTACATTTTCAAAAGCTACTACTCGGATTTATATTAACTAAATAAGTGTTAAAACAGTGCGTGCTGATACAGTTAATCCATGAAAATTAAATATAGTACCCATGAAAATCGACTTGACAATCAAAATAATTATATCGACAAAAAATTATTTATCTTATAAAGTATGAAATAAATTTTGAAATTAAATCATTTTACAAAAAAAAATATATAATTGATTTAAAATTATGTAATTAATATAAATTGATATTATGGAGTTTACAAATTATTAGTTGCCTTACGCGGTATTCGACTTTGTTTTAGACTTAAAAAAATAATATTTTATTTTTATTTCTGTCATAATTTTTGTTTTTTTCATCTTATATCATATATTATACTTGTTCTTATATTGAACAAACATTTAAAGCTCGTTTCTTAATTTTTTTTTTTTTTTATAAAAATGTGTGACAAGTGAATTAGGTGTTCTTTAAAACTGATGGAAGCACTGATACTTAGCTGGTAGAACGTAATTATAAATTAGTATAATAATTTATTTATAATCGAGTTTTTATAATGTATGAAGGCTACGTAATTTTCTTTCATATTTTTATCGATACTGTTATTCTTGAAGTATCTATATCATATATATATATATATATATGACGATTTTTATGATAGGTATAAATTTCGAAACCTAAGAGGTTGAATGACTCAATTTTCAGGTTTCAAACATTTCTACCTGCAAAGTACTAACTATCCGTTCAAAAATCGTCTGGTAACGTTTCGTGTATAATGCAATACCACAATTCTCGGATATTTCAAAAATTGTCTGAAATTTCACGAGTATTATTTGAAAATGGTTTTGTATGACTATCATACGATTACGATAAAGATCACAATAGATTGAAGCGCACCGATTACAATATAAATAAGAAACAAACATACAATCATTAATATATATATAGATAAATAAGTGCTAAAAAAAAATTATATATTTATATTTTAAGATAAATACAAAACGATTTAGTTAATAATTTATAAAGGCATTAATTTTATCCTATAAACCCGTTTTTTTTTATGGAGAGGCTTTTTTTATATCATAGTAACAGATTTTTTAAGGATTAAATTGTCAGATTAAACAATATGAGAGGTGAAATATATTACATTTTTTAATAAAATAAATAAACCAGTTATAATTAAAAATAATTGTAATGTGTACAAAGTTATATATTGATGAGTTAAAACATGCTATTTGTATTTATATTTTATATTCAGTGGTCACCGTTTATTGGACTCATTCGCTTATTGGATTTTTTTTTTTATTTTTCATTCAGAATGGCCATCTTTTATCACCAAATATCTTCCGTCTTGTGTGTTCAATGCGGATGAAACTGGTCTTTTTTCAGGACATTATTTGAGCACACGTATGCGTTTAAAAATGAAAAAACTAGAGGAACTAAAATTAGTAAAGAACGCCTAACCATATTATGCTGTGCGAGTATGAATGGTGAAAAAAGAAAACTGCTTGCCATTGGGAAAAATAAAAATCCCGGTGATTTTATTACATAATAGTGTGTAACTGAAATCTGAATAAATATTTTTTAAGTAAAGAAGTATTTTAAAAATTTTTTTTGGGGTCATTCGGCTTATTGACTCATTCGGTTAATGGACTCAAATGATCTAGTCCTAAAGTGAGTCTAATAAGCGGCGACCATTGTATTATGAATTGATAAAAAAATTGATGTACGGCAGTATATAATATTACAATTTCTTGTTTTTCAATTATAAAGATGAGTCTGAGTTTAATTGATATTTCAATTTAAAACTTAATAAGTATAAGTATTTTTTTATACATAGTTCTTATTAATTTTTTGTAATAAAACTGCAGTTAAAGTTATTACAAATATTTGCGTGTAAATATTTTTTTTATCTTATTTAATAACCGCAGTACTGTGATTTAATCGCATCAAAATAAACGACGAGTCATTTTTATAGAGATATTATGCTAAAGAGAGATAATTCGCGTTCAAATACGATTTCTAGTGTATGATAATTACGATGCGATTCATTATGGTGTGTGTGTATGTGTGTGTATAGCCGGTAGTCGCGTATTTTAAATGTTGTTTTTGGGACCGAAAGAAGAACATATTCATTAAAACTCGCCGTTGTATTATTGCAGGATTATAAATCAGGCATGATGCAATATTTTCGGTACAGGACCGCGCGGTACGAACGGATGGTCACAAACAATGGGACATATTATATTATATTCGCGTGTGAAACGTGATTTATAGCTTTTTTCATGCTTTGATTCACCACGTTTTAACGTTGTCGTACACGCGCAGCGTAGTACACGACTTGTTGTTTTACAAATTATAACGCCGAATACAATATATTTTAAACAACAAGTGTTCAACACACAGTTTCTGTTCGTTTTTTTACATCGTTTTTACAATCGTTTGCTTTAAACGAATTTTTTTCTCGTTTTTTTTAACGTCACCCACGACACATTATTTGGGTGCAATGCAGTATTGAGTAATTTGGCAACTACAATATGTTGTCTCTCCGTCAAAAGTGTAAATGAATATTTTTTTTTATTGCTGTTATATAATTTTAACATCATTTAAATTTAATGCAATTTAAGTTATTTAAGGTTATAATGAATTGGAGGTATCTATATATCTATAGATCGTCTCTAAGTTGGTCATCTATAATAATTAAACATCCGTATCAGTGTTGGTCTACAAGCTATTATATTTGAGCCCCCAACACAATGACTTGCATTGGACGGGCCTAAGCACAATAATATTATTTATATATTTAACATTTACAAGCATAAAACAAGTCAGTAGTATGTACTAAATACTTTTATACACGTAACATTCAAAAAAGGTCTTGGCTAAACGTTTTTTATAAAATGTATTTTTACGTACTTAAACGGATATAGTAGGATATAAATGTGTTAAAATGAAAATTGCGAGGTTCTTTTTTATAAATTTAACAGATCTTAGTGTTTTAACTTATATGTGAAACTAAATATATAAATATATATTTAGTAAAAAATGTCACCTACTATTTTTATATCATACACGGTCGTTATAGTATAAAACTTTTTACAAATATCATATACTATAATATCTGTCATAATAAAAGTGGTTCATAAAGTTTTATTGTTAAAATGATAAAAAACGATTAATATTATTACATTTTTAACTATATATTTCTTTAACTAATTTTATAGTATTTTATCATCAAACTGTTTTGTTACCTCTAGCAACTAGCATGTATCTACCAGTGCTCTCTTCGGGTGGCTTAGAAATACACTGATATTATTATCTGTATAAGAAAGCAATGCTGTATACAAGGATATTAGGTGCCCTGGTAAAATACGAAATTCTACAACAATAAAATATTACCTTTTTCAAGTTTATTGTCTCTTCAAAGAATAAATAGTAAAAAATTTGTCAAAAACAAAATAGAACATGTGCTCAATTAATAAATTAGTAATATTGTATTGCATCGCATTTTATTACAATTTATTTTGTATTAACCAACAAAGTAAATGTATTCTTATAAATAACATATACTTTGTATACTATAGCAAAATAACGCATCTATCAATATTTAAAATATAAGCTCTATTCAAATGGAAAAATGCTAATTAAATATAATATACAGATGGTGAATGTCAATTTATTTGTTCTTGTTCTTCTCCAGCTTTATAGGTCATTGAGGCCCATCGCTGCATAACAAATTTTTTTCCATCTCTCTTCTGTCCAGATTTAGTTCATTAATATTGTCTTATCTCTAGTTGTCATAGTTCCTTCTTGCTTTTGTCAATCCATCTTTACTTCGGTCTTTTAATCAGTCTCCTACCCTGAGGGGTCCAGTTTAATACATCTTTAGTTATTGATTTAACCTTTAATACGTGATCGAGCCATCTTAGTCTCTTGTATCGTATTTCGACCATTATATTCGGTTTTTTGAATAATTCTTGTACTTCAATGCTAAACCTAATTTTGTACGTTTGAGTTTCTTCAATTTTTTTGCTCCGTAAATTTTTCTAAGGAATTGTTTTCTCTATGACAGCTAGTTTTTTCCATCTCCCAGAGTCGTGGGCCATGTCTCACATGCGTATATTATCACCAATCTTGATAATACTCTGTATAGTGGTTCTTTTGATTTCTTTGATAGCCACTTCGATCTCATTAACCTCGAAAGGGCATAAAAGCATTTGTTCCCCGAAGTAATACGTTTTTTAATTTCCTCGTGGTTTATCATTTATACTACTTAAGTTAGCACCTAGATATAGATAAAGTTATTAACTTCTACAAATATAAATTCGCTGACCTGTAGTCCAGTTGCATACAAATATGGGTAATATGTATACAGTTTTATCAAACAAAAAAACATTACACATATTTTTTTGGGTAAAATTTGTTCGACAAATTGTAGTAATTTAGCACTTTTGAATATGATAATAAGAAATTTACTGCTTTTTCCCTCGTTTGGC
This sequence comes from Schlechtendalia chinensis, assembly GCA_019022885.1. Lineage (NCBI taxonomy): Eukaryota > Metazoa > Arthropoda > Insecta > Hemiptera > Aphididae > Schlechtendalia > Schlechtendalia chinensis. The sequence goes on along the minus strand of CM032339.1, from coordinate 1,059,094 downwards.
ATTGTACGAGTTTACATCATGAGACACACACACACATACACACACACACACACACACACACACACACATATATATATATATATATATATATCGTGTTCGTTTCATTCAAATCACATATTATCCAAGTACAGAAAAAAACTGTTGATAAAACTTATTATTATATTTATCAATGATAATTGTTTTTTTTTTTTGCAATTTATTATTATGACTTTGAAATAGTAACTTAATTGGTTATTGATATAAATATTTATTAGGATTTAAAGGCTTAATGAATAGGTCCTAAGTTAAGCTAGATAATGATGTATATTCATCTCCACGAAGTAAAAATGTAGTTACTAAATGCGCTTTGCCATGACCATACCATGCCACTACACGCATTAACACACATCATATTACACGTAATTAATCATTTTCGTCGATTGTTCGCTATGTTTGCATAGTATATTGATGATGTGGTTTGTGATAATTTACATTTTCCACTCGAGTGCACGAAAGATGCATTGCTCAACGATGAACGTAATAAACTAGTAATAATTATATTATTAACAATAATATTAATAAGTTGAATCCTGAAATTATTTAATTAGAAGATAATTCCCATCACTTTGTTAAATTAGAAATATTAATAGTATCACGGTGTCCTTAAATAAAATATTTTGAATTCTTGACAGCAGTTTAATTTTAAAATAATGTTAATTTAAAAATAAAAATAAAAATAAAATTTAATTTTTAAATAATTACTCTTGTGAGTTAAAGAATTTCGAATATAAAGTTAATATTTAACATATTTTTTAATTTGTTTGGCCCGGGTATTTTATAGCACTAAGACTAGATATTTAACTTCAATTGTGTTTATTATGTATATACCTAGTAAAAACAACTTAAATAATACTCACAGAAGACCATAAACATAAAATATTCGGTAATGTACAAAAATCTATGTTTTCATTGAATTATATTTTTAGATTTATTTATGATAATAACTAAAAAAAGAAAAAAAAGTTGGACAACTTTTTACAACATATGTTAATCACATTTGAAACATGATATATATGATCAGGTATTTTTATTATGACGATTTTATCGCTACATCAAAATAGATTGAAACTTCCTAAAGTAATTCAGTTTTTATTATTATGTTGATGGTTGGAGAATGGCAAAGAAATGTAACAGTATTTTATTATAATTTAAAAAGTATTATTATATAGAATTTAACTTTATATTTCTCATAAGGCATGCTTGCCCCTAAAGAATAAATTATTCTATAGTTTTTTCTGAGCTATATACATTTTGTTTTGTTTCTGATTTTGGTATTTTTGTCTATAATATATATATATATATAATACACATCTAATAAATCTATTTTCAATAATAAAAAAATATAAATTTTATGTGTTATACTATTTACCTCGTATTTACGTGGGCATATCGAAAATTTAGATTTTAATTGGTTTACCAAATAGTTATATATAGATCAATTCTTTAGCTCATCCGATAATATTATTTTGTATTCTCTTGTTTGTAATTTAATTTATATTAAACACGCTCGTATAAATACACGATGGTCGTATAAGTGCGATTGAATGTGCCGAATCAAAATGTGTCACTGTGTAAATATGCATGTTGTAGAGTAAATTTAGCGATATCAATCTTATAACTATGCTAATATAATATGCATATTTTAGTTCGTGGTCGATAAACGGTTCAATTTTCATGAAATATTCACTGTTTGCTTCCTTATCATTTCCAAATGTATATAGGCTACGTTTCGTTCCACTAACCGTATCTTCATCATTGAATAAAAAAAACCCAAAAATAGTGAGTATATTTCATACTTCAGACAGAGTTAACATTGAATGGACATTGAATAAATATAATCATTTTGTTGTAGTGATTGAAACGTTAATACGATGTGAAATATCCGATTATGTTCTATTCTTATAACATTTACCTTTGTCTAAGCTGGGCCGAGACTGTCAGGATACAATTAAATTTTTTATATCATTTGTATAACATTTTTATTTTTTCTTATACCTAATTATTGTTTATTTTCATTATAGTTCACTTATTTTATTGTTTATTTATGTACAAGTATGGTTGCTTGTATTTACTGTACGGTGTTATAAAAGGAGTGTATAATAAATGCATAAATAATCATTTAATGTACAAATAATATGCATAGTAATTAATATCATTCATAAATATGTATTCAAATTAGTACAATAGCATAAAATAATAATATAAAAGGGTATAATTTATAATGGTATTGTTTAAATATAAAAGTAACATCATTTGTCTATTTATGTAAATGTTTTTCTAATTTATTAATTTACAATAAATATTCCATATGTTAGTGTTAAAATAATATATTATAAATTTGTATCATATTAACGAAGATTTCCGTATATAATCAAAATTATGTATAAATACATTTAAGTGGTCTTATAGAAATAAAATAATTCTAAAATAGTAGTATATATAGTTTAGATTATAAGTGAAGTGATTTCTTTGGTTAATACTCATTCGTGGATAATAAAAATGCTAAACAATTATTTTACGTCAATTTTATAAGAATTAAGTTCATTTGGAACTTTAAGTTGGTATTTAAAAAACATATGTATATTTTCTATATATTTTTATATTATTATAGTTTTATAATATTTTTTTTTTTTGGGATAGTCAGAAGGATGACTAGTAAAATGTTAAAACTCGCCTGGGGAAACTAGGTTAATCTGTTAATCATCACTGTTAATTACGTACGATTTTATTCAACCAAATATATTATTTCTAAGTATATTTAACTGCAGTTTATGAAATTTATGTTATAATACAAAATATTTTGATGTATAATATTATTTAAAATTAATTTTTTGAATATGATTTATAATTTTTTTTCAACGGAAAAGGCGTTTCGTACATTTGAATATATTTAATTTCGGGAAAAATACTGTCCCATTTGCGTAGCAGAGAAAATGTATTCGAGTTGAAAATGTTCTTTTACCTATCGAAAAACACAAGGAATGGGTATAACGATGTTTTTATAACATGAAAAACTTGAATGTTGATTTCGCCAACGTTATTTCAGTGTGAAATTACTTTTACTTATCTCGGCGTAGTATCGTTTTCGATTCAAAAAATACCAACTGCAACGTTTGAATGCATACAAATTGTTACATAAAATCAGCTAAAATGTTTCCGTTTATTTCATACGTCATAAATGTGCCATTCGAGATTTCTCTAGGTGGCCTTTCTATCCGCTAGTTTTCATCATAAATCATATTATAGGTTTTGTTTTACATCTACGCAAATTTTGCTTTTGCATTTTGTTCGTTTGTTACGTGTTATATTAAATCTCTTGGAGATTTTTTGTTTTCTGCGTTACTTATCCCATTAAAAACGAATGTAATTATTTCTCGTATTGTATTGAAAAAGTCAGGACTTGGACGATAAAAATTGTCAAATATAATATAATAATATATGCACAATTTTTAATTACTATTTTTATATGAATTCAGTTAGAAAATATGATTTATTTATTTTTTAAATCGAGCTTGAAGAGAATTCGTATTTATATTGAATTAATTAGCCTCAACAATGACAAAGTTACATGATTAGAACTTTTAATTAGATAGTAAAATAGATTTCATATTATACTAATTGAATGAATTAAACTTTTAGCATTCGAAATCTCGGTTAAAATGTATTTTCGAATTCTTTGTGGAGATTTAAATATTTCCTTTTTAAATATTGTACAAATATCTAGTTTGTTGGCGTTTTAATCAATTTGTTCAATACAATAATTCATTAATACGATTTATTTCAAAATAATAGCACATTGGCTTACTAAATTACGAAATAAAATGATGCTAAATATATGTGAGAACATCTTAATTTATTTGTTTTCCTGTAACATTTAAACAATTCTAATTGAACATTTTATTAACTTGTTTTCAATTGTGTTTAATTATTACAATTATTATTATATACTAACTTACAATCAGATAGTTATACATGAGACGAATTATTTATTTGAATGTTATCGTACAACTGATATATTAGTTTTCATTAATCCAACTGTAGTTGCGTTTTTGCGGATATTAAGTAATAACCAGTAATTTGTTAAGTGACTGATACAATTCTGTTTCAAGCTTATTTTATAAATAAAACGCACTTTATCATGTATAACTTTCTTCGTAATTTCGAAGAGATTTAAAAACGATTCTCGTAAAGTTCTCCAAATATATCTAGTGTCAAGTGTTCGAATTTAAAATTTTTGTGATGGACAATTGTTATGAATGTATTTTAGTTGAATTGATAAAAAAACATTTTATATTGATGTTTACTTAGATAGGAAAGAATTAGTCAAATGAAGCATTTATACGAGCTGTGTTTTAAATCAAGAAAAACCTATAAAGTATAAAATTTTTAAGATGTTTAGTATTATTTTATGCAATAAATTCATGTCATATAAAATAAATTGAACCGTAAAAACAGCATAAATATTATAATATTTGTAACTTATGTAGTTACAAATATGATTCGGAAGCATTAGAGTTTTAAGTAACATTAGAAAGGAAGTTCAATGATTTACGCTGGTTATAGAACTTATAATAATTAAATTCTAAAATCGAGCGTTCTTAAATATTATCCTTCAATCTGTTAAATGCTCCTAATGTCACATTACGCTCTAATCCTACAGTCAATACTTCAACTTACCAATATAATTACTGTTTTTTACACCAATTTACTGGTAGTTAATAAGTAATTTCTTAAAAAAATTTAGATTTTTTTTATTATCATTTTTCCAGTTCGAAAATATGTTAAAAAATTCAATATAAATAAAAAAATTATTTTCTTATATTATCTAATTAAATATTATTATAATAAATATCACATTGTTATTTAAATTTATGTTATATACTTATATATAACTAGATTATACTGACTAGATTATCTAACTGACTTATTATATATAATATATAATTCATGAAACTTGAGATAAAGCTGTGTGAAATAATATTTGATAGTAATTATATACAAAGAATTAAAATTTTGGAAAATACAGACAAATAATTTTATTGTTATACCTATATTTAAGTATTTCACGAAACACGCGGATATGATAGTTTTACTACGAGTGGCAAATATTTCGCGAAAACGTATCTACTTATATGTGCACCAGTGGAGTTTTTTGAAAATAAAAATGTCACATAGTTACAGCTAAAAGCTTTTTTGCCCACCACCAACATAATGTTTTTCATAATATTAGAACAAATATATTCTGCTGGACATATTATATTTCTAAAAGGTACATTTACTAGGAAATTGTCGTAACTTAGTCCTTTACAAGTGGTTCTCGTAAACGACTTCTGGATTTTATGTTATATCGCTTTTATTAATATTTTTTTTGCAACATCTCAAGTACTTTTTTGAATACTTATGTCCGAATATACGTATTACAGCTTGTACAATATGTATTAATTGTTAAGTCAAAAACATATGCTAAATACACACACACACATTTACACACACAATATGTACTTACAATATTGTATGGATATACAATAGAAAGTTATATATACAGATATAAAAACAAAAATCAAAAAAGAGATCGATCTTCGGGTGCTATGGATGTTAGTTCAAGTAGATTATCTAGATCGAAATTTTAGAGTTATATAATTATTTTGAAATTAAAATCAATGATAAATAATTGTATCCGGAAAAAAATTCTGAGTGGTGCTAGAATATATTATTATAACTAGGAAAATAATAGAGCTAACAATTAACATTTTTTTCATACTACTTTGATCTTAGTTTTGACCATTATTATTTTGAGATTATGCTTAGAAATGTTAGAATATATTTTTTCAAATTTACGGATTAAAAAAATCGACAAATTAATTGAACCTTACACCTTTTTTTTTTGAAAATCATTTATTTTCTGATGGATAAATCATTTTGAAGTGATTAAAAACAAGAAGTTTAAATAATAAAATTTATTTGACTTTTGATAAATTAGTGAATATTTTATAGCACACTTTACAATTTCATACTTTACAATTTCACAATTTCACAATTTACCTATTTACAGCACACAATTACAGCATATCAATATGATAAGAATAACTATTTATAGGTTATAATTAGATGAGTATCGTATCTAGAGTGTATTTTTAATATAATTTGTAGGTGTATTTGTATATGTTAAATATATGGTAATGTCAAGACATGATACTGCTCAGAAGAACTTATATATAGGATATGTATAATAACTTATAGATATTAATTCGAACAGCTGGAATAATTGAAATATCTGGTAGTAAACATTATTGAGAAAAATAATAAGCACAGCGAAATTAAACAGAATGAAATTCTGGGTATTAGTATTTTAAATAGTAATAATTCCAAAAATGATGAAAATGATGAGTCTATAATTATAGCGAATCAAGTAATGGCATCTTTACAAACTTTTAGGTGATTTCTTGAATCTATCGAAAACGTAGATATTTCTATATTCGAAGTAGTAGGCAACTTAGAAGATTTTGTTAACGAACAGCCGAAACATCAATAATTAATAACTAAATCTTTTTTTACTATATAATAAAATTTTGTCTTTTAAAATGTTGTATACTATTTATTTATATATTTATTATAACGTTTTTTATTATAATTTTTTTAGAGTGCAATTTTATTACATATTGTAACATAATTTATATACATGTATTCAATATAATTTAAAAAAATTTATTTCATTGTATAACTCGAAGTTTTGACTTAATTTTGATGAATTCGAGTTGGTATCTCGAATCGATTTTTTATTTCTCTTCAATTTCAAGTTATTGAAACTCGACTATATATTGTATAACGCTTTTTTTTAACTATTTTTTTTAATACTTTGTAATCATACGATTTGATGAAGACACGAAATCACATATTCTTCATATTAAAATATCTATACTGTAACTAAATACACAATATATCCCATCCATTAAATATGTATCGTTATGTATAAATTAAATAGCTTGCTTACATTCTTAGTATTTTAGATTAATTGTATAATATATGTATACAATCAGTATTATAACCATTAGATGTTATATCATTATCATTTATTATTTAAGAATTATATTTCATAGACATTTAAAACTATAGCTAATTTATAATTTGTTTTTGTTTTTATATAAGTTTATATTATAAAATGTCAAAGTTATTACTAAGACCAAATAATGTAAAGTGTTATTACGCTTTTTGGAGTATCATATATTTTTAGTCATAGTGCGCTTTAAGGACACTGTAAGATTTTCATACATTTGGAATGAAATTTCATTTTACATTTTTTTTTTATCATACTCATTTGTCTGTAAAAACGAATACTTAATATAAACGAAGCCACTCTTTTTAATAAATGTCTGCGGGAAACCATTGAAGCAAGCGCATAATAAAGCAATTATTCTAAATGGTTGGCATGGAAAATTTCCTGTATCATTGACACTATACATTTACTAACACATTATTTTGTGTATGATACTGATTTTCGTCGACTCCGGTTGTAGTTATTATAATGTTTGTGCACGGCGCATATTGAATTCATACGCGTTTTGCGTGTGCCAATGGATTCCGGACATTTACCACAATAATGACAAATTGAGTGAGGACAAAACGATATTTTAATTCTGTACGCAGTGTGCATATTGTAATATCAGCGGGTCTCGTCATTGCGTTTAGTCGATTGCGCATTGGCGGAAAGATTATTAATTTTGGGGAATTACAGGGAGGGTAGGAGATTAAACGAGACTCCGAGCATAACCGCTAATAATTCTAAAATTCAATAATATCGTTGAACATGATGAGTATGCGTATATACTATGTATATAAGTTATTGCTATTAAATTTCAGTCGTTATTCGAGCCACGGCCATATAATTATATTAGTATTATGTACCTATCTACATATATAAATATATATATAATGATCTATTTGGTAATGCGTATACAAGAAAGTTCCGATTTCAGATTGTCCTATACTAATGATTTATTATAGCTATGGCCGGTTTCAGAATTTCGTTTTAATTATTATTGTTTTCGCTGTACGTATTATGTTTTATAATCTAAATTAGATCGGTACATTTGTTCACGTAATTGTTTTTCTCGCGTTTCGTACACTCGGCCGTCGTTTCTCAACCGATATAACAGTTGACCTACAAATCTATTCGTGCAGACGTCCATACTTCGCCACGTAACGACGCGGTTATTTCGTGTTGACAGGAATACAACAAAAGTTTGGTAGATTTGTACAAGTCTCATGGCAGTTAAAACGTTTACCGCACTAACTTTCTAAGTTGATACCCTACGCTATCTCACTATTTAGACCATTTTGATATTTATCTTCGTCTCTACTTGTACTTGTCGCCTTATCTTTTATACGGACGTTAATAATTTATAACATCTTAAACTTGTGCAGTAAAACACACTCCACGTTTAAAGGTACGTCTATGTACAAACGACTTACATGCGATGACGTTATTATATTTTTTTAAAGACATTTCCATATAAATATATGCGCTTATGTGAAAACCACGAAAATCTAACAGCGGCAATTATAAATTTAGCGCGGATTTGTATGCAGATTATTTTGGTTGATTGTATTATATTTGTTAAGTATAAAATGTTTCATACTGTTGTGAACGTAAATACGGGCTTTTTGTTAGTTCATAGTTTTGCAAAATAAAAGTCGATTATTAAATAACAATGATTTTAAGTAATCATAATAAAATGATTAAAAATAACGAAAAATGTTTATCTCCCAATAACCAGGCTTATTTTTAAGTAGCACCAATCATAAGTTTCGGTGAAATTGAGCAGAGAAACAAAATTTTATTCGTATTTATATTCAAATAGTTACAGTTTTTATATATTTAATTAATTAATTTTTAATATATATTTATATATTATTAGTGCATGTAAATTCATGCTCTAATCAAAATAATAATGTTTTATTATGATATGTTTTATTGTGAAAATTGTATTAGGAAAATTAAATATTATCACCTAATTATGTATGTATTTTATATTATTCTAAAAATAGAAATAGAATGATGTATTTCAATGTAGATTAAATTTTTTCACTGTGTGTAAGGCTTTATCAAATAAATATGATAAGAAATATTATTATTAATAGGCATAATAACAATTTCTTATACAGTCATACAGACATGTTCAAGAATCTTATTAATATTTGATATTTTGGTAGTACACCAGAGTTCAATACCGTAAGTCCTCAAAGGATTACATTTAGTTTAGTATGTATTGTCTTGTTTAGTATGTTTGTTTATTAGTGAATAGAAGAATTTTAGATAGGGGTTTAGCTATATACATCTATCTACAGCTGTATTACAGCTATCTTTTTTGTGCAATTGTGATAAGACCACGTTAGTCATCTGTCAATGATTAAACCTAGGTATTACGATTTTCCAAAAGATAGAATAGGATTATTGATGATAAAAATTTGTGATGGGTTTTTTTGAGGTAGGGTAAATGTTTTACGACTAGATTTGTTTGCGTTAAATTAACGTATCATTTATTGAACCAATTTTTCATATTATCGAGATGTGACTGAAAGTAAAAAGGTGCAGCGTTAGGATGTTTTCGTATGGAAATGAGTACCTTGTCATTAACAAGTCATCTACGAAAGTGTTAGACGAGATGAGTTAGTCTGCAATATGTTTATCTAATAGTAACGAAAAAAATATAGCACCATGTTGGGATGTCTAACTAAATACGATGTATTGGAGATATTTTTCTGCTTACTGTAGTGGCGAAGGAGCGATTTTATAAATAAAATTTGTGAAATGAAAAATACAAAGATGGAAGAATATTACGAAGCGTAAGAAGAAGATTTGAAAACCATGTTTTTTTTTCTTATACATATATTATAGTAAAAACATGGTTAAAATCTCGAATGGGAAATTGTGGTTAAATGTGTAGTGCAGTGGTTCTCAACCGGGGTGACACAAAATTTCAGGAGAAAATAAAAAATCTAAGGGGCCTTTCTGTCTTTTTTAGAATACTGTTTTTTTTGTCATTAGCAAAAATATTTATGTGTTGAAAATTTAAAAAAATAAAAAAAAAATTCAATAGTAATATCTTCTTTTATTATCATACAATATATAAGTACCATTTGAATCAATGATTACATATTATTATTATAAATAAGAACTCTACAAATCAAATAAAATGTGTGCTTATTATTTTTTGCGTAATGCATTTTTTTAAATAAGGTGAAAATAAAATTATTATTTAAATAAATAAAAAAATATGTATTATGCATATTTTAATGATAGAGCGACGCAGTATTGAATTATCGTGGATAATGGTGACATGAATCAAATTAGGTTGAGAACCACTGGCGTAGTGTGTATATAGGAGCAAAGGTGCAGGTTTAAAGAGAAGCATAAAGGAGTCTTCTACACTAGAATCAACCTAAGCTCTCTAATTATAATATTATGTACGACTATGATGGAATTGGAAAAAAGTAGAAGCGGTGTATGAAATAATTTTGCGTCCCTTGGAATCTGTCAAGAATTTTCACTGCGCTATAATATTAATAATTGTCAGTTTTTATTCAGATCTCATCGCATTGGGTTAAAACATAGATTTCTTTCAATAATTTTACAAGAGATTTTTATTATACATACTTGTAATATAAAAAAGTTTTTGAAGTAAATACGTGAACATTTATCATTGCATACTCGCAGTCTTACAAGTCTATTTTTTAGCGTAAGCATTTTCTAAATTTGGTGAGAAAACGGATATATCGCGCATGTCCGTGTTAATTTCCACTATATCTTTGTAAACAATTCATGCAGCTGAATGCACTGCGATTACTACAAATATCAACGTGTACATTTGTAAATCATTACATGTTATTATTATACGGAACGTTAATTGTACTGTTTTCATATGGTATACTGGTATTATAATCATCTGACATAAAGAACTTTCCAATTGAATTTATTTCAGATATTGTAATTTGTTATTATATACATTATTTTGTATTTCTTGTGTACTACACTCGGTGCGAATCTAGTGTATCCGTCTAAAATATTGCACGCACGCGAGAAAGCAATATCATCAGCTTCTTAAGTAATATACAACTCGCGGAACAAACAAAAGAATGTAGTTGAAACAATATAAATGGATCATTATTCGATTAGTTAGGATTCATTATTTGTGTATACTTTGTCTATTGAAATAAACAATATTGTTCATCCGCTGCTGTATAATATATACGGCCGTAAATCCATAATGCAATTACAATTTTGTATTATATATTATTAACGTTTTTATACATTGTTTAATATTATATACTCCAAATATACAGGGTATGTGTGTGACATAAGGCATACAGACCTTATTGTAGGGATGGAAAATTTCCATTTCTAAAACACAGATTACGGAGTTTCAACCTTTTTTTTAAATTTTATTTAAATTTAAAAATTTTAATTTTATACTCAATGGACAAATTTTAAACATAATGCAATAAAATTGATTAAATATTAGTTATAAATAAAAAATTAAAAAAAAGTAATTTTTCGGTTATGATTAAAATAACAAATTATTTAAAGAGTAAAATTATAATTATTAGATCCTAAGTGTAGTACAAGTATGTCTTGGTTTTACAACGATGTGTTTTCATTTATATTTTGTCTGTGTACACTTTTTTGTCTAAGAGTGCTCGGATTATCTGAACATGGGATATGTTATGTTATGTTGTAGCATATTTATGTTATATTATGTATATATATATATTGCTTTGGTAGCAAATTGTATCTAAATGGAATTAAATTTGACAAGTTTTTCTATTTTTTTAAGAATTTTCTTAAACATAATTAAAAATAACCCAAAAATTAAAAAAACCTCTGTAAAATTGTCAATATATTTATTTTCGACAAAGAAAATGATTGTATTTTTTAAGAGCTAAAAATGTACTCGTAATTCAAGCTTAAACATATACGTATACTATTTAAACACTATTTATTATATTTGATAATTATAATAATCTGTTGAGGTTTTATCTTTGCATTCAAATTCAGAATTATAATAAAACTTTATAATTTCTGTCTGAGTAGGTAACTGACTTGAGCGGACATTCATAGAATTGCAGCTCACTACCATTGTTATGACAATGGAACCTCTATTTAATAAACTTTAAAGTTCTTTGAAAAAAATTCATTAAATAAAAATTTCGTTAAAAAGAAGTATAATTTTTTTCACATTTAAAACTTAGTTTTAGCGAATTAAGTGTGTAAAAGTAATAATATAATATTGTTTTCGATATTGTACTAAATGGAGTTCCGAATTTTTCAGCAATAACTTTTTTCGCACTCCATTTTCCAGTGCTTTTATCAACAAAATTTTATCGGTGATATTTAAAATTTTTCTTTTTAACATACTGGCTCCTACTTGATATAAAACACGCATCACAAACAAATGAAAGAATGACTATGATAAACTGGCGATAGCTGATTTTATTATTGATAGGTCGTCTTTTACATATTAACATCGATACAATAACCTATGTTAATAAAATCTAGTGTACAAGTGTGAACTTTATAAATAACAATACAATATGTAGTTTTTAAATTTGTTGTAGAAAAACAACACAAAATTAATTCTTTAAATAGAAATTTTGTTTGTTAAATAGAAACGTTTTTGAATGAAAATTTCAAGGTTCCATAAAATATTTTGTTATATAGAGTATTTCGTTAAATAGAAGTTAGTTGAATAAAGGTTTCACTGTATATGCCAATTATTATTATTTCTTGTACTATTATTATGATTAGTTAATCTTGTATATCTTGTTTTTTAGAAATATTTAAATGATTTTTAGATAGATTAATTTAAGATTTTATATATATGATGAAAATATGGATTTTTGCCATTTTAAAATATTTCTATGGATTTTGACAAATTGTTTTAAGTCCTGTAACCTTAACGAATATATTTATATTTAAAACCAATAAATATAATACACAGGTACACCTATCTAGTAAAGTGATGTAGAAAAATATTGCGTGATGCATTAATATTAACTAAATGTATATTATTATATACATATTATTTTTGTCTTGTTTTTGTTTATTATTATGTATATGAAAATTATTTGGTATTTTCAAAAGTATTACGGTATTATACATAATATTATATATTATATGGTTTATAATGGACGGCAAAGAAAAAAAATTAAAAACGATTTTTGGGTAAGCTGTGAATTTGTGATTAGTGGAGTAGTAAGAATTGATGGTGAATGACGAACATTTGGTCGTGATTTCATTGAATGTAAATTATCTTGAGATAATATTAATACAAAGTATCGAAATAATTCTTTCAAAACATTCACAAACATATAATTCTTTTAATATTTTCCTAATGTCATAATAACGTCTTTAATATAGCCATTTTTAAATTAATTTATATCGTTTTTTTCTACACGTTTTGTGTAATAAGAATACATCATAATGTAAATACAAATGTAGCCACAAAAAGTAAGTATACAGATTGTACGGGGTAGTATACAGATTTTTTTATTTAATCAGTAAAGTTTGTATAATTCAGTATAATTAAGTATAATTTATTATCATTATTATTATTTTTGGTAATATCATACTTGTATGTTTTTTTTCTTAAATAAAACATAAGACATTTTCGACAACTTTGGAAAAAACTGTATAATTTGCATTTTATTTTTCAAGTCAATTGTCGACTTATAAATTAACAATCTATCACGTGTATATGAGTAACGCTTATCACATTTTACATAAATTAAATCTCCCAAAATGATCTGTAGAACTCATAGAATTTATGCTATAGACATATATATATATATATATATAGATAAAAGTCCGATTACCGCAACGTATGCAGATATGCTTAATTCACTAGGGGACGTTTTTGGGAATTGACGTAACTGCAAATACAGAAAGCCGATGGTCCTAAAACTCGACAATGTATTTCGAAAAGTTTAATTAATCATTTTGAGACTTGTAGATATTTTGTGTGCGAATAGTGTGAATCAGGCATTATTTATGCATGTGCAATACAAATTCGAAATATGTGTTTTACTTATATACTATTTGATTAAATTGTTATCGAAAAATGTTTTTGTAAAAAAAATGTGGTTAAATTCAAAAAAATTATTCGAAAAATTCAAACAGATTACGATTTGCATTAGACTTGAAGGCGTAATAATATACGCAAATAAAATTCCTAATTTGAGTTATTTAAACTATAAGATTAAGTATAAACGTAATCTAAATTATATATACACACGAATAATAAAGAGTATTAATTTTTGTTGATTAATTTAAGTCACTAGGAGGAGATGATTTGTTTTTTTTTTTTTAGTAGAAAAATGGGAGGATCGATCAAACAACTTCTATAAAAGGCCAATGGCCGTGAATTCTCCGAAAACGTTTAATTAATCCTTGTACCAGTGCAGCCGTGAGCATGTGTGTATGCATGGCGTGCATAAAACCGTGGAGAATAATTAAAGAACAGAGCAATTTCGATTAACGTGGATCAAAAGTAGGTACATGAAAGAAAAATAAATGTAAACCACTTACAAGCTGTCGGTGGTGACAAAGAAAAGTCTCATTGTTTTGTGATAAAAGTTCAAAAAAACATTTTTTTTTTTTAACAAAGCTCAGAGAGGGAAAAATATATGTATTTTAAGAAAAAATAAAGAAAACAAACGTCGCCATAAACAATGAAGTAAATATTATATAGTACGAGCAGTATTGTGTGCATTGTCGTCATTATATCAGTGTATCGTCCGGACTATATCGTACACGTGACTAATCACATATCGAAGCATATAAATCATTATTGTATTATACGTATAGGCATTATATGTTTTACTGGTACCGAATTTTAGTAATATATATTGTTATATCATTATGTTCGTGATAAATAACCTGCGCAAACCTATTATTTGTTGTCTAAATATTTTTGATAACGTTTATGTCTCATCTTCGGCTAGTTAATAAAATAATATAAGAAATTATATTTATACATTATATCGTAATTTTTTATCGGTTGACGTCTGTAATAAATCTACACTTTTGTACTCTGTATAGGCCGGGTAAATAAAAATATTCATGTTTGAATTCCCCCTTAAAGTCGTTTTACATAAATTCTTTCGTGCTATGTGTTTAGTTACAATAGGCGTAAACAAAGTCAACACCTTGAAGTCGGGTTAGAGCCTCAATATAAAATGTATACAAAGAAAATAGTATAGATTTAAATATCAAGTTTTTTTTCATAACACGTACAAAAATTATATAATCATTGTTGATCATTGTCAAAATTGAGTAACTTTTATATAAATTGTAATATATAATATCGTACTTAAATATAATAATGACAATTTCTATTTGGTTGTGTGTATTTGAAAATTAAGTTGTAAAAAAACTAATTTTTAGAATACAAAATCTTTAAAGTATATTATATATGTTATAAATATTTTGCTACAACAATCGTCAAAATACTAGTTATGAAATGTAGGTGTGCTATTTAAATTATGACTAGAATAAACATTTCGTACTCCGATGATACTGTAAATGAATTCTTTTAGTGGATTAGGGATGGTAGTTTTCTAGAAAAATCTTATCGAATAATAAAATTTTGTTTTTACAATATTTTTACTCCTACAATATAGTTTTGATATATTATTATTAATTGTTATCCTCAAACTAAAAGTAAATGTAGCTAGTTTTCATGGGAAAACTAGATAGTTTGGGGGAGGGGGAGGTACTTTAGATCAATAGTGTTCAACTAAGTTTAGTTAAATTTATAAATATTAAATAAATATCGTTTACATTCGAAATTTAAAATTTAAAATTGAGAAATTGTAATTACTTTATGAATTTCTAATAAGAGCGCATTTACGTAATTTGTGAATGAAGAGAGTTAATAATTTTAATTACCATTGTAATGAATTCATAAGAGAAATTTATATTTTATAAATCTATGTATATCTATAATATATCTAATTTATATCTAATCTATATATTTATATTTATTTAATATAAAACACGATTTTTTAAAGCTTAAGTTTCTAAAATAGATTTAGCTGATAATAATTTCTACCTTTCAAAATAAATTAACAATATCGTCTCCACCTATAATATTTGATGAGTCCTCTTAATATCAATTATTGTTAAATGTGTAAAGTTTTCTTTAAATGTCTTATCAACTAGAATCATTACAAATATCTGAAAATAATTTTGTTGATTTATTATTATTAATGGTAGAGTAAATAGAGCACTAAATGTTTGTAAAAAGTATGGCCATATATTTTGATCTAAATACTTGTCAAGCGCTGTCAATAGATGGTTAGAGTTAATCGAACAAATTATCAAATCTGAAAATCGACAACATTACATTGACGTTTTAAAAAATTATTTATTGACGTTTTATTTCTATTTTTTTGTATAAATAAGAACATAAAAATAATAATTTATCAATTAACAAATGCCGAACGTTTTTTTTTGGTGTAATAAAAAGAAAACATTGAAACAAAATGTTCTAACAAATGAGCTTTATAGCCCTAAAACTGAAAACTAAAAAGACAAAATATTTCGGAGGATAAGTATCCCTTAGTTAAATCACTAATGGTCACGTTATAAAAATGTTGGAAATTGTTCTTAAAGGATAAAAGTTTTTATTTCACTATTGCGTCCCTCTTATGCAGTATATGTAGGTAAAATAGTATTAATTATTTTTTACTTTGTATAAAATATTTGTTGAAAAAAACAATAAAACTGAATGCAAGATTTATTTTTTTGTATTATTTTTTTTAATAAATATATACCTTGTTAAAACATAGCCTTTAATAAAATTAAAATAACGAAGAATTCTGCAATAATAAAAGTTTGTTAAATAAGAAAAGTTTGAATATTAATAATAATATGCAGTATTTTTAATGATTACTATAATGAAAAATGTTGAGTTTCTTTTTATTACGATCTTTAGGATTTCTAATTGTATTTTCTACAGCTAATTTCATATGTTTTTCGCTATTTCTAATGTATAAAAAAAACAAGTATATAATGGTTTACGTTTACTGACAATAGCCTGGCTGTATTAAACGTGTATTTTATCGTCAGCATATTCACATACAACTTTATGGCGTAATTAAGGCAATATGATTTTAATTACTTTTCCTGTTTATCACCAAATATATATATAAATAATAAGTTATCAAAATGGACGAAAAAGTTGTTATGTACTTTATACTCCACGACATCTATGTGTTTTTATTATTAATACAAATATCCAGTATTACGTGTTAACAATGGTTTCAAAATCAATAACGACCATGAATTTAATTAGTTTGTATTGACTATTTCACTTAAGTGTTTAGTGTGGTATTCAATTATTTAAATGTAGTATATCAAACAATATTTTTATACAATTAGAAAGATATTTTATATAAAAATGTTTTATTTCTTTTTAAATATAAGTTATAAGTTATAACGATTGAATTTGGTGAGTTGAAATGCAAGTGGTTTTTGGTACTAATATGTGTCAAAGAAAAATTAAAGAGAAAGTTTGTCAAATAATTGATTTAAGTGGTTAACTTAAATAAGTATAATAAATGATAAATGCTACTACATAATAATGAAATATTATAATAATGTCATATAATTTATTTATGAATTAAAACGTAGTTTTATTGAATTGTTTGTTCAAATAGTATAATTTGAAAATTTTATTTATAATATTTGTTATTGTTGAAAACAATAGAAGTGAAATGTGATTATTTAAAAATTATATTAAAAAATATATTTATAATTTAACAGCGAGAGTGACATTTTTTATCAAAAACGATCATTCACAAGATCTCTACGAGTTAAACTGATATTAAAAAAATATTGATAAGTATATATAATGATAAAGTTATTAAAGATTGTATCAAGTAAAAACAAAATAATTAAACCTCAATAAACTGTATAAAATTGTTAATAATTTTTACTATATACTTTTTTTATCTTTTCAAAAGATATTTTGATGATTTTCTACGATCGGTAAAACATTTTTCGTATGTTTTATGTCAGGATAAATTACAGAAAATGTTCATAAATTGCAAAAATACTGGTTCGATTATTAGCAAATGGATATATGTTTTTTTGTATTTAAGGTATGGCAATTTATTATAAGTTTAGACTTACAATATTTTAACCATATTTAAGGATTCGTTTGTCATAACTTTTTATTAAGTGTATGAAGTTTGGATTTCAAAAAAACTACAAAGAGTAATAACAAATAACAACAGAGTTATGCTCGGAATCGTTTTTTGAATGAGATGATTATCGTTGCATTCAAATTTAAAATAATATTAAAAAACCCAATCAAGTGATCAGCTTGAACTGACATCCACAGCGTCCGCGGCACGCATTTTTTTGTATTCGATTTTAATATTAAAGTATATTAGCCTGTAAATCCGGCGCTGGAACCGTGTTGTGGAAATTGAGTTATGAGTGTTGTTTTTGGATGGGTGAATTAGAGATGATTATTCCTATTAAAATCTTAAAGTAATTTGTCATCACATGATTTTTAATTAAAACCGTTAATAAGTTATTTAGATTTGTAAAGTTACAATTTAATTTTATATTCATTGGATTAAAACTATCGTAAAAACTCATATCTTTGATATCTTTTGATATATTTCATATCTTTATAAGATTATTTTCACTAAAAGATCACATAGATATTTATGAAAAAACCAATAACTAGGTTTTTTGAAATTCAAAAATAATATATATAAATCCATTCAAATCTAAAGTATCCGCAATTTTGTCGTATATGTATATATATATATATGTATATGAAATTTTATAGTGTAAAGTATAATATTAGTAGAGTGTTATATACGTTTTTATTTGAATACAATTGATAAGTAGTGTATTTAAAAGTAAACAACAGTTCTTTTTTTATTTACTATTAACCAAATTATTTATTTTTAATCAAAAGCCTGAAGTTATTGTCAGAACTATATTTGGCATGTATCATTTTATAATAATTATCTCGATATTTGCAAACGAGGTTAATATACTGTTAAAAAAACATAATATTTAGGAGATCTAAAATATTGTAAATTATACATATAACAACAATATTTTGGCTTATGTCATTAATATCTATTTCCCATAAAAAAAAAAATTAACATTGTTCATCAATGTGCCTAAAGTCATGTAATGGGATTTTTTTTAAATATTTATTTTGATTGTGGGTTTTGGATTTTGTTTTAACGAAATAGAAATATATTAGATGATTTATTACACCTAGACATAACTAGGATGGATTTTTAGGGGTATTTAAAAATATCTTATCTCACCAATCAAAAAAAAAAAAAAAATAGTTTTTCAATATTTTTTTTAGATTTATGACAAATTAAATTTGATCATTGAGGATATGTGCAAGAGAACGTAGGTCAAATTACATAGATGTTAAATGTAACTTGTAGATGGTTAATTTAAAAGAAGTCATAATACATGTTTCTATTTATTATTTTGAATAATAAAAATTTAATTAGAATTATTACATTGTTCGAAGGTTTTTTAAGATACTAATATTTAATAATATTCAGCTTCCTTGACTACCTAATAAACCATTTCAAGTTACTTAATATTGCAAATTAGGATCAAAAAAATTTAAAGTTTATAGAAAATTGTGGTATTCGTTGGATCTGTCACTATAAAAATGTTGATTTAATGATGAACCATTACATTGAAATTGTGACATTTTAAACTAACCTAATTAATACAAAGGTAGATAGATGCAGCTAAAGCAAAAGGTAGCTTTATATAATCAAAACAATTTTTTTTATTTTTGGAACGTGATTAATATAAATTTTACTTTACGTATTTTTAACAAAATACAAAAATGTACATTTTTAGTTATTGTAATTGTATTCAGATAATTGTTAGTAGCCAAACTATCTATATTAGTCAAGGTAAAAATGTTATAAATGTTAAAAAAAGTAAATACAGATAATTATCAGATCAGATAAATTGTCATAGTTATTACATCATTTTGGGAATAGAATAGTATTTAGAAGTTTATCACCTTAGTTAGTTATATTTATAATTGATTAATAAATAATTTACGGTAAATAATAAATTTTTTGTATTATACTATTTTTCTATCAGATTATGATCAAAACACAAAAGAACGCAACCTAGTTATTTAAATAGTTATTATATACAGACAACACAACATGGGGTGAATACGAGTATAATAATTCTAGCATATTTTGAAAAATGCACTACAGAAATAATAATCTTAGAAACGTATAGAAAACTCTTAAATAATTGATTCAAAAATCCATAATCTGAAGTTAAAAATTAAAAAAAAATTTGTATAAAGCATATAATAAAATGTGTTAATTATAAATCTTTACATATAATTTTGTAAGGCATAATCTTGTGGACAAAATTGTGACCTTTCTGATGAATTGATTTTTGTGACGTTGATGACTTGATGAAGTCGCTTAGGATTCAAGGACTAGGGAATATCAAAATTAACGCATTATTTTAATCCATTCAACCCCTGTCATAAGAAATATGTATTTATACACAATTAAATAGTTTCTATAATAATTGTTTGATTGTGTATTTGTCCTTATATCACTACTAGTATTTTAAACGTAGAAACCCGGATTCTTATAAACAACTAATATTGTGCTATTTCTAATATCAAACGTAGAAATTTCAGTCGTGCTGAATATCTAGTAAAAAGAGGAAACACTTTTACATAAGAATTTATAAATAATCAAAGCAAAATTGTGGCTAAATTAAGATTAAATATGATTATATTTAAAATGAATGTACTTGATTGTCCAAAAGCTTTACGAATTATTTATATGATATTATTATCATAATATTTTAAGCTATACTTGTAAGTATTCTTAACGTTGTACTGTAAGAGTAAATTTTGATATATTAGTTTCATAATTTTAGCAACCATATCGTTTCGTCTCTAGTTTCGATTATGTTAGTTTGGTACTAAGATTTAAGACACTCAAAAGACCTATGCAAATATATTAAATGTAATCAGTAGAAAAGAAT
This sequence comes from Schlechtendalia chinensis, assembly GCA_019022885.1. NCBI lineage: Eukaryota > Metazoa > Arthropoda > Insecta > Hemiptera > Aphididae > Schlechtendalia > Schlechtendalia chinensis. The sequence goes on along the minus strand of CM032339.1, from coordinate 1,037,967 downwards.
TAAAGTTATACTAATAAGAAGTTTATAAGGAAATAAGCATAATATATTAATCATTGTTTACGATATAGCATTAAAGTTAACTAATTGGAATGTCTTTGTATTAAAACTTAAAATAATATGATTTCAGTGTACTGAATACAGTTTTATGTGTTCTTCTTAATTAATGTAATTTGCTCGTAGATGAACTTAATTTGCTGAAAGTAAAAAAAAAAAAATAAAAATCCTAAATTAATTACAAACAATTATATTCTACTGGAAATAGTACACACACGACGGACATATTATAGTAGGGCACTGTTTAATTAGTATTGCATGATGTCTAATGATGAAACGATAACATAATATATTATGATTTATTTATGATTCTGTATAGGAGTCTGTTTTAATTAAATATTTGCCAAGTAACAGAAAAGTTATTTTGCTATAATGGATTTAGAACAGAATGTATAGTGTAGAATATATGAAAACAACTATGAAATATGAACATTAATATAAATCATTAATTCATCGACAAAAAAATAAAATAAAATTTTTTTTATTTAAATTCAATAATTAAATACACAAATTTTCTAACATTTGATTAAGTTAATTGTTATACTTTCTCTCTCTTTTTCCAGCCATAATGATTGATTGCTATCGTGTATTGTTTTGAATTGTTGAATAATCGATTGCCATACCAAAAAAGACCTTAGGTTATTTTATTGAAATATTGTGTACGTTTTTTTTATCGCGTGAAAAATTATATTTAGTTATTATAGTTAATAGTGATAACACAAACTAAAAATAATTATTTAAAAATAATGTTTTTAAAGTTATTTTTTATGAATAAAGCATGATAATAATTTATCGTCTATACGGTTATTTTAGTATTTTGATTAATTAAAAAATTAAGTGGTACATTTCATATTTTTGAGTTTTTGGTAGGTATTACACAAATACACGCCATAGAACAAATATTAATTAAATTTAAATTTGATTTCAATTAAAACAATTCATTAGTTATAAAATCAAATATTTACTATAGTAATGATAATATGTCATAAAATTGTCCAACATAATCGATGATAAATAATATTTACAAGTACAATAATATCATCAATAACTTAATCGGTTTTTGTCGACCAAAAAACGTATCCAAAGGAAAACAATAGTTTTATCTGATATATTACGGTAAACATTGTTTTTAACAACTCTGTCTTAAACTAAAATATTCCGGGAAATACGAAATAAACATTTTCATATTCATACGTTTCATTTTTTATTACGAAAAATCCACAGAGTATCATCGAGTTTACGACATAATCCGTGATATATATACAATTTTTTATAGTCTAAAAACGTTAAATGCATATTTAGGTTTGCAATTTATATCAACCGTACTTAATCATAATTACAATTTACAGGGTCAATTTGTCCTACCAAGAAACGCTTAAAAAAATAACTCTTTAATTATATAAAATTTATTATTTACGCATTTTTATTCTGTATTTTTAGGATATGGATTAAAACACATACGTCATAAAATCAAACGGAAAATTGTCTGCATCCTGATGACGATCCAGACGTCTTTACTAGTCAATTTTTTCAATGTGATTTGGAATTACGATAATATAACGCGCATTTAGTATATTCCGCGATACCTATCTTAATATGTTTTTAACATTTTAAAATAGACCATAGTTATTTTATTATATATTATGTACATATAGGTTAACCTACATATATATTATATACATATATATTAAAGATCATTTTATGTATTATATACTAAAAAAAAAAAATGTTTGCAAAATGTTAACTTGCCAATATAGTTAAAGTAGCTGATATGTATATATGTGTATATATATATATATATATATATATATATATTATATATATATGCGTGTAGGTAATTAAAACTATAAAAAATTGAAACAACAAATAAATAACATGGTATATATATATATATATATATATATATATATATATATATATATATATATATATATATTGTGCTACTGGTAATAAATAAATATAAATGTATTTTTTTTTTAAATAGCCCCTTTAGCTTAATAATTATAATAAATATATGATTCTTTTGGTTCGAAAATAATGATTAGTTAACAAGTATTAGAAAACTATGGTTTTTGAAGGTATGCGATCAATTAAATGGCACATCTTGAAAACAATAGCAATAATAATAGCAACAATGATTATGCCACTTCTTAAAATATAGAAAAAAAACTTGATTTGTGCTAAATAATTCACTCTCATACATAAAACAATAAAACATGTATTCACAGACAGAATACTGTGTTTTTAAAAATGTATAATAAACACTATATAATTTTTATATTAAAATTTTGATTTTACAATAACTTGGTTTTTTAAAATAGAAATTATGATAATTTCACGTCTATAAAAACATCTAAATTACCATTTGGTTCAATTGTCTAGTATACAATAGATTACTTTTGTTGTATAATATGGTATTCTCATTTGTGTGATGATGTAGATATATGTATATATAAATATATATATATATATATATATACAATACATGAATGATGGACAAAATGTTTTTGAATATATCAAAATTAAATTTATTGAAGCTTTCATGGATTAGAAATTTATTATCTGTGTGATTTTCGGAAATATGTTGTGGTTTTTATTTTCCTGACGTTTCGAAACCGTTACAGGTTCCATCATCGGAGTATGTAGTGCACGTTGCAGATAGTTTCAAGCAGATAGGTTTCGAAGCGTTAGGAAAATGAAACCACAACATGGATATTTCCGAAAATCACACAGATAATATATCAAAATTGTTTTTTCTTCCCCTGTATTCTATCTAGAACATTTAATGTCGAGCAGATATCACAGTTCTCTTGTTTTCCACTACTTTCACTTATCGATCTGTAAACATTAAGTTATAGAAGAATTAAATCCAATTTGATTTTATTATCTAAAGTGTTGAATAGATTACTTATGTGATTGTTTATAATTTTTAATCAAATCATGACCAACTAGGTCGTCAAATTTATTCTATGTTAAAACCCGGTAATACATTGACTATTATATATATATATATATATATAATATATACACTATTGACTATTTAATGCATTTGACGATTAATACAACTATGATTAATTGTAATAAACTCGATACTAATATATTATTCAACTGCATTAATAACTCGACAGTTTTTTGTTACTAAATATATCTATTTACTTCTAAATTGCGTATATAATAATAATAATAGTTAAAATTAAGTTAAGTTATTAATATTTATAAAATACTTATTTAATATATAATATATATATATAAATAATGAAGTTTTCATCGTCTTATGATTGTAATGTATTAAAAGTTTTCTAGTCTCGTAAAAATAGATTAAAAATATACGTATTGACTATACTTTTATAATGCGTAGGTGTACGTTGAAATGTAAAGTTGTAGATTATTTTTTTTAATATTAAATAATAAATATAGCAAAATAACGTGTCCGAATTATTAATTACATAATAAAAAAAAATTATGTTTAAATACGTTTGTATATTTGATAGTCACGATTAATTATTATTGATAAGAAAAATGGATAAAACTATGTTGATAGCAATAGAATAATTAAAATATGCCTATACTCGAGTGTAAAAAAATCTAATATCACCGCTGTGAAATATGAAGTCATATGCACCCATTGAGTTTACTGGCTGCTGTTTAGCTGGGCATAATATAAGTAATATATTTGTGTTAATCTACTCTGTACTGACTATTATACAGTTTGAATTTTTCAAACGATTTACAAGAGAGTATGCTTACACAAAATGCGCTTTGGCGATAACATTATTCATACGCGCGTAGGCATTATATATTTTTTTAGTGTATAAAATAAAATCTATACTACGGTAAAAGTTTTCGAAAATCTGTGTTGAAAATGCTTATGGACTAAAATATTATGTATTTAGTGATTAAAAACGCTCATTGTTCGATATTTCTACGCAGAATTACGTCTATATCAGTTATATCCAAATACGAGTACGCCTGTACGAGAAAAACAATGAACAATATTTAATTCTATTATTGGGTTGTATAATAAAAAACGTACTTTATATATTGTGCCTTTTTTTTTTCAAGCGATTTTATAATTATTAACTTTGTCTTTATATATCATAAAATATATTTGTTAATTTAATTCTAAATGATTATATATACGTTTATAATTCACTGATAGATACAGCCGGCAACATTTGGACTCGCTCTAGGTACATCCCCGGCTACATACGGTGTGGTTTCTATGCCACCATTTTTACATTTGAATTGGTTCTAAATGAAATGATTTTTTTATTAACATGTCATGTTTCTAATGAAATTAATTAAATTAATGTAATTTTAATCATACTTTTCGGATAATGATTCCGGATGTTTTGTTGTTAGTTGAACCCAAATTCTTAAACGTGTTAAACCCAAATTCTTAAACGTGTTATCTGTTTTTTTCTAAAATACCTTATAAAAATGTAATTATTTTAATTAAATCAATCACACGAACGGACTGCCATCAGCTATTCATAAAAAAGTAGATTAATAAACAAACAATATTAATATTCAGTATTTTAAATTTTGAAAATACGATATTTGAGAAAATCGTATTTGTTAAGTACAAAAAAGTTTGTATGAAAAATATATATTTTGAAAAATTATTTGGTAGTTAAATAATGTTTATGCCGACAGTCCATGTAAGACGGGAAAGAAAATTAAAATAACACTAAAAATAAACTAGGAACGAATACGGTCATATTCGAAACCAATTCGATATCATCGGTCGCTCATACAGTATTGCTTTCATCTGTTATTAGAAAAGACAACTTAATGCTTACTTACAGTAAGCCCATGACAAAACATAGGTTTTGATAAGGGTTTACTGTTTGTTCCTATACAATTTTTAAAACGTATTGTCTTATACGTAATCGATAACACTATTATTTTATGTTTTTTTTAAACATTTTTCCCGTTTTGTTCATATTTGTTCATCATCTAACGTTTTATATATTATGATATGTATTTCACAACATTACATATTTTGTTTCGAGTGTTATAGTTGTTTTTATTTTTATAAAGTTTCTTAAAAGAAGAATTAACCATTAGTTACATTAATATTACGACTATTACAAATTACAGGCATTGACACAAATTCATTAGTTTGCTCATGATTTTCGCTCAAAATCATATATTTATTTTTAACATAACAATAATTGCATTATGAGTTTTTATATTTAATTCCTTAAAAACTGTTTATAATATAATATAATATTATATACTATTAATAATATGTACTTATTTGTTTCTATCTGTAGATTTTTCTTAGTATTTAAATATTTAAGTACGTTTCCAAAACGTTGTATTTCTTATAAGTTTCATAGATATTACATTTCTTACATTTTTATGGCATTACAAGATAAACGTAATGGTAATTTTTAATGTAAATTGATGCAACTTTTACACTATTGCAGAAAAAAGCAATTTTTTTTTACTTGAAATAAGAAAAATACTTAAATTCAATGTTATAATTAAAAAAGAATAAAAACTTCTTAAAATTGACAAAATAAAAAAAAACCGTATTATCTTTAAAAACAATTTTTGGAGCTCCAAGTAAAACCAAACTAAAAACCGGCAATCAAAATCTTATTCAAAACCGAAATAATTGAAAACCAATAATCGGAATTAAACTAAAATATTTAAAGCGGCTTCAAGCAATGATTAATATGCTCATTTTTATTTCCTTTTCATGTATTTGATTACGTTCATATTTATAATTTTTTTAAATGCATTAGCGATTATTTTTACTATATTTTTACTATATTTATTAGATTAAATGAATTAATTGTTATCTAATTAAAATTTGTATTTGTAACTACAAAGACCTAACCTTGAATATCCTGAAATAGTAAAATAAAATATGACGAAATAAAATATTTGAATATTGTATATCATCTGAGTACGTGGATAAATATAAAATTTTTATTGCACAAATAATGAAGAAAATATTTGTAGTTTTAATTTCAGAACTTTATTTATATCAGAAAGTTTTAACGTAGTCAAATAAATCATAAAGTTGTTCAAAATATTGTCATATTTATTGTCATTAAGGCCTACTCATTTTGTTATGATAAAATAATATTTTTCACATAAAGACATTTTTATAAATTACATAACGAATCTTAAATATTTTACTTCAGATTTGTACGTTTTATTTTTAGTATTTTAGTTTTGTTTTTTTAGAAATTGGAATTTACGATTTTTTATTTATTAACAAATTTGAACATTTATTTTTATTGATTTAAGTATAAACATTATGTAGAATATAAATAATTCCAAAAAAAGAAAATATTTTGATTATGAAGCATCGAAAAGACTTATGAAACAAACAAAATCATTAGTTATTTTATGCATAATTCATATTTTCTTTTGTGCTGGCACGGAAATCGTACCGCATAAATTTACGGTGAAAATTTTAAATACAAAGTTGTTTGTTTTAAAAAAATCGGACCACATTGCGTTTTGTTAACCTGAATCAGATAAGATGAAACCTAAATGACTTTTTTTTTACAGTTTTTGTTATTTTACAACTCTGGCATTTGCTTTGTTTTTGAAACACGCACGTAAATAATTTGAAACAACATAAATATTAAATAATATGGATAATAACTACAAATAAAAAGACGTGTAAGACGGTCAAGTAAGAAAAAGACGTAGCACTTAAATATTATGGTTTATAAAAAATTTCGTGAAAGTTTTAAAAATGTCGACGATGATAACGTCAACTTAATGTTTCATTTTCATTTATTGGTCTAAATTATAATATTATCTCTGTACTTCTATAGAATGAATTTAAGTTAATTGTATTAACAATTATTGATACTTACGCGGTATGCGTGTTATTTATAATATAAGAACAATAATTATATAATAAATAATAATTAGGTTATTACTTTATGTTGTTTTTAAATTCAAAAATTGCAAATCTATGTCAAGAAATTGAAATATTACTCATACTTAATGTTATGATAAGGGAACGTAATAGATGAAATATCGAAAGACTTAAAGCTATTCTGATAATATAATTACATTTTAATTTAAAATATACATAAAAAATGAGCATAATTATATTATTATAATAGTAATCTAAAAACAAACATTTTTCCATCAAATATAAGATGTACATACAAACCATTTGGAAAGTATCGAATATTGGTTATTGGGACTGAGCACAACTCGTGTAAACATATATTTTTAATAAACCATACAATGTCGTCAGATATCTGTTACTCTTATAACTATGACATTTATGAGCAATAAAACAATCAAAGATGTAAGTAATTAATAAATGTAATGTTTACCGTTTCAACGAATTTATAATAATACGTGATCTCAATTTAAACGTTTTAACGAGAAAATGAAATATCCATAATTAAAAATTAAATTTGAAATAATCAATTTTTGGTTTCAATAATTTCATTTTTAGCAACATAGTCTGTGTATACACTATGCGTAATCGTACAAGTGCGATTGTCTTTTATCAATTATTTATCAATATTTAAAAAAAGTGAATAAATGTAAGATGAAAGGGCTTTATATAATAATTGTATTATAATATATACTGATGTTTTATAACACAGTTCACGATCTTAATTAATTAACTTGTAATGATTTCCATATCGATGAAAATCGGTAATTTACGACGGTAACATGCTATATTATTGCTTTTGGTCTACAAATCGACGTATATATGGTGTTTTATCTTTGGGCTGTTTATGTCCACATCTCTCGGGGTCCGATCAGAGTAGCCCTGGTGTGTTTATGGGTTACAGTCATGAGAGTTTATGCCACCGAGCCGATATTTTCCAACAACTCTATCGACCACTAACGAAGAACATTGGCATCTTTACAAACTTCAAATAATTGTGAAAAATCATCAATTTATTTAATTGAAAATTTCAAATGCTAAAATTGTTTTAATAAATATACATTCATAAAATGGAATTTGTAAAAAGTTTTTAAGATTTTTTTTATTATTATTCGATGTAAAAAAATCATAAAAATATTATTCGCAATACTAAAACTTTGAAGTGATTGTATTTTACCCTCAATTATGGTATATCGTCATATTCTCTAGACTTGAACGACAATTTTTCAATCTATGGAGATAGACTCCTCTAAAATTATTTACCGATTTCAATGAAATTGAACATATATATATATATATATATATATATATATATATATATTATATATGTATATATCAATCATCAAGCCAGAGCGAGTGTATAGTCAATTCAGTATGACTATTCTAATTTTTTAGTTTAAATAATATATTTAATATATTTAATAATATATTATAATTTAGTAATTAATAAGAGGAACATGTACGTACGGTCGATTTTACGTCCATTTTAGAGGTTATGAGTAAGCAATGATTACAAGCAATATATTGTACCTAGAAGACACGAGCAGGTTATCTGTTTAAAATTATATATTACTTTTTAAATTGTGGTTTCAAATGAACAAAAATAAAAAATAACTGTTTGTAAAAAAAAAGGGGGAATAATAAAATATTATTTGATAAGTAATTTTTATTGTGAACAAAGCGAAAAGTGCGTATTGGTTTGATAATAATATTGTTTTAAATTTTTTTGTTGCCTGTGAATATGTTTTTATATAGTACATGTGCTCTTGCTTTTTACACTTGTAGTTTTCGAAAGTATATTGTGCGCAGATGGTACTTTATTTGACATAATTTTTTTAGTAGTTTTCTTAAGCAAAGGGAAAACATGCTGGGGAAGAAACCAATACAATTTTCGATTCATTCAATTTTAATAATTTCGATAATTCCCGGATTCATATTTATAATTAAATATAAATTTTAAATTTTAAAACCAAGGAATATAAAATTTAACACAAAGTTTAGATGATACGTTACGAATTCTTTGCTCTCTTTTCGTCCATGAACATGTCTCGTTGTCGGTTTATAGTATTTTATTTTTATTAATAATCTGTTTTAATTATTATCTATATATATATACTATTAATATTCTAATATTTATGGATACATAAGGTAATGTCGAATTAGCGTTTCGCGAATAAAAAATTACGATTACATGTACTCGTTTTACTCCGCAGTCTCGAATAGATCGAATAGACCTATTATAATTAGTGATGTTAAAAATCCATATTTTTGAGGTCAAACCGAACCCAATCGAATTTATTCAAATTATAATGAACCCGAACCGAACCAAACTATTCAAATATTAAATATCGAATCTGAACCCGATTCCATAAAAAATTCAAAGGATTAAAATTAATTAAAATTATTTGAAGAACCTGTTTGATTTAAAAGTGGATTAAACTAAATAATTAATTATTAATTCATAAAATAAATAGTGTAGGTATTTAAAATCAATTTTTTTAATGTTATTACAAAAACTTGGGTACCCGAAGACAAATTCAGTAGGAATTTCATATTTCTTGGTTCAATTTTCGAACCGAACTATTTTGTGTTTAGTTTGGTTCGAATATTTCTAATTATGAGTTCGATTTTTGATCCCCAGGTTCGGTTCGAAAATCGAACAATTCGCAACATCACTAATTATAGTACATATTTGTAAAGGTTTTTTTTTTATAAAAACATTTACTGAAATTGGCATTGTTTTGACCGTTGGCCCTGTCGTTTTCTATATATATATATATATATATATATATATGTATACAAACACACGTATAGACACGATGTTATTGTATTCACTGTGTCGGTTTACGTGGCTAAGCGACGGATGAATGATAAGGTAAGTTAGCTGTACGGCGGTGTGTCACCGCCAAAGCATATATCGCATAAAACGAAATATATATTTCACGCAAATTTCATAGAAAAAATTTACGCCAGTTAACAAGTTTTATTATAATTTTTTTTAAAATTTTTTCTTCACGCGGCGAAGTATTAAAATCACAATAGACGCGCCGTATTCGGTCTAGTGTGTGTATAATATTATACGTATAAAGTGTTATATATATATATTGGCCTGAGTCGATGGGTGTGCGTGTACAAGAGGAGGAGACGGAAGAAAAGGAGTTCTGCAGTCCCCTTCGACCACTGCGTTTTTGTCCTTTGTTTTGTTAAAGGGATGTACTGTGTGAATACGCCGGGTACTTTTACAGGAAATGCCGTTGTGTCGTTGGAGGACCTTTTTCTTTGGAGATATTATTATCATTATTATATATATATAATATAATATAATATAATATAATATGTGACTGGGAGAGTATTGTATTGTCCGTTATATTGTTTCAATTACGTTTTATCTGTGATGGATCGTGTATTAGTATATAGTGAGAACTGTAGTTACTGTGCACTTACTGATATACTTGTATTTATATATTTTCATAAGAACGTTAACCTTACATTTTTACACCATGTCAGAACGGCCAAAGAAGATGCGGTTATATAACATGATAACGTTTACAATGGACCTGTGAGTATATTATTATTAATCATACAAATCAGTTAGGACTTTACTTTAAAATAAATGTGTAGACATATTAAGACTCTATGCGAATTTGACATCCCTAAGTCTTGACTATATTTCTAAAAAAAAACCTAAAAATTAATATATAGTTATGTACAGTAAAGTAAAGAATAGTTTTGAAAAATATAAAAATACTCAAATACTTTATTTTCATATATTTTTACATACAATTCAAATATTTTAAAAAAAATTATTGAAATTTTTCAAATACTCCTTTTTTATTGTAATCTGTAAATTTTATTAATAAACATTATGAGTATAGATAAATTAATATTTCTTGATCTTTGTCAAATATTCGAATTTAAAAGTATAGTTCCAGTTATTAAAAAAAATTATCCTGGAACGTAATATACAATTAAAAATCTTATTTAATGTAAAAAAAAATCAAAATAAATTTAAGTACTCAATAAAAAAAAATACTTGACATTAAATGTATTCTAATAAGTTTAAAATACTCAAAAACTAAAAAAATAGTTATAGCAATACTATTATATTTTATATTAGCATATTTTTATAATTTAGTTTAGTACTGGGAAACTTATCTTATAAAACTTACCTATAAGCCTATCTCGGTTTACTTTAAAATATAAAGTAGAAATTGTGAAATTTAACTTTGAATAGATGTTTTTAACCATTCATTGCTGACTGTCAACTCACATTTTTACGATCTTCTAAACAATTTTTCTGAATTTTAAATCTTATCTATATTTTTGCATATTACTCGTATATTGTCAAAAAGACATTAGATTCAATTATTTTCATTAAAATATTGTGGGTTGGTTGTTTTAATAAAAATATATATTGCTCTCAATGCGTGATTGTTTTTAGTTGATAAAAATGATACGATATAACATTTGTATAACAAATAAATGTACGTTTGACCACTTAATTTAAATCTTTTTATACTTTGCACACAAAATGTAAAACATCTTTCTATATGCGGAATACATACAACATGTCATGACAGAATGTCATGGATTTCCTCAAGTCAGTTTTTTTTTTTTAAATATTCATAGTGCACAGTATTGAAATTTCGCACTGCATATAATGTGTTTTAGTGCCACAAAAAATAGGGTCTAATGCATGTAATCGTTCTTATAATTAGACGTATACCTATACTTATATACATTGAATATTCATATTCAGTACTTACACATCTATGTATATTGTAACAATATAGTTGTCGTATTTGATTGGAATATATTATGTGAAGTTAAATAATTCGCGTATAAACGATTCGCTATATGCACTCCCACACATATAACGTTTCGCGTTTAAAATCATTTATACGATTATATATGTGAACTTTGGGCCAAGAAGAGCCAATCATATTTTTTGATGAGAATGAGATAAAGGATCCAACATAAGAAGTTTTTTGTATATTTTTTTGTGCTGGAAGGGCGTATCTTGATCATTAGAATTACTAGAAATAGATAGGCCAATGTTGTGAACAAAAATATAAATGCTATTTCAAAAGTAACTAATTTGACTTAAATCTTAATAGTCATTATCTAATTCAAGAAACTAACTTAATCTAAATAAGGCTAATATGTATTTTGGTCCTTTTATGATAAAAATAAATAAATGTATTATTTTGTCATTGGCCCTATTTACTTTGTTCGGTTGATAGTGGTACCAATATTTTCATCAAACAGTCGCTACATTTAAACGAAGAAACTTTTTTTTAATAAGTTAATGTTACTCCGTCAAACAATATATAAATTTTGTCTGTTATAAGTTAAAACTTTTTTTTTGAATCATTACAATAAGTTTGAGATCAAAGCTGATGTTGTCAATGCGCAAAAATGCAGATGATGGTACAAATATGGTTAATTGATCAGATTAAAAATATTATGTTGTTTTACATTATATAATACTATAATATTTAATTCTAGAACGTACAATCAAATCTGAAAATGAATTTGGTAGCATTTTTATAAGATCCGATGATTCTAAGGATGAGTATTCTCAGTTTGAAAACAGTAGTAATGATGATATTATCAATGATAATGGTAATACACTAAAGCTATATTATAATATAGTATTATTACTTGAGCAATATGTTAATATTAAAGAGTTAATTTTCTATAGTGATACTCTGATCAGAATAAAAATATTTATATGATTGTAATGTTTTTATACTTAATTGGTCGTTTGAAAGAAAGAGGTGAGATCTGATTATCCATCACACATTTTTAATACCTGGTCATATTCATATGGAATCGGATAAAATTCACGCGGCCATTGAAAGACAAAAAAACGTACAATGATAATTGCCAAGTGACTGGGTTGTGATTATACTCGTAAGTTCAATTTCAATAAAACCTCACATAAAAGTTATTCAAATTATGCAACATAACTTTTTAAACTTTAAAGAGTTAATTGTCAAAGTATTTATCTATAAAAATTTAATACTGATAGCGAAGTTGTGGGTTGGAATAAGATAATAGTCACGATCTAGAATTTTGGGAGATCATAACGTAATTTAATTACATTCGTATGATTCAGCAAACAAAAATATCTGTTGCACGTAATCTTAACGTTTCTTTGCAATTTACTAAATAATACGTTTAAAACAAATAATAGTTTCATTTATGAAAATTATAACTTTTGTTATGGAAATGAAATAGAATTATAAAGTATAAAAATCGCATACATGTCAATGTAGAAAGAGAAAAAAATTAAAAACAAAACAATTTGTATAAATTGTGATGATTAATTTGGAAAATAATTTTTTGATTTAAATTTAGTCTGTTTTTTCTGTTTAACATTTTCAATGTTATTACATTAGATGTAAATTACAATTCCTGTACTGTCGAAATTTATTAACCATAAAAACGAGTAATACAAGACATATAGTAAAACATTATAGTTGTTTACTTATTTAAACCACAAAATGTTATTTCATAAATATTTTGGGATTCTTTTTTTATTTTTATTTTTTTATAAAACATGTTTTAACTAAGAAGCTTATAGGTAATGAGATTAAATAAGAGCGTTTTTTCTATTTAATATAATGTTGACAACTCTTGAGTTTTATTTAAGTGACAAATAGTAATAAATCACTTTTAACAACAAAAATGCATTCATTTTTTTCTGATAAAAAAAAATTAAATTAAAATTAAAAATCATAATATTAATGTGTATAAATTAACACATTTTTCGAGCCACATTAATTCATAGATATAATGTAATATATATATATACGAGCTTTTATATTTATTTTTGGAAATAATAATGTCGAAACCATAATGAGCAGGTTAAATTACACCATTATAAGCATGTTCAATATTAACACAATAATAATGGAATATATATCGCTAAAGAGAAATATGTATACAACCATTGAATATTAAGACTTAAGTGTTGAAATTGCAGTAAAGTTTCGGTAAACAATATTGAAATTGATTGAAATTCCGTGTATTTATCATACAATTTTATGTGTACTGTATGATAAATATATATGAAATCAGAAAATATACAATGTAAAAATATGTTCATAAAGTGTCTTAAAATTTGATGGTAACGTGAATGAAAATATACTTGTACCCGTCGAAAAGGTTAACCCAAAATAACTGAATATTTTTAGAACATTTACTAAAACACATATCTTTTCATCATTCGATCATACTTATAAATTAAACCAACAAATAAAAATTACAAGATAAAACCAATTTAGCATACCACACATTATAATAAATATGAAAATGCCATAAAAAGCATAAAAATGTTGCTAAACAGGCGGAATAAAATGTCGCATGTTTATCCTACATAATAAAATTTATAGTTGGTAAATCTCCATACTAGACCAAGAAATGAACAAAATAAATACTTACAACATCCAAATTCTAATTATTACATATACTACGTATCAAAAATTACGTTTTCAAAATGCTTTTTTATTTTATTTTGAATATAATAAATAAAAAAAATAAAAATACAGATTGATATTTGTTATGTTGAAACATTTGTATTGACATTGAATTTACGAATAAATGTATTACAAAACCGTTTTATGTTGTAATCTACAATTGTATATAAAGTATTAACAATTGCAATATAAATTTCATTCAGAAAAAATCAAATTATTTTCCATTTTTAGTGAAAAGAAATTGTCTTCCTTCTTATTTATTTATTTTTTAGTGTTGGTGTTTTTAAGAACGTTTATTAGGTTCTCAGAAAATAGTGAAAAATTGACATTTTTTTCTTATTTATTGTATTAATAAAAACAAACACTTGTATTTCATTATTTATTTATTTATCTTTTAAATGTATTCTAAATAAATAAATTGTCACTGTAAATTTTTCTTTATTGTAATGATTTATAATTGCTTTTATGTTTGAAACCCTATTGTAGCTACTCTTTTATGTTGATGAATTTTAGGTATGTAAAAAAGCTTATAGATTACGATTATAGTGATATGCACACATATCATTATTGTAATCACAGTTAGCACAAGATTTTATGTATTGATTTTTTCTGTCAATACATACTCGTATTTGTATTTATTTTATATTTTCTTTAAATAAAACGATACTAATATTTGCTATTCTCTGAACATCGATTATATTTCCAAGTAAAAATAAAAAAATATATATTTTAACACATATGTTTTTTTAAACGTTTCATATACAAACGGTTAACAAATGACCCTAATGCTGATCATCGAAGCCAAAACAATTATTTAACCATAGACATAACAAATTTTACATGACTTTTGAAAAGAACACAATACAACTATATAACAAATAAAGGGATTATTCAGTCAAGGACTGCTCTGTTATACAAATATCTTTCATAGGATAATAAAACAAATAGATAAAGAAATTCCCTTATAAAATAAATTCCACATTCCGAAAAGAACATACACAAAATAGACAAAACAAAATACAAATACGCATGAGAAGTGGCCAACGATAAACAATCATAACACCGACTATCATGCGTACTGTAACAGCCAGATATGGTTACTTGAATGGCGACATAGCTGTTGGTCAGCCGGACAACTACCATGGTCTGACCTAACAAAAATGTCATAAAACATAAACAATTATACTCTAAGCCCTTTAATGACTCTCTAGTCTTCTCAGAGACTATTGTGCACACTTCAACTACAAGCGACTACTTCAAATGAAATCGGGTTTCTGCAGGACAAGTTTAATTTTGCACACCAACGTATACGAGTATTGACATATTAAATTTTGTTGATAAATTCAACTTTGAAGTTAAGGCACCGGCTCATCTTATTCTTTCAATCCTCATCTGCATTCAGTTGTATTTACAGATATAGAAAGTCAAATATGGTCAGACAGGCAAGAAAACAAAGTTTATACTTATTTTGCTTTTAATTTATTTAATTTTTGCTTTATTTTTTGTATTATCACACGAGTAGAGTAACTGTACATTTCTTTTGTCTTAGTGATATTTTAAATTTTTTAATATTTATGCTTTTTAACCGAAGTGAACAAAACGTTAGTTTCGAAATACTTTTATGGGTAGTAAAATTTCATATGATTATTAATTTGATATTACACATACGATATATGGACATGTAAAAAAAATATTGGATAAACAAAAAATTTTTACATTACATTCGTTTCTTATGACGTGAATTTTTAACAGTTTGTTACACTTATTTAAGGTTAATATTATTAATATTAAGCGTATTTTTTAAATGCTTCTTATAATATTAAAAGTAGGTGTGAAAACATTTTTTAAATAGTTTTGAATTCATATATGTAGATATGTAGAATATTAAAAACTTCGAAAATGTTTAATACTTGTTACGTTAAGTGGTATTTTATTTTATTTACTTAATATTATTATATAATAATAATAATAATAATAATATTAATATTAATAATAATAATAAAAATAATGATAATTGTCTGATAATAAGTAAATTACTACCAGACGACCGAAGGACCATAAATGACTGATAGAAAAATTGAATTTACTACCCGGACGACATGAACATTAACTATTAAAACGTAGGAAGTTAAACAAATTTCTAGTTTCCCAGCGATGTTGATATCACATTCTCCACTGACGACCTTCACCAAAGAATATCCGACTATTAGCTTTCCCTACATGCGCAATGGACGTAAGTACTGACAGGTATTCCAAGATAATTCTGCCTGATGAGAACGATCAAGTCCTTGTGTGAAAGACGTAATATCAACAATCACTACGAAACGAGATTTACAAGAAATATCAAAAGAAAAAAATAAACACTTGTGTACGCGAAAATTATATGACATTTATTATTAGCGAAACGATTACAAAATGGTTCCTCGTTTTGCTGAAAACTGACCAAGTCTGCCCTGGGTGGGTCTTTGAACAGTGTCAAAGCACAACGAGAGAAGGTTGAGAATTGTCAAATTATTTGTGTTTCGACTCCTCTTATATAAGGTCGAGACCAGCTATTTTTATATAGTAAAATAAGTTTATGCCCATATATGGACAAGAATATGGGTACAATACAAAAATAAATATAATAACAGACTATTTACAGAATATCGATAGCTTAATTAGGTTCGGTTTTAATTAACCTTTATTACGGGCGTAAACAATAATAATATAATAATAATAAAAATAATTAATCGTACGTTTTCGTTTTTTGAGACGCTTGATGTCTTGACATTTTGTCGAATAATTGCAGCTGGATTGTTGGGTTTGTGTCCAGTATTATCTCGTGTATGCCGGCAAACTTTGTAATATTGCCATTAACAGAGGTTATTATCATATTCCAGTGAAAATTGTCGTTTCTGTTGTCATACGGTATGTTGGAACAAAGGTATGGGTGGTGATGTTTTGAAAACGTTTAATATCCTCAATGTTAGAATCGCTACATTTTAAAATATTTCTTGTTTTTCTAGAGAGAATTAAAATAATGTATTTTAAATTGTATTATTATTGTTTAACTATTGTATATATTATAATTATTAATTACAATGAATATCACAGTATCGCTGATAAATATTTATTTAGTATTAGAGCTGTGCGCGATCCAGTAATGTGTCCTCGTTTATGGAAAACAAAATTTTCTATTCGGTTCGCGGTGTTCTGTTCCGTAAAATAATTTGTTCAATTCACTCTCGGATCGTCATAAAGATCAAGTCGATAGAATAAAAATTATTTTACAACTTTCCATCTATTATATAATAGTATACAGAAGTACCTTAATATGCTGTTCGTAATAAATGACGATCTCGTCGAATGTCAACACGTCTAATGTTCGTCCACGATGGTCTGGCACGGCGGAAGAAACTTGACGCGTGATAAATGATAGGTTATTGTTAAATAATAACGCGTCACGTCTTTATGAACGTATGACGTTCGACGACAGATATATATATATATATATATCTGTCGTCGAATATATATACAGGTTTATACATATAATATGAAGTTTTGTAATAAAGACTCCCCAAAGACGTGTCAGTCACACCACGTCACACGGAAGCTCCCGTGATATCTAATATCCTGTGGGACTGAAAGTAGCAGAATAGTGGACGATGCCGACGGTACTGTAAGCGTATTTTGATGGGTAAGTGGGGGAAA
Organism: Schlechtendalia chinensis; assembly: GCA_019022885.1. Taxonomy (NCBI): domain Eukaryota; kingdom Metazoa; phylum Arthropoda; class Insecta; order Hemiptera; family Aphididae; genus Schlechtendalia; species Schlechtendalia chinensis. The sequence goes on along the minus strand of CM032339.1, from coordinate 1,019,847 downwards.
GGAGTGAGGACGGTCGTCGACGGGTGTGGAGTATGAAAAGAAATAAGTTACTCCTCAGAAGGGACTTGCTAACGCCATCGGTGTTAGAGGTGATAGTCTTGATAGGGGCCAGACGTGAGTAGAGAAAGCGGAATAGACGAAATTTAACGGCTAATGAATAATTCCCGACGGGTTTCACGTGATTTCCCTCGACGTCGTTATCTTAAATTTTCGTCCGGTTCAAAAGTCACGCGCAATTACACAACCACTTTACAGAGTACGCACCACAAATATAACAGTCTTCACACGAAAAAGACAACACTCACATACATCCCTCGTGATAATATTAGAATGTTTTTTATTTCAGACTAATCAATCTGACGTACGAAATCATTAATTACAAAGCAATTAAACTAATTTAAGTAATAAATTGCTTATATATATTATATAATGAATATGGTATCGTTGTAGAAACGTTAGATTAAGGTAGGTTTACTTTGCTAGTATAACCACACTTCATGTACGAGTAACAAACACGTACAAGTTGAAAGTCATTTTATCCGATCCGGTATTGACAGGTTTCAAAGTTCTCATTTATATTTATAAATGCATATATTTTATTAATTAAATTGACTTGTGACAGTCATTTTTGATTTGATTGTGTAAATACTTAAATCAATGGTTGCATTAAAGAGCCATTGATTCGTGGTTCTTAAACGTGGCTAATGTGATAAATATGAACTTAAAAATAATAAATGATTAGCTATTTATACATAGGTTTATAATGCATAATAAATAATATTATAACAAAAAATGTAAAAATCAAATTATTTTTAATTTCTTAAACATAAATCCTAATATACAGTTCACCATATTTCACAAGATAGATTTACTTAATGTAAATAATATCTTAAGCCCTATAGACGATAACAAGTAATGACAGACAGTGTATAAAGATAAAATTAAGGTGGCTTTAAAATGAAAATAAATTTTTGAATATTTTGGAGTTCTCTTATTCTGACAAAATTATGAGACGTTGGCTGGTCCAATTTTAATTCTGTGCAAATATGTAATAGAATTACTGATATTACTTCTAGAGAATAATGGAGGTAGTTTTTTGAAATACACATTTCCAAAATTAGTATAATTAATTTAATTGTTTTTTGTACCTGTGGCACATATACAGAGTGAGTTTTATTTTTAGAAAAATGAATCCTCTGTTTTTTAAAAGATATATTTCGTGAATTTTACAAAATTAAAATCGGATCAGCCAAAGTCTCAAAATTTCATCCGCGTATAAATTAGAATAATTTATGATAATATATAACAAATAATTTATGCTTCTTTACTATAAGTGTCCCGTTATTAGGTAAGGTTATACATGTCAATTATAATTAAAAAATTAAAGTATTTTTTTTTTATAATATTTTAAAAAAATGTTTCCATTTAATTTTAAGTAATTATCTATATAAAAATATAGTAGTATTAAAATGTTAGGAAAAATTACAAGACTGAATTCATAGATATTTAAAAAAAAAAAAAAAAATACATTGTTTTAATACTTCGAGTTCACTAAATTCATTAGTTGTAACATCTGTTTGGCTCTTTTCATAAAATTGTAATCGTACATGTAGAAAAAAAAAAAAAAACAAAACAAAACAAAATAAATAAATAATTTGTCCTCATAACGTATGAGTCCTATCGGTATACCGCTTGTTGAACTGACCATGAACCGACTTAGACTCGTGATGACCCTGACGGGTCGATGGGAGGTAAAGAGACGTATTGTTTACTTTGAAAGCTTGCAGGTGTGAACACGAAATACAATATCGTTAACGAAAACAGATCGCCGTCGGAATCGGAAGCCACCGGCGCCGCCCCTGTGAGGGTGTTGACATTTCAAAGTCATTTGCATAACGTAATGCGTATTTGGACGTATATATAAAATCTCCGGGTCACATTTGCCTGTAATGGTAATACACCTACGTCGTGCATACCTGCCGCCTATAATGCGCGTTACGTATGTTATAATCCTCGGACTTTTAACACGTACGAGTATACGGATACGAGTAGAAACTTTATTCGCGCCGCGCGCGGTACCCAAATGGATAAATACGTCCGTGTTAATTTCCCGTATCGATCGTATCACGTTTATGAATAACGTGATTTCATTTAGATTCGTTTTCAAATGTTTTTGTTGCGGTTTTCGTGTGAACAATTACCAGTAGGTGTAAAGAATATAACATTTTCATACGTATTATATCCCGCGTGGCCAACCATTTATTTGCAAAAAACACAATATTTTATATCACAAATGCATATTTTGCAACATTACAGAATTATGCAAATGGTGTTTATACTCGCTGCCAATTGAGACGTTGTCTACTCGACAATTTTCGTCAAAGGTCATTGATATACGTTTTTATTTTATCAATTAGCTTTAGAAAAAAAAAATGTCAACTAAATTTTTTATTGAAAAATACAACATTAATAAATAATGATATGATATAATAGATTATATAATCAATAAAATGAATTAAAGAAAATAATAATTTAGGTTTTGTTAACTGTAAGAATAACTTTCAATAAAATATAATTTTGAAATTTTAATACAGTTTGTCTCATTTAGTTAGGCCCATAAGAGTCCATTAAGAAATGGACGTATGTTCAACAGTTTTTCTTGATTAAATACTTTTTATAAACGAAACACTTCCCGTTTTCATTTGTACACTTTCATCTTTTATATTGTCTAAACAAGAACTTACAGGTATACACATGAGAAAAAAAAGCACGTGTGTACTGAGTCTTAAACAGACACGATTCATGAATTAAGAAAATGCATTCATACATTTTTAACGCTTTTTTATCCCTCTTCGAAACCCGATGTCAATCGAAAAACGTCTTTTGAGATTATGCGAAGAATACCGCGATAGCAAAGCATTATTATTTCAAACCGTTCATTCGAAGAATCGGCGGGAGCGTAGTTATAACAGCATATTATAGCACGTTATGCGCGAGACGTGTTTGGGAATATTTTAATACTAATTACAAACGGTTGACGATGAGGTGTTGTTAAAATCCATCAACACCGCCAACGTCGTCATTGTGAATCCGATTAAAATCTATTCGGAAACTCGAAACACATTGTCGTCTGAAATATTCAACGACAAATCAATTCCAAGACGGAAAACGCTGATCAGGTCGAACACATGCATCGCGCATGTACGAGTAGATTGAAAAAAAAAAGGAATACGTAAAACGTAAGACGTAAAACTTTAACCGAATTTCGATATGAATGGAATATATTATTTATTATTACGTGTTTCCACAGGAAACGAGAAATTTCACGCGATTCTTTTCTTCTTAGAAGGGCGTTTTTATAATATTTTGAACGTATCACAAAATATCTCCTGCGATATTGAGTAAGACCAATATTAAATAAAATACTTTTTTAATGGTAAAGGTACAATAAAAATATTCCCGACACATAAATGAAATGCGAACAATCCGTATCGATTACATTTAATATCATAATTTGTCTAAATTAGTTTCTTAAATAGGAATTTTGTAGTTGTTTTATTATTTTGAATTTTGAAAAGCAATCATGAATTACATTGTATTTGATAAACGATTGTGATCGACGTTAGTTGCTTATTACTATTACGACAATAATAACATTTTTAGATTATATCTATTACATACAATTTTCAATTTTAAAGAATTTTTGAGTATCTTTATTCTCGTATACAATTTTCAGTTCATAAACCTTTTAAATCTTTTTATTTTGAATGAGTTCTCTGAATGATTTGTTCAGTTAAAATTATGATCAACAAAAATATAGCCATCTAAATGATACGTTTTTTTGAAACATGTAAACCCTATTTTATACTAGTATACAAAATTTCACAATGTTATGAATATAAATAAAAAAATTCTTCATTTTAAACAATAATTTCAACTTTAATGAACTTAAATGCGTTAACATTTGCGAATTACGATTTTTGAAATGATTAAAATATTGTTACACTAATTATAATAAATAATGTAATTTTTGTTCTTGTTCCTGAATTTTCAAATTTTATTACATTATTAATAAATAAAAAAAAACATAAAATTATTGAAATTTTTGAGATGCTAAATTTAGTCATAACTTTTTATATACATAAACTATGTAATATTAAATATATCCAGTCAAATATAAAGTGTTTTGCATTATTATTATTATTATTAAAATAACAATGTAAAAAATGAAATTTGATTTTGTAAGAATCGGAAATATTAAAAATATTTCGCAACTTTTCAGTAGAAAATCGAAAAACCTGTCAAATAAAATATCGACTAGATACAATTTTTGACCAGAAAATGGTGTTAAATCGAAAGATCGCAGAATACTTCTACAAAAAAAAAAAAAAAATACATCATTGTAAAACCAATATTGTACATTATTTGACTCATTCAGAATCTTAATTCTGAAATTTATGAACAGTCGCTAAGTGACAATACAGTGATGTGAAATATTGAAAATAAAATATAAACAACCAATATAAACTGGTCTTTGTGCATATATACGAGTAATAAGGATACGTGAATATTTCATATTAGTGACAAATAAAGGTCCATGAATTGTTGTAAAAACCATTGAAATATTAATAAAAGAGCGAACAATTAATATTTAATAAAATATTATTTTTTATTTTTTATAAATATATTCATAACTTTGCGATCGAGATCAATTTATTATTCAACTTTTTATAATACTATTTGAAATTAATTTAAATGTATTATGTAAATGATGTTTCAAATAGAAGAAAGAGAAAAAATCGTTTAATTAAAAAATACACGTTTAAAAATATTTATTAAGCAAAGAGGTATTCACCATGAAAGCTCTTTTTAATTATACGCATATAAATTTGAATTGAAACATGAAAGTAACTTTTACAAATAATATTATAACTAACTCGTTTTGAAATTTTCTTAGATCATAATATTATATATTTAAATATTTAATTACAATATTATAATTTATACCTATCGAGGAATCTCAGCATGTATAATTTACTGTTTATTTTCGTAAGAATTACAACTATGTAGGTATATACTCATATATTCCAAATATTTTAAATCATTACACAAACACATAGTTGTTAAAGTTTATGGTTAAGTGTTGACATATGTCGAATATAATTAAAATTTTGTAAAAACCAAGAAAAAACCTGTTTAAAAATTAATTCTACAGAAAATATATAAATACATTTTAGATTCCAAATGAAGAAAATAATATATTTGATTTACAACCGTGTGTTCGTTTATGAATATTTTGTCATAAACAGTTGCAGTGACAAAGGTGGGCGCAGACCATTGCCAGTGGTGTAATTATGAAAAAAAATTTTTTTTTTGAGAGGGAATATTAAAAACCTCATTTTAAAATCATTAAAATATAAAAGTCCAATAGCAATAGATAAAAGTAACTTAATATTAAATATGACCGACATAATTCGGACTTTAAATAATTAAAAAAAATTTATGCATTTATCAAAAAAAAAAAGCTTCTCGAGGGGGAATGCCCGTTGCCCTCCCACCCTAAAATACACCACTGGTCATTGTCTGCATTGAAAGTCCCCGATCCGTCTACTAGCCCATTTTGAACATTTCGATAACATGCATTAATTAGGTATTTGATCTCAATTGTAAAATATTACTTCAATGCAGTTAAAAAAAAGGAATAATTTTTTTTTCGTAGATAAACTACGAAAAAAGTTTGATTAGTATTTGATAATATTTTAAAAACTATAATAAAAATTTAGTTATCCATGCATCGACCAGTGATAAATGATAACTCGATATCCGGAAATGAGAGCGTAATAATCAATATCATTCTAGTTGCTGACATTTGCCAAATAGAATGTATTAATTTGTACAAGTGAAATGTTTACTGATAATGTTTATAATGCATTCAGCATTTTATAATTATTTGCGGAATATTATATTGGCCTGAGATTCTCATTTCTTCAGTAGCATGCAAACACACTTTTTTGGGTATGACGGGAGTGAGAAACTATTTAAGAAATTCTATAAATTATGACCATTAAAATTAATGTAATAAAATTATTAATTAATTTTAAATTATGATATTTTTAAATCATGTCTAGAGTTAGTTAGTAGTATATTGATAAATACATTTTCAAACATTTAATTACCAAAAAAGTGTTTTTGTTCTACTCGAAGAAGGAATGTAATATTAGGTATAAATGGTACAATAATATTATTTTTCATGCTCACGATATAAAATCCTATATAAAATCAAAAGTGTGATGCTATATATTATATTTTTATTATACATTTATTTTATATAATTACTATGTTCATTTACGTCTCGTTCAAGTTTAGTTATTTTTAAATTATTGTGATCATTGGTGGTAAATTAGTTTTGTGCATCCGCAATGCACTTTTTGTTTTCCAAACTGAACTTCACCATTTGAATAATTAATCATATTTTGTATATTTTAACATTTGAATTAATTTACTATGTTAAAAAATGACTATATATTATTTATAGTAATAATAGTGGTTTGAATTTTCTTCTTTTTAACTTATTTGACAGTTATAATTCTATCTTAATAAAGCTAATTCAACCATTGAGATTCATAAAAAAAAATTATGGAACATATTATCTATTATCATTATTTATTTATTTGGGCATCATTAAACCAGTTAAACAAAAATAACAATTAATGTTAAAAACTTAACTTAGTAGTTTACCTACTATTTTTTAATAAAAATTTCACATTTTAACGACGTCTTAACTTTTGATTTATAAGTTATAATACTATAACTTATAATTAACTTTATAACCACTGGCATAAATGAAAAAAATTAAAAATTTGTAGTGCATTTATACGTTTTTCATTATTATTTTCTATGCTAGGGTTTAAATATATAATGAACAGTTTACATTTTGTTATTTTGATAATTGAATTATAAATAAAGAAAAGTCGCGTAAGTGCAGCATTCGACAGTTTAAAAGAGAATACAAATATTATACTCGTTTATTTGTATTACGAAACTGGGAAATTAATATTTGTCACTTGTTAAAATCTATTACAGCTAATTGTAATAAATAAAAGACGATTACTGATCATTGAATGAATCGGAACATGATTCCACAATTAAAACAAAACAAACATCTATTTTTAACTATATATCTGTATGAAATATTGTATGCATTATTTAATGTATAGGTAACATTAATTTAAATTTGATTTAATTTTTAAATATAGATAGTTAGCATAAATGGCAGAGAGGTTAAATTATTAAAGAAAAACTTATAATTAAATCATTTTAAATCATTTTTTGGCGAAGATAAATTAACTAGCGTATAGCCATAATATTTTCATTTTTATGGGTATTCGCAAAAATCATTAAATATGAATCTGGGTATACGATGTAAAAGAAAAACTGAAAAATGCAATTAAGTATTGATGAAATAATTGATTTATTTTCAGAAGAACATAAAAATAGAAAAATTATATTAAAATTGAATTAAAAAAAAACTTATAACATAATATGATCTATAATATATTATATTATTTGTGTTTATAATATTTTTTATATATATGGTTAAAATAAATTTTATTATTAGAATAATAATTCATTTAATTCATTTTCTATGAAACATGTATTAAAAATATATAATTCACCTAATTTTGAATGTGTTGGAATACGTTTGAACGTGTGTGTTATAATTAACTATATTAATATGTTATTATTATCATAATTATTATCAAAAGTATATTAATATAATATTATTAATTTCTATTATGCATATTGTAGGTACCTATTCAAGATTCAGCTAACCAATATGTCTTATGATAAACATTTTTTGATTATCATGCGTATGCACATAGTATTAGTTTGTATTATACTTGAATATAAAGTTTTGTAGTGTAGAATAAAAAGTGTGAGGGGAAAAGCTACCCACATCCTATTTTTTGTTTTTTTACTGACCTAACATTAAAATTACTTACCACCAGTTGACTCTACAACATGGAGAATTCTGTTGTCACCTCTGGTAAGAAAGCACAAGTTCTTTGAATCTTACGTAAAAGCACTATTTTCTTGATGAAAAATGTATCCAGTCGATACCTAATTTCATATTTTTTCCAATTTTCTCGGTTATTTTTTTAAGTGAAAGGGGAAAACTACAATACGCTTTGCGCATAAGTTGATTAATAATACGATTTTATTCTAAGAATAATACTGAACAATAAAATATAGTCATGTCTAGCGTGTATCTTAAGAAAATATATCTGAAATTAAAATAAACCGTTATGGTTTTATTTTCAAATTAAAACTGGTTGAATGAACTATTGTTTAAGATTTTCTTTGGAAATTAGTAATTCGTAGAATTTATCATTAAATACGTCAGTATATTTCATTTTATTTTTACTCATAATAAGATAAATATTTGTTTAATAAATACGAAATAAAAAAATTAAAAGATATATATATATATATATATATATTAATGCTATGGACTTGTAAATATTTCAAAAGTAAGCTTGAATTTTAATATTTCTATGTATTATTCATTTATTTTTGGTTATTATTTATAGTAGTTGCGCAGAATACGCATAATTGTTCATTAATCGCATAAATCATTTACTTCTACACAATAAATATTTCAAAAATTCAGTTATTAATGATTGAAAATGAACTTAAGTAATAGTGAAGTACTTATATAAATATTTTTTTTTCAGAATTGATTGAAATAATATGTTTAGTTCAAATCCCTAATACAGCTGAACAGGAAAAACAAAAGAAATATAATATTTTAATTATTAGTTTATTAGGATCAGAATTCTTAAATTAAATTATTAATTTGTAGATATAGGTTCATTTAAAATAAATGCTATTAAGAATTTGTGGCGTTGTTTTATAGAATAGATTTTCATTGACAGTCATTTCAAAGAATACTAATTAATTATGTTTGATTAAAAAGAGGGTAATCTTAAAATTAGTTCTACAAATATGATACACATATAATGATTTTATGCATTTTTATAAAGCAGGGGAGCTTGTGTTTTGTTTTTTTCAACGATTATTGTTACACTAAGAAATTTTTAGAGAAAAAAATACAAATTTTTGTTTTCCCACATCATGCTAATTCATTAATTTTAGTAACAAATCGACCGTTATAAATACTCGTATAATGGATATAATTATATAAATCGACTTTTTTTTTTGGTGGTAAGGGCGATCATTTCGATTATTTATTTTAGAAACTCGCATTTGTTGGAAATATTTTTATAAGGGAATCAATTTTATTAGAAATATTTTGTTTATTTTCTAGAAAAAATTAATTGAGGAAACTATTATTTTACCGTCATTTACACTAGAATTATAACGAACAAATAAAAATATTCCTATACTGTTACAATATGTAATTCTTTTTATATTTATCATTATAATTATTTCGGAATGATATTATAATTAAATACAAACGTATTCGGTTAAAAGTGACATAATTTAATGATTTAATACGTTGCAATAACGATAACTTCCTCGTCGGTTGTTCACTGAATTAAAGTGAAAAAAAAATACCGGGATCGAGTTCAAAGAATATTCAGGAAATCAATTTAACCACGTGATCTATGTATATTTGAAAAACCCCAGTTAACCGAATAACGTTATTACTGGTTTCTCACACGGCAGGATGTAAGGATATCCTTAATCGCGAACTCCATAGACGGTATGATAGAGAATGAGGGTGGGGGAAGAGAGATGTATACGTAGCAATAGACAAAACCTTCGATCAAACCCTCCGTTCGAGGATTTGATTCAAATGCGATATAGGAACGTTACCATTAACGTTCGTTTTCATTGAATCGCAACGTATATGTCGGCCGTGGATATTATAATAAAATATATTATTATTATAGAACTGTAGCGTTATTCACCAAGTCGGAATAGTAATTGAAAACGGCCGGCTCGATTATATCATTTCTCGTCTGCGAAACCACACGAAATATAATCGAGTAAGTTAATAACAATTATAATAGTCGTGGTGTTGTGGACATCTACAGACATTCGAATTGTTATTATATTAAACATATCGCTTGAAAATCGAATATCAGACCATTTACTACTTGTCTCTATTGTACGAATGCAGATATTATTTAGTGTGATTTAAAATAAAGTAAATTTAATATTAACATTAATCGAGTATATATAATATATTATTGTGTTAACACCAATATTGTCGACAGTGCGCAAAATTTCATTTGAGATTTACATAATTTTCTTTTTTTTACTCGTTTGACATGTAATATTTTATTTTTAAATTTTGATATTGGCGTAGAAATACACTGATTTAAAATTACACGAACCTATGTCGTAAAAAATTAAGAAGTTGTTTTACCTCCGTTATCCGTGTTAATGAAATTTTCGAGATTGCTTGGTAAAACAATTTTAGCAAATCATATTTTATACTTATTATTCAGGAAAATGCAGGAAGCAAAATTGTAATATTTTAATTATATTTCATTTATTTATATCAGCTTGTTAATATTATTATTTTTTAATCACTTTAGTTTTCATTAATATTATCACATTAATTAAAATGCCATTTCATTATGACGGTTAATTGCCAAGAGCTACATGTCTTATTATATTACACTATATTATTATAAATTTATAGATATCTTAACAATTATATTTAACAATAATAATTTAAATGTAATGATATTTGTGAGGGTTTACTACTCATGAGTAAAAAAAAAAAATTAAAAGAATCATTTAATAATGAGAAATGAAAAACAAAAGAAAAAAATCATAACGTAATCGTTTTGCAATAGATAATTTCCGTAAACTTTAAAAATACACCGTCATTGTGAGTGATTATAAATCATTTGTATTATATCTTAATGAAAATATAATCACATAAAATAAAACGATAATGTTTATATCAAAATAATTTTTCTAAATAAAATGAAAAATAATAAAAAACGCATATTATTAGTTGTGCAAAGTACTTTCATCATGGCTTTTGTATATTATTGAATAGTTAAAATTGCTTTCAGAGGACTATGAAGCCGTTATTTTGATATGGAATTTCAAACTCAAATGCAGAGAATGAATTTAAAACAATTTTTTAACTCACTAGAGATCGTAACAAATATTCTTCACACACTAGTTGTGTCGTTTTGTCGTCATCGGACGTCTTATAGTAACACAAGCGTGTAATTCAATTTATTTTCAGGAGTACATGACGACATATATATATTCCCCGTCGTCCGCCAACGAAAAAGTTCACGTTAATTCTACTTCACAAAAATGAAACGCACGTTTCGGTGACGTGATCGCCTGAAGTGTCTTTGTTTAGATATGGCTGGTCATATTATTATTATTATATATATATACCTACAAGTAATATATACTGATGAGTACGAGTAGGTATGTACAGTTGATGGTTATAAAGTAATATTTAAAAATATATAAACTATAAATTTATAAAAAGTCGTTAATCCACCTTTTTTAATTCGTGTTGAATTCAGTAAATAAAATCCCATAGTTCTTTATAAAATATTGTACAAAAGACACAAAAATAGAATATTATGCTTATGTTTCAAAATTTAACCAAAATATGGAAGTTTCAGTATAATTTGATATACAATGGAACCTCGGTAAATCGGACGTAATAAGTCGAGTTTTCGATAATTTGAGAACATGTTTAATTTTTGGTATTTTAAATAGGATTCGCGTGTTTAATTATCTCGGAAATTCTAATTTCTCGTTAAATCAAAGTTTTTTGCTTGATGATTAAGAAGCTGATTTTTCGGTATAATTACATGGAAATGCCGAGAAAATTCAACACACAAATCATATACTGAACGATTATCACTTAGATAATGTTTATCTATGACATGCTAAAACAGTTATCATTCAGATTACCTTATGTTATTGTCAAGATATTGTCTCAAGATGGAGAAGAAACTATCTTTAAGTCTCAAACTATCGGTGGTAAAATTAAATGATTGAAGAAATTAAAAGAGCAATAAAACTCAAAAAAGACATCGTGAGTGAAGTATTTTTACGATTACTTTATAGACAATATTCAAGGGTTAGAGTAAAATTTTGAAGGCTTAGAATAATTGAAAACTATACGGTTACTATCATATCCAAAAATCGAAAATAAACAAAACTGATCGATATCTTCAAAAAACCGTGTATTTTAAAATGCATTGTGTAATAAAATTAAATATGTATTGATTTTAAATGTAATGTGAACTAATTGTAATTCACTTTGTAATTGTGAAATAAAATTGTTCGACTTCTCACTGATAATCTTGAACTTCTTTTTTGGTCCCAACAAGTTCGAATTATAAAGGTCCTATTGTACTTTATAACCGTTTAATATGATTATGAATGCATTTGAATAACATTGTTTTTTTTATTTTGTTGTTTATTTTAATTTATAGAGTTTTTTCCGTTTTGAGTTCATTATTTTTAATTAGGTTTACAGATAATATGTATAAGTTTAATAACAAATTTTATAATAAATTATTTTTAATTAGATACGGATGAATAACCATCTATACAATTAATATTTATGAATTGATAATAAATAATACTTAATGTGAGTATATTGTATAACCTATTTATTCGTGTAACCTGTACCATGTATTCGTAATAATACAACAATAGAAAAATACTACTGGGTTTAATGAAAATGTATTTATTTTTTTTTTCGATATACGAGTAGTATTCCGGCGCATGAAGTAGGCAATATTATTATTGAAATTCATCCGTAAAATTATTTACATTTCGAACATAATCATTTTTTAGTTATAAAGTAGTCCATCTACATATATTAACTTATTTAATACATGTTATTTATAACGATAATATATTAAAGAATTATGTTTTGTAAATTTAGATAATTTTTGATATTTTTAAGGTTTTTTTTCCTAACTCGAAAATAAATTGATATATGATATATTGAATATACATTTTGATTTTTTTTTTTTTTTAATCTAAAGTAAGATTTTATATTTATATGTATAGATCTATAATTTTGTTAATGTGTAGGCTTATACTTAGTGTACATGTATATATTTTGTTCGAACGTTCAAAATTACACGTATTAATACTTTTCTAATTCATATAATAGGTTTGTTTTATAACACAATAACTATCAAATAAACATTTTATGTTATAAATATATGAATACAGAGTTATACAATTATAGGTTATGCATTGACTGATAAAAAGAGATAATAAAATTAGAAAACAACTTAGTAGAATAAAAATGTTGTAAAAAAAATTAATTTTGAATTTTGAATTACCTGTTGAACTGAAAATATAATATGATGTGAGCATTTTTACATTACATACGTGAAGTATACTTAGAAATTAATTATATCAGAAAATCATAAGATTATATAATTATTATATAAGATTGTTATGTACTTATATTTTTCACCTTACCTTTAATATTGAATTAGGGCGATAAAGCAAATGTCATTATCATTTTGAAGGATTATTCTGAAAAAATTAATAAATGATATTATTAAAAATACAAAAAAAAATATATTTGGATATATGGAGTATATGGATAAAGTACTTCAATTTTCATTGTGTCAATTTTAAATATAATATATTTCTTATAAATTATATATTTAAATTTTTAATACGTTTAGTTTTATTGGTTATAAATAATGAAAAATAATTAAAAAACTCCCATTTATTTTGAGTTTTGATTTACGTTTGAACAAATTATATGATGTAATTTCAAAATAAAACAATTATCAGTCAATGGTAATTAGCATAACTCTGGTAAAGATGACTAGTGAAATGATTATCACATAAAAATTCAATTTTCGGTTTGTTCATTTGGTAACATTTTCTGATGAATTAATCCTTAATTTTTTAAAACGCAATCAATATGACATTCAATTGTGATTTAACAAAACGTAATTTTTTTTAGTCTCAATGACATTGTATACTATTATAATGAATGCAATTATGTAGTTGGGTATAAGCAACAGTTACAACTTTTTTTTATAAAATAACGTTTTCATTTGTTAAGCATTCGAACAATTCAGCTTCAAAAAATAAATTTTTTGTTTTCCATTTTCCGTACAATATTTCAGAATTTTTGATTATTTCATCATTTTATTAAGTTAAAATCATTATTACACACCATTTTTCATATTAAAATGACTCTTGACCATTTTTAATTCGTTTAAGCTAATCGTTATAGCCTCTTTGCATTAATTTATTACCGCGATAAACAAAACTCAAATATTCAAGCATTTCTGCAGCAATTTTGCCAAATTTAAAATAAAATTTAATGTTAACACATTATTCAAATTGCGACATTTTGACAAAATATGTAAACTACATATTTGTACAGACATAATAACAATTACACGAGACTAATATAATTTTAACGATTAAACCTATAGATAGTAAAATAAGTATTTTTTCAATCCCAATAATCATATACATGATAAGAAAAATAGTTTTTTTTCTATAAATAAATTTTGGGGACTTTTTGACTCTACTACGTAAGTTATTATCGGTGATTGTAAAATTCTTATTAAAAAGTCATTAGTTCATATTCCCGTTCAACTTGTAACAAATGATCTATTTTTTGTTAAACTGAAAAACAAAATATAGTGAAAAATTATAATTCTTCATCATATAAATTAATATACATTGCACCATCAATAGGTTATTGTTATGGTATGGGCTATGAAGTCATATACACTTATATTTTCTTTTGTAATGTAAAAAAATAGTCTTATGTATATATATTTAAAATTTTTAACCATATAATCATAATCTTAGAGTTTTTATAAAAAATAATGAGTAGTAGATAGCTCAGATATTTACTATTTTATAGATATTTAGTTCTACGTTTGCTTTTATTTTTTGCTATTTTTTCTATTTGTTTTTAAAACTGTAGTTGTAGTTTTCTTCTTAAGGTAATCGATTTAAACTTTATTTGTGTATCGAACATTAAGGTGCTTAAATGTCAAATTGAACAGAAAATTGCATTATATTTTTTTATAAATTTATAATGTACAATCCTTAAATCAAAAATAGCAATTTCATAATCCAGCTACATGTTATTAAATGCATTGTATAAACATCATTGAACACAGAATACAGTTTTATTGTATACAAAAAATCGTTTGTCATTTATTTTATACGATATATATTATATTCATATTAAGTATGGACATACTAGCTATTCTGTACAGAAAACATGTCAACAAAAACGAATTCACAACTATCTAAAAGTAGATAAGTTAATTGACTAAAAAGTAATAAAATAGAAATCAATTTTATATGATTTTATATATTATGTTATATTTTATATTATCTGATTATTATCATTCAATTATATTTAAGAAAATTGTTCATGTTTCTCTTTTAGTAAAATTCCAGTTATGTTTCTTCACGTAATTCTAAAATAAAATTCCAAAAAATTGAATTAAAACAAACGAGTTCCTTTTAAACACTGATTATTTTCAAGATTGCGGCAAATAGTTATCGTTAAATTTGAAAATAATTACAAGTAAGACAACTCGCGTTGCACAGCACAGTATCATAACTACCCATTTATTTATAAACTAATAATGAGGGAATATTTTATAATTTGGCCTAATAATTGGGCATTTAATAAATGCCAATTATTATTATTATTATTATTATTTATAACTTATCAGTTATAATCGTGTGTATCAATTTAATATATATCTCATTGATATATAATACAATACAATATAAATTGAATATGGACGTTTTAGGTATGTGGTATACTATATGCATTAGTTATATATATAATATATATTGTATAATAAATTAATAAGAAGTATTGTTTTTATTCTTTCGAATCACATGAAGTGTTTATGCTTAAACTTGTAACTGTGTATTACTAACACAGTTTACCTAATACTATATTAAGTAATATTATATTTTAAAGATTTACTCCAAATGAAAATAATAAATTATAGGCAATTATTTATAATTTTTTTCACGCTATATCGTGAATAGTCGTTAGTCATTGCCATATATGTTATATAGTTATATTAATTTCAATAGTGTATACTATTGTAACAAATAATATATCCACTTATAATATTGTAGTTATTAGTTATATTATTTTAATTAACTAAATTTGTAGATTATTTGCAAATAGTCTATATATTATATATATATATATATTACATAATTATTTCAGGGCTCCGTTGATTATTACACCTGTTATAAATACTTATGGATATTTATATAATACGAGTATAAACCAGTGGTGTAACCATGATTTTCATTTATGGAGGGGGGGGGGAGGGCTGAGAATGTTATTGTTTTTACTTTTTTGATAAACTTATAAATTAATAAAAACTACTCAGTAATATACCTGTTATATATGTAAGCATTATTAAATTTTCCTTAAATTTCGTAGGGGGGATGCAGTCCCATCAGCCCCTCCAAGCTATGCCACCGGGTATTACACTAGGCGATTATTAGCCCCCTCCCGGTAATATATATGGGGGGGTTATAATCGCCTGCTACACCGGCTTAGACCAAACCTTGCAGAGCTTTACTATAGATAGTTAACGCAATTAATAAAAATATCAAATTTAAAATAAGTCTGAGTAGTGAATTAGGTCAATTTGTTTTCTGAATCGACTTTATTCGATTATGTAATGTTATATTACCGTTGATATTAGATTAAAAATAAAAGTAAAAATATAATCAATCATTCTAGTAATTTCGTGCCCAATGTAGTTTGGTCAAAACCGAATTCCATCGAACTTGTCAAATAGGTTTAGCATTTCAATTTTCCCCCTTAAAAGTTGTCTCGGCAGGGACTTATTTTTTTATAAGCTTTTAACTTGCTATTACAATCTTGGCTGAAAATGTTTAATACATTTATATGATTATACATTATTAAAATATAATAATATTTATATTAGTATAATATAATAATATTATAATATTATTTATATTAATTTATAATTAATATAATAATAATAATAATATTATTATTATATATATTGTTTATACATAATATTATATAATTAATATAATAATATTATATTAATAATAAAGGGACAGTGAATTTCAAGTTATTTTGATAAGCTATAAGTTAAAATAAATTCAAAACATAGCTTTACAATATTAATTTTTTTGATAAATAATTAAGTAAATTTTAATTGAGATACTCAATGCGTTATATTTTTTTTTTTTTTAAAAAAATCTTTGTGTTTACTTCATCATATAAATATGTATAAATTAAGTGATATTTGCAATGATATAGGTGAAATGAAAAAAATTTAATTGTTTGTATGTAGATATTTACGTAATAGTACATAAGAAAATTTGATATTATTGCTAATTAGAAATGTACTTTTAACTAAAAAACTTTTTTAAAATTTACTTTAACTTTTCAAGTTAACCAAAGAAATACACGTAACTTTTACCTAACATTAACGAGTTAAAAAAATTAATTATTAATTGCATAGCCTCGAGTAAAAGAATAATACCTATTACATGTACGTATATTTGAAAAACATACGAAACTGATAGATAGTGACGTTATGTATAATAATTTTATACACAATACATTTTCGTGTGCTGTGTTTATTCAATAAATTCAAATCATTTGAAACGGTTTTATAAAATATAATGTATACTTGAGTGAAAAATACATTGTTAAAATTTAGGTTAAGTTTATGTTTATTTAACAAGTCAAATTAGCCATTACACTCAATATAATGCAAATAAATTGTGCGTTCAGTTATAGTTTTTAAATAACATCTCCTTATTTATATTTTCACCCTAATTTTAAATGTATTTGTTGTTATGAGATAGAAGTACGACATTTGGTCGTTTTTCATAAAATCGTTAACGTTATGTACGTTACGGTTAATCTACTAGAATTAATTAATTTCTTGTCGATCAATTTCGTTGCACACAACACGTTGTAATATGTCCTTTGATAGTAATTTGTTAATAAGTACTCATTGCACTGTGAAATAACTATAACAATAGTTTTGAAATTTGAATACACAATTTACGAATAGAAAGGCCGTGGTTGGAATGTATCTGAGCGGAAAATCTTCACGTGGTTGAGTTCGGAATTTCACATAATGTTAAAGTATAAACAATAATGTTCGTGTTTTTGAAAAAAAAATAATACTAGGATAATCCTAGCAAAATAAATAACTATTTATAACAGTTATCGTTTAATAAAAATTTGTTTCAAAAAACATTGATTACATTAATCACGAAAACTAAATGTGTGTTTAAAAATTTTTCGTTTTTAATTAAATATGATGTATAATAATATAATAGTACAAAGAAAAAGGCAATTCAGCATACTTTAGAAAAGACACTTTTTTGGACGGGGAGCTGTCTTAAATTTGTAAGCCACTAAAAATGTCGACAGGTGATTTCGATCCGAGTGTATCATAATAATCATTATGTGTAATTATTTAATATTTTTAACATCAATTTAACCCCAAATTAATACAAATGTTTGACATTTTAGAAAATCATTTACTTGCAAAAATAAATAAATTTATTTGGGTGCATAAGTACAAAATTATTATCACTTTATTAGTTTAGATCAGTGGTTTCCGAAATTGGGTGATATTATAGTCAAAGAGGGCTCTAGTATGATTAAAGTGGGAAATAATTCTGTAAGCGCAATTTGGTGGCTTTTAATAAAAAAGAGAAGAGCCAAACCTTATTAAATTAATGAAAATCTACCAGATATATCCTTCTTATAAAAATGTGTATATTTTTTTATTTTTATCATAAATAAGTTGTTAAAATATACACCCAAAAATAAATAAATTACGTTGTCGCATTTTTTTTATACTTATTAATTGATTAATGTAAAGTTCTGGGAAAGGGGGCATGTGCGTACCTCGGGTTTTGTGGTCTCAGCCTAATGACCGAGCACTTTCTTTTAGCTCAGGTGAGCTACTCAAGAGGCCCGATTGGGACAGAACCCAACCGGTTAAGGTCAGATCCTGAGTCGTCGAGTGGACCACCAGCACCTTGTTTCAGCTCGTACCCTTTCGGAGGAGCGCCGCGACTCAATTAAATGACTCATTGGTATCGCCCCCCCCCCTGGGTCTAGTGGTTTGGTTACTATCTAGCGTTTTTCCCACAACCACCATGTTTCAGCCGAGATAGGCACCTCAACCTCGCGGGGGCACTGCGTCCGGAACGGCAAGCTGGTCCAGCGTGGCAGTGTGGCCACCTCGCTTCCGAGGTATCGACAAGGTTTTGAGTTGACGTCGGTGGATCAACCCGAAGCTTGCGCTGCTCCCACTAATCTGGCAACCACGCCGGCTAGTGGTGGGCCTTGGGAAAGTGGGCAGTGAGATTTTTTTTTTGTAAGTGGGTGGTAAGGGAAATAAGTTTGGGACCTCCTGGTTTATATCTTTTATAATAATATCATAACATTATTTTATTTAAATTTGAATTTACGTAGTCCAATATTATTGCGTTACACTAATTTATATTGTGTGCAATAGGTATATACCAACTCAATGATACCATGTAATACGTTTCTTGGAATGTAGTCAGCGACGTCTTCAACTATAATATACCGTCTTCTCTAAAATGCGTGTCTACTTCATTGCTATCTGTCACAATACAAAACCTTTGTACTGTACTATATCATTTTATTTTACTCGTAATTGGAGAAGGTAATTTATTATCTGCGGAGACAAGATGGTTTCTAATAATTAACAACGACAGCCGTAAGTGTCGGTCGTATCATACGATACGTTTAGTGTACCTTCGCGGTATACAATTAGAAACTTGGAATTAAAACTGATGCCGCGTGTTTCCAAAATGGAAAACGATTACGGTTTCAAGTATAGACTGGAGGATAAATAATCTACAAATTATCTCTAATAGTTTCCGAAAATTTTACATTGTAGCGTTCCCACAAATGACTCCAACTTGTAGTCATTTAATGTATATGAATTTTAATTCTGGGGTCAATTATGATGTCTTCTAGACAATTGATTCTTAAAACAAATTTTACTAAACACAGTTATTATTTTGTAAATAGTGTTGAGAAGTCTCGGTGTTCATCGCAACCAAAGTCGGTTATACATATTTTTGGAGTATTCTATACACTAACATAGGGTTATATGAATTCATATTTATCTTATTAAATTAAAAGAGTTTAAATGAATGTCTCCCATCTAGAAAAGAAATATCTCTTAAGAAGTCATTTAAGATATACAGAACTTTTCAGATATAGGAACGTCTCTGGGAGCTCCCTGATTAGGTTCCTTTTTACTATCCATTAGAAACATCCTCTCCTGGAATCTCTCCTTGCTATTTGATATGATTAATTAATAACAAATATATGTTTCTAATGGATTTACTAAATTAAACATTTATTTATACGTTAGTTTATTGTTATTTATAAATAATATAATTTTTTTTTCATAAATGTGCACGCGATAAACTCAAATAGTTTTATTTATAAATAGTTACAAAAAGAAGACAAGTAGAAAAAGAAAATACAAGAAACATAAATTTTATTCTACATACTGTCGTAATATTTTATGTCATATTATAAGCAGTTTTTATTTATGTTCAGATTTTTATTATATCACTTATATAAATATTGTTCTTTTTTTTAAAAAAAAAAATCCATGGTATTGTTCTTTTCTAGTATATATTCATTTAATGATTTTTAAACTTTAAAAATTATTATTGAATATTTGTTTAATGCACATTTATAATATTTATTTATTTCCAAAAATGATCTATTTAAATAGTGTACAACATATAAATTGAAAAAACATTAAAAATGAGCACTTTATGTTATTATTTATGATTTTTATAGATTTTAAAAGTATTTTACCTATTAAAATAAAATTAAATAACTATTAAATAAATTGTTTATTTTGAATCATGTAATTATATCAGAAATACAAATATTAAAATAATACTTTATTTAACGTAAAAAAAAATATACACCAAAGTATAAATTACCTAAAACTTATTAGGTATTATCGGCAAAATAATATAAATTTTGTATAATTTCTCAATTATAATAAACTATTTGGTAAAGAGGTTTATACGTAAAAAATATTTTAGATAATAATTATATCAATGGACGAGTGAACCTATTTTGCTTCCAGTTATAAAGGAGAAATTTCAGTTTTACATTTTAACATAAAAAAATACACTTTTCTGTATACAAATTAATAAAATAGAAATTATATGTTGTGCTAAATTTTAAAATATTATATGTATCAAAAAACATAAAAAAATTTAATAAGTTGCTTCATGTACGCTTTAAATATCAGATCATGTGAGTTACTTATATAGTGTATTAGAGTCTTATTATTTTGAATTTCAAGGCAATTAAAATATTTAATTTTCGAAAAACGATTTTTAGCGATGTTCGTGGTTTGTTATTTATTATTATTTATTTGTATATTAATAATAGACGCCAAACAGCAATTAGTATACAATAAAAAATTATTTACAACAAGTTACTTTTTAAATATATATATAAACCAGTAATGATTAAAGATTAAAGTAAAAAATATAAAAAATTAAAGTGATTTAGTTATAAAGATCGTAAAATATATAATTGCTATAATTATATATTATTATTGTATAATTGATGAATACAATAAATGTTAAAGAATATAATATATTTCTAAGTTTTTCTTATTGAGCTCTTAAAAAGTACGAATATGGCCCATGTCCAAAACCAAAATGTTAATTATTTTACCTTCCTTTATTTATTTATTTATTTTTTTTTTTTGTAATTTTGGATTGTTTTTGATTACACTTAAAACTACTAGAAAAATAGAAAAATGTGTGTATTAAAGTACGATTTCCTACAAAAATGGAACGCATGTCAAGATTATTCAAGCAATTTTACACAACAAAGTGTTTACAAAAAAAAAAAAAAAATAATAATAATAATAATAATAAAAACCATAAAAAAAAAAATAGAAAATAAAATAAGAAATTATCTTAAAAATAATGCATTTATTGTTTCGTACAGAATTTAAACATTTAATTTTAATATTATACAATGAAAATGATATCGTAATATATATATGATGATAACGTTAGTTAGATGACCATGGTATATTTATGACCATGATACCATGATACAAATTATGTTTATATATTACGTGTACATATTTTTTATTTTATATTGTGATATTGGGACGTTTTAGTTGTCATGTTTTTAACAAAAAAGGTTGTTGTATTAAGTATATTATATACTTTGACTACAGACTTTGAAAAGTGTACACACGAACTAAAATGCTTGAATGTATGATATTCTGGTAGTAGATCAAAGGCTCTGTGAAAATGTGTCAACTTTTAACATGAGAAAGTAAATATGTAACCTACTAAAACGAAAGGTAAATTTATTTCCACAGATACGATTTTAGTAAAAAAAAGCATACACATAGCAGAATAAAAATATCTTACCAGTTTAAAAATATTATTTTTATTATTATTTTATTTTTGTTATTGTTATTATTATTATCACCATCGACTCGAAAAGCAGGTCGGATATGAAAGATATAATCGTGTGGCTGAAAATTACTTTGAAGACGCGCAGCCAATATGAGATGCTTTGCCCAAAGCAAGTGGTTAGGAGTTACTTGGTATTTCGAAAGAAAGTCTTGAAAATATGTTAACGAGGTAGTTTTGTAATCGGCAATTTGAAATACTGAATGAGACGAAGATGACTCGGGTAGACCACGGAAAATTACAGGACTTCCGTCTTTAGCGGTTCAGCAAACTCTTGTTTGACACCAGATACTGAAAGTGTTTGAGAAGTTAAACCTGAGCGTAAGAAATCTGGTATAAAATATATTTCATTTATCTTGTAAATATTTATATTTACCAAGAAAACACCAAACTGAGAAATAAGAATACAAATTAAATAGAAAAGACAAATCATAATAGTCTCTCAATAGTGTTATTAAAAATAGTCCAAAACAAACCCAAATTAATTAATATTGAAATCTAGAAATCATACCGAATAACAATACAGACTAAAATATAAAGTTTAAACAATGTGATTTAAAAATGCATATACAGAGCAGCCATATATATATATTTAAACATTTTGACAAAATTTTCTTAGAAAATAATTTATTGTTAGTAAGTGTAAATAAGTGTGATGGAAATTAGCCAACCGATTGACTATGGGATAAGATATATCAGATGTCGTTAGCTTGTTTAATCGTGGGGTTGAAGATGGTTCATTGCATAATGTTCGGGAAATATTGCGTATAGACTCTTTAAAAACAGAATAAAAAAACATTAATGGTACTTGTAAAATGTCAGGAAATAATCAGTGATAACCCATGTCCAAAAAATATTTATAAGGTTATAGCTACGATCGTATGTATATTTCTCTGCAAGTCCTCGTTTTACAGACAACCACGTAGCATAAATCATTTAATAATTTCCTGTTAAGTAACGTGTTCATGGAGAGGAGAGGAAATATTTGGAGGTAATATTTATCACGTGGGCTAAAACAAAATATAAAATAATATTGGACGATTTAACATTGTAAATAAAATCACAGAACAATTTTAATAAAAAACAAAGATTAGCAATTTTAAGTAATTTAAAAATTAGAAGATAATTATAGGTTTCTCGACTATTTATACCAAAAATTGATTATTCTATTTACGATTAGAATGGTTCGTTGACAGACATTTTGGAAAGTAACGTTATATTGATTATTATTATCATTATTATTTCTATTCATATTACTTGATATGTAGTAATCGTTGTTTAAATTTATAAGTTTTCACTTGGATATTTTTTATTAATTCGTGTATGTTCTTATTAATAACGAGAATATCTTACAAGCATATAATATGAATGAACATGTTTTAAGTGGATGAACATAATAATTCCACAGCAGAAGTTATTGAAGTTATTGAAAACAAATCTCGCTAGATTGAACTATTGTCCCGAAGAAAAGTTGATATATATTTTGCTTTCAAAATATACTTTTTTGCAAATAATGCAATTTCCGATTAATCAATCTTTCCAAGTATAAATAAATTACTTAGAATTCTTTGTACGATACCTGTCTCTATAGTAATTCCAGATAAAACATATAATTCTACATTATAAATGTAAATAACTTATTTGAGGAATTTTATGAGTCGGGTACATTATAATGAGAAGCTCATAATATATTGGTTATAATTTAGAATTACATTATATAATATTAGCTTATATTTTGCATAATTATTTTATTTCAAACTGAATAAATGGGTTTGTTATGTCAACTGTAAATAAAACAATATCTATGTTGCCTGCTGTAGTTGTTTGATAAACTCATGGCACAGTTCTTATGAAAATTAGACTCTTTCCTTTTCATAATGAAGTATACACTAAACCAACTCTAATAGATATAAAAAATAGTTTATTAATAAAAAATGTGTGACAATGTTGATGTCGATTATATTCTTGTTATATTATTATTATTTTTTTATCGGTATGAATTTACTGTACGAATATAGAAAAAATTCACACACAAACCTACATATCGTTCATTATATTATATACCAATGTATGGAAAATATTTTTTTATGATGTACTATTAACTAAATTAAATAATATACACTGATTAACAACAATGATTAATTATAATATTATAGACGTATCACTCGATCTTTGGGTTGGGGTCTGTTTACCCAATTATATTTACATATGTGTTTTTATTACTACCTTAATGTATTGTTTTATTTTTTATTTTATAAGATTAATGTAGTGGTTTTGTATATAAAGAATGTAAGTTTTTCGTGTAATAATTTTTACTAAAGGCGAGTAGTAATAAACTATATTGCATATATATTTTAATGTTATGCTTTTGAAATGCATCGTTTTCAAATTTCTAATAAAATAGTTAGTATTTAGTTTGCATTATTATAACAAGTAGTATTATTGTTAAGATAGTGAGATATCGCCATAAAATTGATCTCTATACAAAAAAACAAAACAAATAAAATAAAATAAAGTAAAAAATAAAGAATTCAAATAAAGGAAAATATTCAAAGTAAGATTATTCTGCTAAATGTGCATAATTGGTGGGAAAGCTACAGATTAAACTTTGAAAACAAATCCTCCTCTAAAATTCGAAACAAGACAATTATTAGGAATTTATTTATTTATGTACGATTCTTATGAGATAAAAAGATTACAATGGCTTATAAAAATAAAATATGCGCAAAATATAAAAGTTTATCCCACCCATCTTAATACTATTACTTGTTACAAAACTTTTCAAGAATAAAACATAAATTCATAAATCGATAACCCTTTGTATCTATTTGGTTTTTTCGTCATTTAAATGTGTGGTCAGATTGAATATTTGAACATAAGATCATGTCAACTCTACGCACGATTATGGGTGGGTTGTAATGTCAAACACAATAAATATGCACAATACATACTCATATTATACGCGTTGTCGCGTTCATACATAACCCAACTGTAAAATGAATTTTGACAAAATATTTTCACGCCGAATTAAGCATACATAATAATCGTATAATATCTCATGCACCAATCGAAATTATTCTGATTAACTGTTTAAGATAACTTAAGCAAAAAAAAAAAAACGAATAAATTATATGTTATTAAATTGATAGTCATAATTATAATTATAATCTTAATAATAAATAATACTTTATGTGTATTTAATACACATAACTATCGTTTTATAATAGCTTTATGATTCAGGTAAATCTCGACTGATGGAAAACTAATTTATTATGGAATAGAGGTGTTAATTATAACTGGCTCAGTTCTACAATGATGTAGATTCAATTAAAATTAATATAAAAACAATTAATAACAATTTTGAAACTGGTAGATTGGTTTACAACTTTTAGCCACCATATTTTAATCGATTTCTCACCATTTTTTAAAGTTTTCTAGAACATAACTTATATATGTAAGTCTTACATATTTTCTAATTTGCCCATTGTACAAATTTCGGAGTTATCCTGTTGTCGTCTTTCCTTGAATCATATTTTTATTATTATATTTAACAACTTTTTCAGGTATCTAAGTGCAACGTCCAACTATTTTTCAGTGTCTGGTTTTAATAACATCCTTAATGTTAGGTTTTTCTGTTTATCCTACTTATATTTTCCATATAAAAATAAAAATAGTAATATTTACAGTAGCATTAATAATATTGACCAAAGTTAAATTTAAATCGAATTGATTTAAAATATATTAACATGTAAATATTCAATTTTCGTCAAGAATTTAAAATTAATT
Source organism: Schlechtendalia chinensis (assembly GCA_019022885.1). Classification (NCBI taxonomy): domain Eukaryota; kingdom Metazoa; phylum Arthropoda; class Insecta; order Hemiptera; family Aphididae; genus Schlechtendalia; species Schlechtendalia chinensis. Next base: position 993,528 of record CM032339.1, on the reverse strand, counting down.
CATGGAAATTGGAATAAAACTTTAACTACTCGGTAGTTTACATAGTATGATAATGTACAATAATATTGTATTAATGCCATCCGAGAAAAACAGTATAATTGAAGTGCATTCTCTGGATTTTAACTTTTTAAACTTTTAATATTATGTATTAATTAATTCATCCTAAAGAAACTTTTCTTAATTTCACAAAATAATATCATGCAAAAAACAAAAGAATAATAATCTTTTAAAATATAATGACGTGAAAGTAAAAGACACAAAATCGTAGGTAATATTCATTGACCTGTGTCAAATATTTATAACTCGTTGGTAATTTGTTTCAAATTCATATTAACTTGGAAAAGTTTATAAGACATTTTAATTAATAAAATAATAATAATAATAATAATAATAATAATCTATTTTTTTGTAATTATATTGCTCGTAGGCCTTAATTTTTCTAAAGCAGTGACAAATTTAGTTGATAAAACATGTAATATACGGTCATGATTTGTAGAATGAATGAAAACAATGTTAGAAAAGGATGAGTTTTACCTGTGCTGTTTACGAGCCTTTTTAATTTAATTTTATACATAATGTTTTATACGAAATTGAAAATATAATTATTTTGGTCTTTTTTTTAACAAAAACTTTACGAGATGTAAAATAGTAAAAAAAAACTAACAAAACACGTATGAATATTTTGTTGTTTTTAAAAAATCAAAGTGAATAAATCAATCTATAACTATTCTTTTACAAGTGACAACTAATGTAGCAAAAAAATAGAAATATATACATATATATCATGTCATATAGAAAATTAACTTTTAAAACGGAAAAAGTCGTAAGTTTATTAAAATATGGTTTGAAGCATATGATTTGTTGATTATCGGTACAATTGTATTTATTTCTAAATAGTAATCTGCTGTTAATGTAGAATATAAAGTCGAAGCGAATAAAAAATAAAACATTGGAAGGAGGTAAAACGGAAACACGTCAGATGGGACGGACGAACATCTCACAATGTTTTAATTGTTAAAGTATAAATATAGTTTTTATATTCCTTGACGTATTTAAATACTGGTATTACTAAATATGCTAAACAGCATCGACACTGTATGCGATCAAAAACATTTAATGACCGGCGATCATACATTATTATCAAAATATTTATTGAATATTTATTGAATATTTATAAATATTTGTTGGTGTTTAAAAATAAATAATAAAATAAATAATCGATGAATGCTAGTCAAATTTGTTGAAACATTATTATTAGCTTATAAAACCAAAATATTGTTTTTGTGAAATTTGGATAGTGTAACGAAAATTGTATTATTTCGTTGAAATTTGTCGTTAGTTTATACTTAAAAAAAAAAAAAACTAAAAAGGTAAACTAAAAAATTACTTTCCTAGATACCTTTTGTTTAAAATTTGTTAACGAAAAAAAGGTTTGATTTATACAAATCAATTGGAACACTCTTTTTGTCAAAAAAAAAAAAAGAAAAGAACGGATAACGCTTTCAAAAACGCTAACCTGTGTTAATCAGTTTTATAAGGTATTTTTACTACTACTACATAATTTATCTTTATTTATTATTTCAAAATATTGTTGCACAAAAATATTAATCGAATTAGTTAATTTTTAGCTTGAACTGTTTATATTCGTTCGCTTGAAAAAATTGTAAACAATCATTCCGATTTCGCATCAATCAATGAACCAAATGCAATATTTATTTATTACGTCTTTTAAATTGTTTTAAGTTATTGAAAATCGTGTTTCATTCTTTATTGCATTTCTCCTTTTAATTAAATTGTTGTAACTAATTGTATTTACAACGTTTCTATAAAAACAAAAATTAAATCGATTTGAATAATACATCATCATAGGCACAGCACCTAACGTTAAACTCAGTAGCTGACTGAATTGTTAAAATTGTGGAATTTTAAACAAATCCCGTCTTTTTTATGTACTGTTAAAATAATATTATTTGAAGTAATCAAAAGGTATTGAAAATTACAAAAGATAGAATGAAATCATATTATGGTCGGCAAAATTTCGGTGAAGAGCTATTTCGTAAATTAAACTCCTCGGAGGCTTATATTAATACAACGTTACTACAATTATATATACATAACATACTCGAAATTAGTTGAAAGGTCTTGACCGATAATTTGAATAATTGAATACTACAAAAGAGTTTAACAAAGGGTAATATAAATATACTATAGGTGCTTACAACATATTATTATTAATGTTGATAACGATTATAGTTAGCAGTGGCGGCTTTGGTTCCTTGCCTAGGGGGGGGGGCAATATTTTTTGATATACATATATATACGAGTAGGTACTTATATAAGTTTTCACGTTCCGATGCCATTTTCTAGGGAATGTCATATAATTTTTATACAATATTGTTTAACAAAGAAGTTATAACGTTTTACATTTTTCATTCTTTTTAAAGCTGGTAATTTTTTTTTAAACAATATTTTACAAAAAGGATATGACATTCCCTACAAAATATTGTCCTTTTCAAAATTGATAATGGGTGTTTCAACTGTAATTCTGACGTAGACCCCATAATTACTGTTTCACGTACTGTAATTTTTTCTATATTTCCTATAAGATAGACGGAGACAATAAATATGGGTGAGATGCCTCTTAAGTATATATGAATACGTACATAAAATATGAACATTTACTATTTATTACTTTGAATAATATATAACCAAATAATTATAGTAAAAATTATTTTGGTTATCTTACCGATTTTTATTTTTGCAAAAAAAAAAAAATCATTAATTTCTACTAAAGTTGAATTTATTGTTTAACTTATTTTACTTCAAACTAACCGAAAAACGATAACGCGTACTGTCAAAAATTAAAATGTAAAATGTCTAGGGGGGCCATGGCCTTTATGGCTTCCCCCTAAACGGCGCCCCTGGTAGTTAAGTATATTTAACTTTTATAAGTGTGGAATGCAGAGTGTTATAAAACTATTACACTTGTCGTTACATTGGAAGTCTATAAATAACTTTTAAATAGATATGTTTGTCGATAAACGCCTGGTGGGTATAGAGTAAAAAGTGTACGTTAATAATTATAACCAAGGCTCGGATCTTTAGAGATTTGTATATTTGTTTAGAAAGTGCATATTGAAATTTTGGTTTAATACAAATTCGTTTCATATTACCTAGATCCCAAATACAATTTTTTTTATTGCATAATTTTGCATATTTAGTTATTTCTATACAAATTCGCATATTTCAAATTTAAGAACATATAATTGCATATTTTTTGATTTAATGAGAGTAAAATTTTTTTATAAAATATATAGTTTAATTCCAAAAAAAAAATATACATATAAAACAGCCAAAATATTATGTTTTATATTGTTTGACAAAATTATATATTTCAAATGCTATTTGGTTTATGCAAGCACATGTGTACATGACACAATTTATAGTCTCCATATTTCCGAGAACTATTATCTTGTTTAGTGTTTTCATGAAAATTGTTCGGAAATCCTAGAATATGTTACCCGGTATCAGCGAACGAGCCACGAACGCGGAATAACACACGGTCAGTCTCTCACCCGTTATAATACGTTCGCCTTTCATTGAGTATTGTTTATTTTTATTATTCCATATTTTAATAAAAACTATATCTTTACAGAGTAATCACAATGCCTAAAGATGAACAATGGTTGTCTAGTCGTTTTAGATCTTTAATTTCAGAGATCGGTGAAAATGTGTTTTCCGTTAATAATACAACTTTATTTTACAAACCAATATAGGTATACACGGTAAAGAAAAATTGAAAACAAGTACCTATGAAAATTAAATGTTTTTTTCTAAAAAATTTAAATATATAAAAATAATATAATTATTCTTTTTTAAACTGTTTATTTCTTATTTTTTATTTTTTTTTAACTTGATAATTTATTTAAAAAAATGTTTGTAGTTCAAATTTTCTTCATTTATTAATATAAGTTCAAATAATAAATTGCATATTTTTGCATATTATGCCAATTTGAATTGCATATTATACCGCATATTTTCCTGTTTTTTAACGTATACGTATGCAGTTCCGAGTTTTGGTAATAACCTATACAATTTATATATATATGGATATATACGGATGAGTAGTAAATACAACGAATTATTTATATCTAGTGAATTATCGTTAAAACAAACATTCAACCTGTGAATAGAATTATACAAACAAACAAAAATCAGAATATTGTAAAAAATTACTTAACATAATATTCGATTAACCGATGTGAAAATATAATAATTACATTTGTAAGTTCCAGTGTAGAATTTAGTAATGAGGCGTAAAGTGAAACTCGGAGTATTTAAAGGAATTAAGAATAATATTTCAAGCTATTGAATTTTGTAATGTAATGAATTGTATACAATATTATTATATATATTATTATCATCGTATATGGTTTCTAAAGTTTCCAAATTTTACTCAACGGCTGGTAAACGTAAAAAGCAACTTACTTTGGCTTTTTGATTTAATGTTTCTATTTATAAGCATAAACATCCATATAATCCCTTCATGCAAATTTTTAGTCTTTTTTTGTTATGAAATTATCTTTTGGTAATAGTTTAAAATTATTGATTCATATTACAAACACGGAACACATAAGCAATAACATAATTAAAATGGCAGCAATTTCTTCATTAAAAAAAAAACCTAATACTCTCAAGGTATTATTGCAAACTTCATTAAGTTCATTTATAATCACTTGAAAAAAAAATGAAAAATGGTTTAACAAATGTGGCAATAACTATGTTAGAAATTATTTATATTTGGACCCAATTGTATAGTGTTTTCAATTTTTTTATGAACTGGATTTTAACTTCACAAGAAGTAACCATTTAATGAAGTAATCATTATCAAATGATACTTGATTTGTGTATTGTATACTCAATAGGATTCTAAAAAACAAAAAAACGTGTTTTTAAAAATTCTCGAAATGTATTGTTAATAGTTATAATTCCAATTTATTATTATTAAAATAATTATTAAATATAGTAATTTAGAATAAGAAAAAGTAAATAAATTGTTTTCTCGAAAAATATTATATTATATTTAGATGTTAAATTTTTAAAATAAAGAATAAAAAGAAAATATTTTATTATTTATATTTTCAATTATTTATTATATATATATATATATATATATAAGCATAAAACAATAAATTGTTGTTTTATAGTATTTATTTATTTATTGACATGAAGTCAAGAATTTTTAATACAATACTAAAATTGTTTTTGAAATTTTTATTTATTATTTTTCACAAATATATTTTGCAGCAGTGATTCATCTATTTTATACACGAATAAAATATCTACTTGTTCCTAACCTCAACTTAAAAAATAAATAATTTAATATGTTAATTAATTTTGGAAAATCGACCTTTAAATGTACGAGACACATTAGACATTTTTTTAAAAATTTACCTATTTGAATATTCTTAAACACTAAAATAAGACAACGGGTTTATGAAAAATTTGGTTATTTATCATAAACTAACGTCTCATTATATAATATAGGAGCATTGTTAATGACTATCGTCATTATTCTATGACCTCTGTTAAAATTTTGGTTTGATAAGATGTGTTGTTTATACAAAAACAATTATTTGAGTAGATTACACTCAATTTTTTTGCAAAATGGATAAATTTGAGTTCCATACACAGTCATAAAATAATTTTATTTAAAAAAATTCACCACTATGTAGTTAAAAACTGAGTTAAATAGAATTCGTTTGGACTCTGTGCATGCACTGAAGACTATATTTTTGGATATTATTGATGATAAATTGCATTTTGGATTACCAATCCAGTAATTTACGAAATAAATCATTAAAAAAATTTGTAGAATTTCGATAGAAGACAACTGAGTAAAAATGTGCCAGATCGTTACATATATATATATATATATATATTGCTATAATATGGACATTTAAATAATAACGGAAGTTTAATACCTTTAATGAAAACTTAAAAATATTAAAACTTTATATACGACGAATGCCGCGGTTGTTTCGCAATTGTTAAAAAAGCAATCGAAAAGACATTTAAATGAAGTGTTTCAATTCACAAGATTTCCTTCGTGGATTCGTGACTGTGGATAAATAACTACACGCTAGAGACCAACAACAATTAAAAACAATGACCAAAAGATAACTTGAAAATCATTGTGTCTATCGGCAAGATATGTATATATTCGTAGTGTTTCAATAATTTTTTTTCTATATATAGAGGAAAAGTGTTAAGTAGTGATGTAAAGAAACATAATATCTGCAAGTATAAGTATAAACAAAAAACACTACAATAGTTAGTTTTGAAAAAGTATTCGAAATATTTATAAATATAAATATTAAATCTTATACCTAATTAAACTATAAAATAGTTATAATAATAATAAATAATAATAATAATAATAATGTACATACTCTATGCTGTGCAATTATGTAATGTTGTAATAATTACAATATAGTTCACCAGTACCCAACTTTAAATGCATTAAGTAGGTCATTTTTAATTTTTATGATCGATATATCTGGTTCATGAAAAAATTGAATATTAAGTTCATTTAATGAACTAAATTGATGGCTGTCCCAAAAAGATTCATTCGATTTCAGTAAGCTATAAATTTTAAGCCCATAGTCTTTGGTGAATGAATCATCAACCTTATTAAAGGGGGGAATCCTCAAAAATTTTTTTTGGCTGAAAGTTGGTGTGAAAGTGCTGAGGTGCGATTAAACAGAGCTTTGATTAGTTATTGTCGAAATGTCGATCGAGTAGCAGAATGTGTTTTGTGTTCTGCGCTTTGAAATGCGCGAGTCTGTTATTGCCGTTCAGCGTAATTTCGGATAACTATTTAACATAGAACGTCCGACAGTTTAAGAACATTCGTCGATGGCATCAAACTTTTAAAGAAATCGGTGTTTATAAAAAGGGAAGTCATCAGGTCGATCAAGAACTTTAGATGAAAATGTTGAAAGGGTTCGCTTCTCCAAAGTTTCATTAAAAGTCCGCGGAAATCTGTTCAGCGTGCAGCCACAGAGTTTGCTTTGCCACGGACAACCGTTTGGCGTGTTTTTTGGAGACAGCTGAGATATAAACCATACAGAATTCAGTGGTTGCAGGGTCACCACGACGGCGATAAGTAAAAAAGACGTGAGTTTTGTGAATTTGTTCTTAAGAGGGAAGAATAGTTTTTCTCTAGTATCATTTTCAGTGACGAGGCCACTTTTTCATTTGAATCGAAAAGTGAATCGTCACAATGTATGGATTTGGGGATGTGAGAAACCATGGGAAACAGTAAAACATGAAAAGGATTTGCCTAAATTTAACGTTTTTTGTGCCGTTTCAAGAGAAAAAGTGTACGGACCGTTTATCTTCGTAGAGAACACAGTAACAGGAGCTACATATTTAGAAATAATCAAGGATTGGTTATTTCACAACTAAAAGTCGATGGAAATGATTTCATCTTACAACAAGATGGGGCATCACCACAATGGTCCTTATAAGTCCGCCGTTTTCTCAACGACAAGCTACCACAGCGATAGATTGGTCGTTGCAATGCTCATGACGCGGCTGTCCTGTTCTTCGGACCTTACAGTTTGGGTTTTTTTCTTTAGGGGTACATAAAAAACACTTTTTATGTTCTTTCCTTTCCAAATGATGAACTGAAAAATCGTACTACAGACACTATCAACTCGATTACATTCAATATGCTTCAAAACGTTTATGAAGAATTCGACTATTGCTTAGATATAATAGGCGCAGAGGGTCATATCGAACATTTGTAAAAATTGTAAAAAAATATTAATGTAATTTTCCACTTAAATAACTCATTTTATTTATAATAGCAAACATTTTAATATAAATATGATTTATTGAAAATCGGATGAATAAATAAAAAAATAATTATATAATTATTTAAAATTTAAAAAAAATGTAAACGTTTTGAACAATAATAATAGAAAAAAAGAACTCAATAAAGTGAAATTGCTTAAAATAATAAAATAATAGGTACAAAAATGTTTAATTTCTTAGATCATTACGTTAGTATTTTTTTTAAATTAATTTTTTAAATGTAAAAGACAATTATAATATACAAAATAATGATAATAATACATATAAAGCTACATTTTCTTGTAATTTTCTAAAATTATATTTAATACTATAAAAGAAAACATTAAAGCAATATGAAGTCTAATAGATTATGAATACGTATAATAATAATTATTATAAAGTGTATTTTTTATTCTCTTTATCCGAGCAATAAATAGCAAAAAATTTAAATCCCGAATAACCATAAAATGATTTATATAAAAGTGTAATATAAGTTTTTCAATTAAAAATTAAAAAATAAAAAAATTGTAATACGTATGGTTGCATACGATTGTGAATAAAAGTATAAATTATTATTTAATTTGTAAAATATTACATAGAAATATGTATAAGTATATTATTGAATACAATATTTATTTACAAATATAAAAATATTAATAAATGTTGCACACAGTATTGATTGCATTATTTGCATTCAATTGAGTGGCATAATTAAAAAATAAACAACACAAAACATTATTGTTATCATATCATAATATGTTTAATACGAATTTTCTATTATGAATATACATATAAATATGTATATTTTTTAATTGTAAAAACTAATTAATTTTAAGTGTATAATTTCTTATTTACAATTAGTAAAAAGAAAAAAAATGAATTGATTCCAAATTAACATTATTTTGTATTTTTAGCATTTCTCTCACTGGGTGAATCAGTTTCATTTTAAATTTTGGATCCTCAATACACACGTTTTATTTTAAGCTATGGTACAATATGTCGCTTACAGTCCACATTGAATATACACTATTGTACATTTTTAATTATATAATAGCGTTTACATACGTTTTTCATGCAACATTTTTGGCATTTTATTAGTACTTCATTTCATAAAATATTCTCAGAAAGTAGTCAAATAGTTCACGCGAGTTGCACTCGTTGTTCCGTTCTTCGACACAATCACTTTGCTTCACTAATCGAAAGTGAACTAAGTCGTAAAAACCCATTTCAGGTTGGTAATAAGCATTGTTTAATGCATTTTATATAAAATCATTTTATTCGTCCGAAATCAATGACACGAGAGCCAATTTGATCTTAAGAATGAGGTACAATCAATTAAAAACGCGATCTAATTCGACCAATTGAGTGACTTCTATAAATTCAAACAGGAACCAGTTTGAATAATCTCATTTTCTATTTATTGAAACAATAATAATTTACACTAAACTTATCTAAATAGATTTCGGTTTTATATATATATATATATATATATATATATATTAATTCTTCAAGTTTAAATTAAATATTCATTTTAGTAGGTTATAAACGCATTATATATATTTTGACAATTTCCTCGCTATCTGTAATATGAAATATTCGGATTTATACATTTTTATTTTTAAGTAAACGTATAATATTTGATAAACTAATTTTGAGTCGAAATAGATTTTTAAATGAAAATCTTAATTATTTAGTTACAGACTTTAAGTTATAAGTTTAATTTAATAAAATAATAGTACATCAATAGCCTGCAATGTCATTAAGATGAGAGAAATCAAGAATTCAGACGAGAGTGCACTAACACAATACGTGCATCATGTGTTTATTTTGTCCGTAGAATTTTCTGTTAACTTGTTAATTCTCAACAACAGTTTTGTTTATTTGGGACTCGCTTTAGTTTCGTCCCTACTAATAATTAGGAACTTAAAATTGTTTGATCAGTGTACTCAACACACACAACGAAAATAACGACTGCTGACGTCAACAATATCAGAGTCGTGTATAGTTCTTATGAAAAACGTCGCTTGAGCAACGAAGAAAATTATACAAAATACCGAGCGATTGGTTCAATGACATAAAAAAATATTCAGAAAAATAATACTTTGTATTTGTTATCATTGTTATATCGCACATAATCCGTTAAAGAAATCCAATCATAGAATAATATATTTTAATCGTGCGTTTCAATGGCCGAATATAAATTAATAACTAAAGCACTACTTGTTTTGAACATGAGATGAATAATTTTATCCATAAAAGCATTTATTCATATCTGAATACAAAAGTATCACGTTTTGGTCGTTGTAAGTTACAAAAACAGAATTTAGACATTTAATTTTCCATTTCGAAATCTTTTTAGTAGTATTCAGTAAACAGTATATGGAATATTTTCAATTGGATTCACCAATATATTATATATATATATTATAATTTATATTTATATTATCTATTTTATATTTATAATTTATTTACTTATATATATATATATACAATATATTTAAATACGTATTATTTAAAAAATATATTATCTACTGTACCTTGAATGAATTTCAAAAGTAAAAAAGCTTTTGTAAAAAACTCACAAAAAAATGTTTATAATTAAATTGTGTATTTTTATTATTTTTTTAGAAACAAATTTACTACCTACACGTTATTATTATTATTATTATTTTTTTTTTGTACGTTTTCCTGTTAAATGATATTCTTGTATTGTTATTTACACAATGTATACATATTATTGTCATGATTTAGGTCTATTTTCCGAGTACTCCCAACATATTCTTAATGTTTAATACTTCATTTTTTTTTTGTATCATAATTTTTTTTTGTTACACCACCTATCGTTTTTAAGAGATTGGCTTTTAAACAACAACAAATTAGTTATTTATTTTTAACAACTTCAAATTTATAAATTACTATATCACTAAAATAAATATATAGGGTGAAGCTTACCTGTTTCAAAGTTATGAATAAATGTAATTCTCTTTAATTTAATTATAGTTAATTAAATTTTATATTAAATAAATATAATATACATAATCACAAAGCATTTGCGACTTCCCAGACACACCAAACACAATTTCTAATATTCGAATAATGAATGTATTTTTTTAAAGTTTCGGAATTCATTATGAATACAAAAAAAATTATTATTAAGTATTCTAATATATATTATATTCCGAATACTATATGTTTTTGTAATTATTTTTATACGTATTTTATTCGTAAATAATTTTATAAAATATTTTGCTCGAGTGTATTATTGAATATAATTGAAGATTAATGATAAAAATTGATTTTATTTTAAAATGTCTTCATTTTATAATTTTAGAAGATAATTTTATGATATGAACGTAAAATAACTAATAAGTTAGACATTAAAATGTAATGGAATAATTATATTATTCCAGTACCAGGTATAATATAAAATTAATAGTTACGGGCCGAAGCGTTCTAAAGACTGATACACGTAAAATGTTACACGACTACTCGTATACAGGTATATGCATTTATTACATATAATACTTTGTGATATAAAATTATAGGTCGTTACTCTTTTTGTCTCCAAAAACCATTTGTAACATACATTAGGTAGGAAAATCAATATCACATTGTCTGAAGTATATTAATTATATTTTAAAATAGTATACGTTTTCGTATCTAACAGTTATTCCTAAAACACAAAAGAACATAACTTCGAAAATATAAAATATTTTTAAATACATATTCACTACAGATAAATAAGTAAGAATAAATAAAAAAACTTAATGACTGGGTATGTTTATTGAATTTCATAAGTAAACACATAATAAAATATATATATTGACCAATTTTGGAAAATAAATTGTTAAAAAATGTTAACAATAAAATTAAAACGTTGTTACATAATAATTAACGATATCAAATAAAATCTAAATAAAATTTAATAATTATGAATCTGAGTTCTGAATGTATTATATTTTGCAGTAATTAAATTTTTTTTTGTCGATTTTATGAATATCAGTACAGTCATACTGTAAATGTATAATGCAATTATATGACATTGGAGAACTCCTTATAAACTTCGTTTTTTTTTAGTTGAAAAAAAAGAAATTTCATTGGGTATTGTTGAAAACTATTGAGAAATTTCAAACGGAGTTTTTTATATTGCAGCTATATTATCGATAAATAACGTATCTTACATGAAATATTTTTGTAACTTAAACAGGTCCAAATATTTTATAAAATTACAAAAGAAAAAAATACGCATTATATATGTTGAAAATTAGAGCCAAAATTATATTATTATTTCAATTTATATTTAATTTTTTTTGTTTACATTGAAACATTTTAAAACTTAAATGGTTTTATAAACCGGCCACTAATGGCTCTTATTTGCGTTCTCCTTCATAAATTTTGAGTAGACTATTAAGTTTAATTATTATCAATCATAAGGTCAAGTCTTAATTGATATTTTACAAAATACCAATTATACATGTTTCTAGATATCCTTCTTGTAAACTTAGTCTATTTATATAGCCTTAATTCAACTTTTATCATGCTAACGCATCAAAATATCAATATTAAGCAATATTTATTGAACTTGTAGTTTAATGATAGTCTTCTACTCATATTTAATTATTTATTGGTATTTGTAAGGTTAATTAAAGTTGGACTAAGATATAATTGTTAAAAAATATCAAATATGAAACTAATATACAACAAAAATATCTCAAAATACTTTATATTCTTTTAAAAATTCAAAAAAAGTTCAAAATTATTCAATAAATTTGAAATACGTTTTTATTCGCGAATTTCGTGTTTTTAACTAAAATATTTATAACAAGAAAAATACTGTAAATATATAAAAACTAATATATAATTTTTATATACAAATTAATAAAACACATTTTTTTTTTTAGAATTTCATAAATAAATATTGTAATTTGCCTTATTTTCATTACATTACACAGATTGTATTGATAAGAATTATTAAATGAAAAAAAAATTATCCTTTGTTTAATAATCGTTACAATAAGGTTAGTAAACATTTTCATACAAATTTACAATTTATAAAAATAATAAAATATGATTTTTTTTTTATATATAATTTATAAAAATATCTTTTAAATTTAACATAATTTTTTTAACTAAATATTTCTTATTCTCTGAAATATGCTGAAACAAAAAAATAAACTTTTTTCTTCGAACACTGTGTTTAACGATTTCTCCACATTTTATATCCTCGCCGAGCTTTGAATGTACTTTATAGTAATATTTAAAAACCTAATAACTTAGATTAATATTATAACAAATTTTCATCATCTATATAATGTTTCATATTTTTTAAATTATCAATTTATAAAGTTTATAAAAAAGCATCAATAAAATCATTATTTGGTATGTATCTAGTATATAGTATAATGTACATATAATGGTGATTAAATACTCACAAAGATAACTTTCTGTTTACAAAATTACCACAGGAAGAAAAAATACGAAAATGCATAAATGATAAATTTATAATAATCTCTAATATCTGCCAATAAAAATTGCATTTGTACTTTAATTTATTATGGTAATTAATAGGTCTCGGATTTCAATGCAAAGTGCATTTTTTAGGGGGTTGTTTAAAAAAATGCATTCCAAGTACATAATTTGATTTATGTAACAGATACTTTAAAACTTAAACTTTTATTTTGCATTTTTTAGGATTTTTCGGTTATTTTATTGACCTTAAAGTATATTTATACATTATATGAGTTTTTAATGTAAAATTATGCAATTAAAAATAAATTTAAAACTTTGTTTTCATATTATTTTTCATGTCAATTATCAACCGTTTTATTTATGATTCCGATAACGTTTTAATCTATCTACATGTTAATGTCATATAGTATCTAGATATACTTCATCGAAATCATAAATAGAACGTTAATAGTAGTATGATTAATGGATGTGGTGTATCACCGAAACTCAAACAAATAACAACTAATATTGGTCAGCCGGTGTTACATCGCGATTGCGTTTATTTCATGTATTATTTGGTGCGTACCTATTAGTTAAAAGTGTTAAAAATGCCGAAAGTGAAATTATCGGTTTCCGCCCGCTTGCGTGCCTACGTAAATGAATTTGGTCAGACATTTTTACAACTGACCGGGACCATTTTACTTTGTAAAAATTATAGTATTAAAGTTGCAGCTGAAAAAAATTACTATTCAACAACATATTTCAAGGGAAAAACATATATATGCATTAGTTAATGAAAATTAAAAATGAAAAACCCCAACAATTTTTAAATGAGGTACTAAACAATAAGAGTTCTATATTTAATAAAGAGCTTTGCATGGCTATGCTATCTGCGAATATTCAATTTAATATACTTAAGAATGAATTATTCTGTAATTTTTTAGAAAAATATACAGGCAAAAAAATGCTAGATAAGTCTACCCTTAGAAAAAATTATGTAGATATTTGTTTTAATGATACTATAAATTCTATTCGAAAATATATTAAAAATAAAAAAATATGGGTCAGTATTGATGAGATATCTGATGTTGAAAGCCGATATGTTGCCAATGTAATAATTGGTACCCTGGAAAATAATTTTTATTGAACTGTAAAGTACTGAAAAAAGCCAACAATAGCTTTATCACAAAATTGTTTGACAGGTCTATGGGTATGATATGGCTAGATGGAGTGATAATGTGTTATTGTTTGTCAGTGATGCAGTTCCATACATGATTAAAGTAGGTAAAAATATAAAAGCCTTATACTCAAAAATGGAGCATACAACATGCATAGAACACAGTCTTCACAGGGTAGCTGAAGAAGTGCGAGAATATTTTCCTAAAGTGGATGCATTGATTTCAAATGGAAAGAAAATTTTTTTTAAAGTGCCTTCATGAGTATTAAAGTTTAAATGTATGGCTCTAGACATCCCTTTTCTACCCTAACCAATACTGACATGTTGGGGTACTTGGATAGAAGTTGATGTATCCTACTGTGAATATTTCCAATTTGTTAAAACAGTCATCGACGAATTTGAAGAAGACGATGTCTTAGCTATAAGAAAAGCACAATATTTAATGGCAGACAAAGATATTAAAGCAAACTTGGTATTCATAAAAGCCAACTATGGAAATATACCAAGTTGTATAACACGTCTTGAAATCTCAGAAATACCCTTAGTTGAGGCAATTGGTATTGTAAATAATGCGAAAGCTTGTATTTTAAATAATACAAGTAATCAAGAGAAAGAAATAAAGAAAAAATTAGAAACGGTTTTAATAAAAAAATTATGGTTACACTACAATGGAAACAATTTCAAAATCTAAGAAGGCAAGGAAACCTCTATGAAAAATATTTCAAAAGAACTAACACCAGATGATATTTGTTATTTTAAATATGCTCCTATTATATTCGTGAATGTTGAAATGAGTTTTTACATGTATAAAAATATTCTCTCGGACAACAGGAGATTTTTAGTGTTTGAACATATTAAACAATATATAATTCAATGCAATCCTCACAATTTAACAGGTATATATAATAGTTGAACGTATAATTTAGTAAAGTCTCATTTTTATATTTTGGTATGTTTAGAATGAATACAGCCCCAAGACTCAAGAGCTCCAAGAGCTGTGATGATATTATTCACTGGTCAAAACCTGCATTGACAAAATGTTTATTCAAAGTTTCTAGTCATATTTGTTTTGAATTTAAAATGTTTAAACTCCCTTTAATATTAAAATATGTATTTAATTAATTTTTTGTGATAAAAAAAAAAAATTGGTCATTTTTTAAGGTTATTATTGTGGTTAAAAGACATTTTTTAAAGCATTTTGAGTTATTTTTTAGAGTATTTAAATCCGGGCCCTAGTAATTAAATATTTTACATTATTACGTATAGTAAATAAACAAAAAAACAATTTTAATAACAAAGAAATATACTATAACTATGAGATTTTCTTTTTGTATATTTATGACCATTTTATATTTACTTTTCAAAAATATATTTGATTATAATATAATCATGTTGACTTTATATATATTATATGGAAAATCACATTTTATCAAGTTAATATTAATTGTCGCGTATTCAATATCGTATCTATGTATTTATACGTAACGAATTTAATAGGTTTGCTCTATTATCTATTTAGATAGGTATATAATTCTCATACTGAATATTTACTTTATTAATGTATATAATAATGAAGTAGGTATCATAATTGAAATACAGTAGTACAATTATTTTGCTTACACGTTAATTTTAATTATTTAACAATAATAATAACAATAATAATATTTGTTTCGTTGTTTGAACAAAGATCTTTGTCAACCAAAACCGTAAAATCAATGTAATTGTATGCGTGATAAAATTAAAATTAATAAATTTATAAATACATTCGGTGACATACTTAACACTTAAATATGCCCATACGTAATATTTTGAACTTGAAAACTTTACATAGAAATAGCCTAAAAACAAATGGTATCATTTCGCCTCATTATTGATATTGCCTAAACGCAATGTGTTATAATATTAAGTAATAACAATAATAATAATAATTGCCCACATATAATATTGTCTCCGCTTAGTATTTCCTGATATAGATTATTTATTAATATGTTTTACTATAATATATTATGTTTGAAGATATTAATTCCGTCCGCTGACACGTTCAAACATTATGTGGACAAATTTGTGAACACAAATCCCTTAAAAATGTATAGTTCGTACGTGCTTCAGTAAATGTAGCATACACATAGTTTATATTTTCAGCTGTAAGTACGAATGAAAATTAAGTAATAATATTTAATTTCGCTGTTGAAAAAAACCATTCACAATATCGCTAATTATTAGTAGAGAGACACGTAAATTACACTATTGCAAGGGCGTCCTTAAGTGGAGGGGGTGAAGAGAGCAGTCGTTTCTATAGAAAATTTATAATTCTAAACGTAGCGAAGAATGTATTAGTTTTACGATGACGTTTTTTACAATGCATTTATCTATGTCAACCACGGTCAATGGACAAGATTTCATTCAGAAAAAATGCTCCATTCTATAGGCACGCGTATCCAATTTAAAAATCATAGAAAACGCTTAGACTTATTTTCGATAGATGTTTTCATAGGTTTAAGAAAATAATTTTAAAAAAATTGCGAAAATCCCAAGCAAATTGTTCATACAACCCAATCTTTTCAAAATCAATATGTTTTTTTTTTTATTGTAATTACATATGTATGTATTTCCAGTAGTTCGGATTTTCCAATAATCCGACACTGCTCTAGTCTATATGTGTCGGATTACAGAGATTACACCGTATTGATTATCGAACATATAACATTTTAATACATTCGGTGGCTGTGCGAATGATACACAGTACATAAAGAAAACGCACGACGATTCCATCTACGGTAAAATGATTACGTTATTATTCTAAACAAGAGTTAAAGATACTTTTTCGAAATATCGCACGCGAGATAAGGGAAAAAGTTCCTCTGACATAAGTTCAGCTATTGCCTTTGGGTGTTGTATAGTCGGTCGGATCATTGACGTTGTATTTCTCGATAACTTAGTATCAAGAGAAACGAAACTGCCGAAGTGTGTATAATACTCTGCGTACAAAGACAAATCCCTCCTGACGCGCCGCGAGGAAACGCGTTTGCTTCTGGTATATTGTTTTGTACAATACGCGCAATAGCCTTTTAAACACAAATCGTGTAAGCTCTGTAGTCCATAACGAGAATGTATTCGAACCAAACATTTTCCATCGTTGATCATTTTAATATGAATTTAATATTACTATTCGTAGAATTTAACCTTAAGAGGTCATTAAACCGACGAATTTGCGACTTAAAAGCTACAATATGATTGTAATAATCTAGATAATGATATATAATATACGAGTACGAACGATCAATTAGTGCTTTTGCGGGTTTGCGTTGTGTGGATTGCAAAGATATAATGATGCTATTTTATTAATCTACACATGTTTTCATTCAAAATAATCTTAAAGGTTATTTTAGTTGTGAATTAAGTTAACGTGACTAAAACCTAGTTTGAATTTAACTTTATAACGTAACATTACAATTTTTCCTGAATGAAAAAAAATGGTACTAATATAATTAACTTTAACTGGTTTTTAAGACTAAACACTTTACTTTGCTTGTATGGAGTAATAACATGGGTAAAATCTCGAATGGGGAATAACGGTTTCGTGTATTTTGTGTAAATGGAAGCATAGCCTTATATCGTCATAGCTTCCATAATCATACTATTCTTATATACGATTATAATGAATACTATTATTAGGAGTTTACACATACAAATATGTACATCGCAGGATTCACTCCTCTGCGTATGGAACTTGTCGAAAATCGCCAATGGAGAAATTGGATAACAATGTTTTTGTATAGGTATTTTAATTAAATTAATCTCAAAATACTGGACAATAAATGAAATACGTGGAACAATAAGAACATTTATTCCACCCATCACGCCGGTCTCATTCATCGGACTACAATTGAATATATATTGGCCACGTCAAATAAATTAAACCCTGAGCCAAACAAGAACAAATTTTTCGTTATTTTACAAACATTGTAATAACGTATTTATATAACGTTGTTTTATTTTATAAGCGTTACGCCGAGAATATTAATCGTTTAAACGACGGCGTCTGTAGACTCTTATAAATCATTTAAATAATTAAATTTGAAATGGAATAAAGTTAAAAATCGTTGTAGGAACACATCGCTGTGTTATTTTCAAATTATTTTTAAAAAGAACGTTCACTCAATGTGGAATGGTAAAGTTACCTAATATTAAGTATTCAAATACAGATATCACATAAATCGTAAAAATATTATTATTATTATTATTAAAAAAAAATTCTCAAATACAAACTACATATTTATTAAATTATATGGTAATGGTTTACAATCCAAATCGATTAT
The DNA here is from genome assembly GCA_019022885.1 of Schlechtendalia chinensis. Taxonomy (NCBI): domain Eukaryota; kingdom Metazoa; phylum Arthropoda; class Insecta; order Hemiptera; family Aphididae; genus Schlechtendalia; species Schlechtendalia chinensis. The sequence goes on along the minus strand of CM032339.1, from coordinate 974,724 downwards.
GAAAAATACGCGTATTTATATCACTTTTACAATGAAATATACCGAACCTAATCAAAAACAATATTTTGTTCAACTTAAAAACTAATCATTTATCGTTTTTAAAAATGATGTTTTTTTTCAAATCAAATATACAGTTATAAATACATATTGACTAAAATTACTCTACTATGATTAGCTTGTGGCGAGGTAAATGAGTTGAAACATCATCATTAAGTCATAATTATTTTACACATCAAAAGCTGTACAGTCATTTTTTAATTTTATTTTCATTTCATTGAAATGTAAGAGAAATAAATATTATTTGTTTACAGTTCATTAAGCAACCGATTAACAATTGATTGCTTCATAAAAGAAACTTTATAATTTAAAATTAGCATATCAAAAGTACTTTTTTAAGAATTAGAAAAGAACTAATTGCACATAAATAGTCAAATAGTCAATCAGTTGTTATTCAAAATGTTTGATTTATGTATCGACACGAACCGTGGTTGCCTATACGACGTGTATATACGTTCAAGAGCCGACAACAATCAACTGTCCCTCCCGTCTGCGACTATTGCAGACGAAAATACTTTCCATCGCTTTTATTTTACGCGTACGATAAAAGTTACTATCGGCCACTGACGACAAAGACAACGAAACATTCATATTTATAAACAATGCAGTAATTGCAGGGCCTTTTTGCTTAATCTCACCCGCTAGTATTTAATTGTTATTATAGATATGAATGTTTCGAGTTATGGTGAAAAAACGACTACCTATGGACGACCGACTGCACTGAATATATCAAATCCGATATATTCATCCAGTCCGTTCGTAGCTGCGTTGTTGTGAACATACGTTGATCCTTCGTACGATTTACTGTTTGATATAGCTCATTGAGTTATTTTTTTCATAGTATATTTTCCGTTTCCTTATTATATTTTTTATTTAATGTATTGTTTCTTGATTTCTTAATGAATCGTATAAGTTTTTCATCACACATCATAAAAGTGTTAGTACTTTCATCTGAAATTCACAACAGTCAAAACAATACTCATTCATAAGTGATTTTGTGCGAGCCACTCGTAAACCGTCACAGTATTGTATTATATATTATATATCATTATGTATTATGTATTATACTCTAAAGTTTCTGATTTACATTCTTCAATATTTCTTAGATGATTTAGACAGGATGCTCACATAGACAATGGTGAGGGGGGTTGACCTAGAGTATAGAGGGACATAGTGAAATTTGTTTAATTAATTTAACAATTACTTTGATATTTTAGTGTATTACATTCTAATTTTTTATCCTTAAATTTGCTTTTTGTTTTATACTTCGAAATTGAAAAAAAAATCACAAATTTTATTTATCAGAAAATATATATTATGCAATTTTATATTTAAAAATTATATATTCGTCAACATTTCACCTTGCCACCTTTTGAACTATTGAATGTCATTCAGGCATAAAATGTACAATTTTTAGAAATATGTTTAGTAATTTTCAATTATTTTTAACTTTAAATATGTCGATTAATGTAGCAAAAGCATAAATATGGAAAATTAATTTCAAAAACTCAGTAATGATTTGCATCTTGTCAAGAACGTTTGAATATAAAAATAACACCTTATCCTCAATTCTAAACTTATTTTTACCTTATTTATTTTAATTAAAATAAATTGTTACTTTTTTCATGAAAATTGTTTATACTTTAAATAGATTGGCAATTAAATTAATATTATTATAAAACTTGTAGTGATTCGTGGGTGCTGTGGATGCACGGTTCAAGTGAATTATTTAGATAGATCTTAGAGTTGTATTATGATTTTGAATTTGAAACTTTGAAACCGACGATGAATCATCGTATTCAACGCACGACTTTGAGTGATGTTAATAGTTTATTAAAGTCAACAAATATGATATGAATAACATTTCTAGGTTTACATTAAAATATCGTATCAAATATTTTTATGAAATTTGTATGCTATGCATAAAAATGTCAAATCAAACATTGTTTAAATAGAAAATAAATTTAAAAATTCAAAATTGTTGTAGTCATAATTTTTAAAAGAGGTATGAGATTTAAAATACTTATATGTATATGCATTTAAATCGTATAGTAATAAAATGCAGTTTTTTGTAACATTTAACCAATAGAGAAAACGTTATGTCATCGGTATGATATATTTTAAAGTTTATAGGAATATGACTATAAGAATATGATTATTTAAGAAAATGTATAATATCGTTTTCCAAAATATAACATATTAATACAAAGTCATACAAATAATATAGTTTATATTTAACGTAATTTTGACTATTCTTAAAAGTTTAAACATTTTAAACATAGTTATTTAAAATGTCCCTTATTAATATTCTAAATTTTATTTACCTATCGGCATTGAATTAATTTATTTACTCGGACACTTAAGACATAAATGTATAAATACGTTTACTTTATGTAAAAAATAAGATGAGTTTAAATTGTTTTACAAATTATAAAATGTTTCGCATAAAATGCATTGTTAAAGTTAAAACAAATGTGTTTTTGTAATTTGTAATGCAACGGATTGATCGTGTTAGTATTTAAACAACTATATAAATATTTATAAATCCAAACTTGTCTTATTTTGGTATTAATATCATTCAATGATATAATTACGTCAACTTTTATTTTGACTTTTATATTTCATTTGAAGTTATAAAGATCGTACATAATTAAAATAAAATAACGTCTGTAAATAAAAATTCTTCATTAGTAGAATAAAAAAATGATTTCGAAATTCAAACGTGTTTACCTAACCTATCAATTTTTATCTAGACATTATTAAAATCTTCTTTCCGAATTTTTATTAATTTTTTTTTCATTTTTTTATTACTTCACATATTACAGTGAAACTTCTTTACGGCGTGTTATGACAAAAAAAGTCACGTAACTGTAACGCTCTAGCATTACATGCGCAACGCGTTCTACAAGCGAAATATACACACAACAGACGTTGTGTACATGAATTTCGGTTGGCATGCGATGTTTACGTTTTATTTTATGTGTAATTTTATTTAATATTTTAATTATTAAAAAAAAATGAAAAAAATGAAAAACTCAGAACCACTATTACGCAAATTTAACGATGAATAATAATGAATAATGATCCAGTATGAATGCCAACAACATGATCAGGCACTACAATTGAAGCAATTCTCACACAAATACCTAATGTAAAATCAATAATTTATGTATCTTATTTCAGTTATTATAAATCAATAAGGTTTATTATACCGATTGAGTTATCCACAAACGAATCCGTGGAAACTGAACAATTAGAATTAAATGATAAAAACATTTAAATTAAAGTTTTGTAACATCTTGAATTGAAATTACTTATGTGTTCTATTTTTTTCTTCCTATTTAGTCCACTTAGCATTAGATATAAAATTACACAGTCTCACTATTCTGAGAGAAATTTTATTTCATTCTGGTGTACTTGCAACACGCAATTTATTATATTTTTTTAAGTGCTAACATCTTTACGGACAGTAGAATTAATTTCGCGTGGACGTTAAAAAATCTCGAAATATTATGTTGTTATGTAGCTTATGTCACAACGTTTAATTATTTATGATTATATATACATATATTTATTTGCGTTGAAAATAGATTAAATCACAATAATATGTATAATTTATTTATAATCTAATTATATATATATTTTAAAACATTACAACATATAGAATATATGTTATATTAAAATGTTATGTAGAACGTTATGTTATAATTTTTAAATGTATGAGAAAATAGTTTGATTATGATTATGGATTATATAAATAATATTTTAAAGAATGTAATGAATTTAGTTTTGTTTAAGCAATTTCGATTTAATATTATTATATATTATTTTTTATTATTGCATAGAATCAATAATCTTTGTAAACGAATAATATAAGATAATTTTAATTTTAATTTTTGTTACCATAATGATATTAAAAACTTTTCGAAGGTAATAAATTTAAATATTTTAAATTAGCCAGTTTATTTAATTTGATATTGACAACTAAAATGTAAAACGTTTGGTTGTTAAAATATATTGTTGTGTTGATATTATTATTTTTTAGTATTTACCTACTCTTTCCACCTACTACTTTTAATTTAATAATGTTTAAATAAATCAATATAAATATTGAGATATACATTAAGCTCTTGGATTGTAATTTACACTGCTACTACTATATATATATATATATATATATATATATTTATATAAAGACAGCACAAAACGTTTAGATGTGATTTTTAGATAAATATTTTTCATGAAATATACATTTCCATTAAAAAAGATATGTTTTAGCAAGTATAGTTAACCTACATAAAGCTTGTAACGTATTTATTATATCATTAAATATTTAAAATTGCATCTTGTAAAAAATATATTTTTTTCGTACAATATATTTACAAAATCTAATCGTTATTTCCTTTAAAAACAACACGTTTTTACATAAATTAAATTTTTGAGGCATGTATTTTAACCATCTTTAGTGCATGCTTGCATAATAATCCAAGTGCATTATTCATGAACGTTTAGCTATGTAGTAGTATAAATAAAGCGTATAGACAATTCCCAAGAGTCCTATATATAGTGTGATGAAAATTTTATAATTTACATAGTAGAAAACAAAAATATTACTTGAATGGTATCTAAATGTTATCTACATAAGACACTGTAGTAACAGATACTATATAGAAATATATATATGTAAAAAGAAAATGTATCCTAATAGATACCTAATGTATTATAAATTAAATGTGTTATAGGTACGCATTTGTGTTACTAAAATACATAAGTAGGTGCCTGAGTAGTATTTTATATACAAGATGTGGAAAAGAAGGTAATATTGGTAATATAGGACCATAGTAAGAATATAAAAATAAATGTCTGGTTTTTAATTTAATTTTTTAAAATTATGGTTTCAAATTGTCAATAGTAGGCCTAAAATACTATAAAAGCACCACATGAGCGTGTGTAAACTTTTACATTATTTAATGTGTTACATTCTTACATTTAAATAATATATATGAACACTTTAATAAAAATATATTCAGTGTTTACATTTTATTTTATAATTATAATGATTATTGTTATTATACTGTCAAATTATAAATAAAATATTATCGAAACCAATTTTTAAATTTTTTTTTTTTTAAATTAGTGTACAAGATATACAAGATATATAAGATATACAAGTACAGTAGAAACTCGATTAACCGTCACTCGATTTACCGTCGTCAGTTTCTGTTATCCGTCATCGGTCACCGTCAAAAAAAAGTTAATGATGCGATCGCGATAACATCGTCGCGGTACCTAACGCGGCGACTATCATGCGTATAAAAATAGTTTATAATATCAATGCAATAAACGCGATAAATGCGGCGATAACGAACAAATTGAATAGTTATAAATTTAATTTAACCAGTGACTGACGAGTAGTCTGTGTGTATGTTATTACATATTATATATTATTAGTATTTATTATTTATTATTATTTTATTATTTATTATTATTTTATTATTATTATATTTATTATTTTTGTCTGAAAATTACGTTGTAAAATATATACGTTTATCCAAAAATTGTTTTGTATGTATGTATTATTGTATTTCTGTTAACCGTCTATTCGATTAACCGTCATTGTCCCGGTCCCGACATTGACGGTTAATCGAGTTTCTACTGTATATACTAAATATACCACGTAAATACTCGTACATATTAAAATCTTAAAATTATGTGCTGCACATTTCTTTACTTTTTCTGCAAAAATGTTAAACGAATTTAATTTTGGTTTATTTTATTCATTATAAAATCATTTATGAAATATTTATAGACCAGTTTAAAAATCATATTGTCACACCTTGAATTCCGTAAAGAAATATAAATCTTATAGAATTAAAATAAATAACTGAAAATTCTTTTTAATTTTTAATATTCCGTTTAAAAATAATTGTTAATTAAATATTATTTGGTCCCTAGGAGTCGCAGTTTGCGTAGTTCCACGCGTATGGTGGCAATACTTCTATCCAGGATCGGACTGGGTCGCTGTGCTACTATTCTATAGCACAGTAGGCCACGGGCCATAGCAATTTAAAAAATAGGTGAAAAATTGTGTTGAAATTTATAAATTCTATAATTTTATGTTATACAACAAATTTAAGGTACATAATTACATTATTTACAAAAATGTAATGATTTATTTTGGGCCCGTTACTTACCGAGAATAGTGGGTCGAAAAATCTCCCAGTCCGGCTCTGCTTGTATCTTTATTATAATAATAAATTTGTATTTCATAGACATTAGTGATTATAACTATAATACATTGATTAGAAGAATAGACATATAACTATTGTGTTTAATGTTGCAGATAAATAGCTTCACCAAACAGGTACATTTTTAATAACTATTCAAATATATGAAGTAAACAAGAATATTAGAGAAAAACATAAATTAAATTGAAAAATTAAAATAATACGAGATAATTTATTTAAAATAGCTGTTTTTATTTAGTTATCAACATATTCCTCGGTAGTATAGTGGTAAGTATCCCCGCCTGTCACGCGGGAGACCGGGGTTCGATTCCCCGCCGGGGAGGACAAATTTTTGCATTTTTTTTTGTTATTAACTTTGTACAAAATTTATTTAAATGCGATTTACGAACTCTTGTTTTTCGACGTGTTTTGAAAAATCGAAACAATTTTAATTTTTCCGTTCCTCTCCGACTTACGTAAATAATGCCTCCATTGTCTTTCAGGTGGTTTATTCGCGTGTTATTTTGCCGTGGCAAACGTCGCGCATAATATTGAGTTGGACTACACCGCGCGTATCACGATAATCAATATTGACTACAGTTGGAGACCAGTGTAAATTATATGATACGGGTGTCAGACACATTTCGAGACATGTCAAGTACACTGTTATTGTGGTACGGCGCTACGGTGGCCGTGACTGTGAAACGCGAAATCGCCGCGGCGAATGACACTCCCAGCGAAACCGTCGCAGTTGATTAACGTACAAAATTATGATGTGCAGAATTTCGTTTGAGAACGGATATTTTTTAAACGTGGCGACAACGTTGTTCCAAAAATGTTCGTACGGTTATAATGAAATACTTACGCGGACGAGTAAACAATGCCGCGCGCTCACGCGTATTCTCGTACTGCCGTGAAAACATCACGGTAAAAATAGACAATGCTGATCATGTAAATACACACGCCAGTAACGCGACCAGAAATATCCCTTGGTGGAGGGGATGGGGATCCAAAATTATATTACGAAAAATGTAAACATAAATAATCATGTAAATAATACATTTATTTTTTATTTGTGCAATCGTGTAAATAATAGAATGTAAAATTTGAAAAAAAAAAAATACAATAAACTAAAATCCTAACGACGCTTCGAAGTCGCTAAACGATGTATTACTACATCGATTATTTGTATTATACACAATTATTATATTATTGTATTACCAAAATGAATAAATATTTTTTACTGTAAAATATAATTAGACAATAATTAAAATTACCTTACACAACTTTCCACTTAATAAGTACTCAAGAGGAGGGGGGGAGGGGAATCTGCACCCGGGACCCCACCCCCCTTCTTTCAACGATTACGCCACTTACACACATACATATATATTTATGGTATGAAGCGAACACAATAACTAAATATGTATCGTCTAGACACTAAGTGAAATCGAAAAATTATTATTTTCCAATACGTCGTTTTATTGCGAAATCCAAAATTAAATAAAAAAAAAAATCCGTCACTTCAAAAAATAGTACGCAGTAGTAAATATATGTTATTACTATTTAATATCATGTCGAACAGTTGAGGAGCCAACGTGTCAACGGGAAATCAGAAATGTATATTTCTAGGCAATCAGAACGCGTGTTGCTACGTTTCTGATAATCGTCGCGCAACACTTCCACGTGAACGTTTGTCCCGCGGTTCCCGGATAGTAAAATATAATATAATATAAAATATAAAAACAGTAAAAAGTCTAGTAGAGTTAGGGGACTGTCGAATGCGTATTTGCTATGTAATGTATTGTGTGGCCCGCTCTGCTCGGGAGCTAGAACAGTGGCGACGGTGTAATAAAGTCCCGGGGTCGACACGGTGGTGAACTCGTAAAACATTTTTTTTTTTTTTTGGAGGGGGGGGGGTGGGCGAAATATTAAATACTTCACTTTAAAATCATTGAAATGTAAGAGTCCAACAGCAATAGATAATATAAAGTTACAATAGTAACTTAATATTAAATGACAAAATAGATATCACTTTTGATAACGTCCTCATGTGATCACAACCATTACTTCTTATATCAATTTAGTTAAATTACGATAATTATATAATATGGTAGTAAAAATAAAAGAAAAAACAAATATAGAGTAAAAAGGAAAGTGTAAGAAAAAAATGAAAAAATAAAGAAATAAAGAAATAAAAAGGAAAGATATAAAAGAGTTAACGAATAGAAATAAATTAAAAATTATAAGTTACTACTCGTAAATAAAAAAAAATATATATATATATACATATATACACCCAAACAGACACATACACACACACACACACACACACATATACAAATGTATACTTAAATATACAATAAGCCAATGAGTATTACGTTGATTAAAGAAAAAAGAAAGAAAATATAAAAGTTGTATATGTGTATGTATTATATATATACAGAAATTACATATAATTTTTTTTTCGTTTCACCTAATTCTATGTCTTTTTATTATAATATTCATAATATTCTCTATGTAATTTCTGTCTTATTTCTCTATGCAATTTTTTCTTATTAACTTTACTTTTAATTTATTCTTCAGTTATTGTATTTCATTTGTATTAACCTGATGATTACATTTTGTTGAAACCGGTAGTAATAAACACACATATAACAACTTTTATATTTTCTTTCTTTTTTTTTTTAATCAACGTAATACTCATTGGCTTTTTGTATATTTAAGTAAACATTTGTATATATATATATAAATATATATATATATATATATGTATGGGTGTGTGTATATATGTCTGTTAGGGTAAGTATATATGTAAATATATATATATATATATATACATTTTTGATAATTATACATTTATTTAAAAATCATATCAAAAATCTATAACTGAATATCCAGACGATTATATTGTGGAAAACATATTATATAATCAAAATAAATATGCATTAAGCAAAAGAATAAAAAGCTTCTTGCCATTAAAATGCTCCTGTTGCCCCCCTCCTTAAAGTTCACCACTGCGGTCGACAAACCGACGGCAATTTAATACCCTAGTTGGTACGACGGAAGCTAGAAACCCAGTCTGTTTGGCCGAACCAGAAGACTCGGTGTGCGCCACCCCCGCATGGTCGACGAGCTCATCATAACCGTGTAGTGGTGGCTGTGCCATAGGCGCTACGTAGTAAACGAACCGCAAGACCCGGTGAGTGGTAGTAACGCGGCACTTAATCGATTCGTACCGTTTCCTGGTGCGCGCTGGTGATGTCCCAGAATCCGATCTAAAAGACCGACGGAGTTGTGTTATGCTCTTCCGCGCCTCTTGCATAATAGCACCGAACATTCATAGCGGTCAGAGTAGGTTTCGGCCGAAAACCCGGATTTTGTTGATATCATACCAGTGATATATCAATTATTCAGAGTGCGGCGCGTGAATAGACCTGTTTTAACATTCCATATTTATCGGTGTGTAGAAATGGTAGGCACAGAGGTCTGGAGAGTGTCAATTAATAAACAATATGCCATTACAGTTATCAGTAGCCATCATGTCTGTTTCGTTGGAACACTGCGTTTTTGCTTAGAATACGTGCAGACAGATTATTTGGCAGTGAACACGCAGCGGTGATTTCGACTAAATTTTAGTATCGAGCGTAATGGGAGCATTCCAACTAGTAAAACCATTTTCCGACGGATCCATTCATTTCGGATAAGAGGTGATGAACACAAGATCACCAGGCCCACGAAGAACTGTATCGACCTCGGAAAATGTTGAGAGGGTTAGGCAGGCAATGTTGAGGAGCCCGTTCCGTTCATCATGCTACTTAAATGGGATTCAAAAATTAACTCAGCTCGTTACACGAACATGATCAATAACTTTCTTGAACCAGAACTTAGGAGAAGACATAGCAATGGGCATAATTTGAGGTACCAACAAGATGGGGTGATCGCACTTATTTGATCCCACAATATTGTTTTGATTCTGTAATTTATTTACGAAACGCATACATATCCCAGTACACGAATTGTGAAATACGTATCACGTATCATGTAAAAATACAAATTGCACGAATAATTACTTTTTTTATTTTGTTATACACATATTTTTGTCTATATCAGTATGTAATATTACACATAAATTTTTTTGTCTGGTTTCCATTTTATATCCGTATTTTTAAATAATAAATAATTTTTTATTGTCATAAATTCGTGAATCACGATAATATTATTTATATGCATATACGAACACATAGGCATGAGTGTAGCGGCGTTCCCATAGATTATACTACATATACGCCGTATACTCTCAACATTTTGTTGAAAATTCACCGGTATATTACGTATACTTTAAACAGGTTCGAAAAAAATTCTATAGGTGATCGAATAAGTATTCACTAGGGGAGAAGATGGAATTAGAAGACAGGCACGCAGATTTGGTTAATCTGAATTTAAAAGTTTGGTAGATTACCGTACACGAAATGACTCTTCTAATCTCATTAAAACGCTGAATATGGGAGTCCAACTACAACACCGGATTGTGAACGAGGGCTTTTGGATATGAATCTATTGAAATTAGAAATTGAGGATTCATTTAACAATTAAAAATGTGTCAGATTTAATGTACATCTCCATCAATCTCCAGTCAAAGTCTTCAGCCCACAACCAAATGTAAAAGTTTGGCTACGAAACTGTAGATCAGCAGTCTCAGCTCTACGTGGTAAGGAACGAAAATTCCGGTAACATATTATATTCTAGTGTCAATGTCATAAATATTCACATGGAGTAATGAAATGTTACTTTTGAAAAAACACATACTTATGAACATATATAATAAGCATTTTTTTGTTTCGAAAATAGAACCGTATGGAAATTCGTAACGCATAGACAATAATTTGTTGTATAGTGTGTAATATGCGATATACGTCATTAAATATTACTCTGGTCAATGAGTGCAATTTACATGGGTAAAAACAAAACCATCTTCATTGCCTACAATACTGATGGGATATTTAAGCTCCGTGAAACAAACTATGCTTAACACATTAATGATTACCGTATTAATCAAATACGGTATGACCTAAATGGTTTTATATACTTCAGCAATAAAGTATACATATTCGGGGGGAAGTTGTCGCAGTCGCCAAAAAGTGCAATTTTAAACGAAAAATTACAATGTGGTTAATTACACTGAATAATTTATTATAATGTATATTTAATCAACAATCTGTTGCTTTTCACAAATCAAATAATATATATTAAAAACAACTTAACATTTGATTAAAACACAATAGTCATAATAGAATAGCTTTTATTATGAAAAATGGTTATTGATTTTTTTAGATAACAATAATATAAAGTCCGAAATTCCCAGAGATATGGGAACGAATACATTTTTAATTGATCAATAACGGACAGCCGATCTCAATGATCTCCACGCAGGATAACAACTCAAAGGTAATGTCTTGAAAATGATTTGAAACGGTATTATTAAATACATTATGGTCAATACTATTTTACAAATCACGATTGAATACCGGACGATAAAAATAGAAGCGGTCGTAGGAAGAAACACTTGGAAAGAATTTAAGCCGAAAAACTGAAAGAGTTGATAAAAAATCGTGATATAGAAATTGTGAATTTTTAAGTATGTATTTAATTTGTGAAGCATAAGAGAATTATATACGTGAAGACACTCGGCGATTAACAATGGAAAAAATGTGTGAGAAGAGACATACGTTGGTATTATATTTATGGATTAATAAATAATTCTCATATGCCGTTACGAAATTACAATGGATAGAATATTACTGAGCAGGATTTTGTCGTTCATCATCGGAGCAATTGCATATTGTTTCGAACGATGAACGTCACCGACGGAATTAAAAAAGAAAAAAAATACTTTGAAGTAGATTTTACATAGTCGTGGTAATCTTTTTATTTTAAAATGATATGACCTATTATTAATATAATATAATATACGTATATACGGTGTGCTTATAAAGTCTCAAAGACTTTAATAATTTTCATTGTACATTTTATTATATATTAATTTTTTCAAATACATTTTCATTCGGTATTTGTTCATTTTTTTTCTATTTACTAGGAAGAAGAGAAATAAAATTTGCAAACATTTTATACTTGTATATTATCATCAAATTTTCAAATGTTCAAAATCTTAAAATTTGCTCTCTACTTATAATGAAATATACAGTATAATGCATAATGTGATATAAATTTAATGATCATTTTCTAGAATTTTGAATACTTCCAACATTTTATTAAATGTGTTTTGTCTTTTAAAATTGGTAATTTATAATTTAAAAACCAATAATAATAAAATAATAATATACTAATAATATAATACAATTATTATATTAGATGTTTCAACAATCATATAAAAATCGTTTGTACGTCGATTTTTTAGATTGAATTATGCAAAATATATAATTTAAATTTTTTTTCAAACTGATCTAATAATATATTTCAAAAATATAATATTATGGATAGAATTATTTTTCTTTAAAAGACGAAAAAATAAAAATAAAATGATAATCGCTAATGACAAGAGACTGAAATCATTCCCTCATTATAATCTAATAGTCGATAATAATATATATATATATATATATATATATATGATTTGAAGTGATTTCATCCGTGAAAAAAACATTGCAACATGTCGACCTACAAATACCATTGGGATTCGGGTTAATAAAAAAAATGCAACATATTATGTGCGCATTTGAGATCATTTTCCGTTCGAACCGTTCGAATTGGTCATTATATTCTGTATATAACAGTGCTCGAATTGGAAAATATAAAGTTGTGGAGCTCAATTGGAAATTTAAAAATAGCGTTCCGAATAAAATATTCTATATCACAAAATCGTGGGTATCCCACACCTCTCAATTTACCACTAATATGTAACCTGATTTCTAATCGTATTATTTTTCTTTCACTCAAAAAATGTTCTCTATACAATTTTCAGCAGAATAGTAAAGACAATAGTTACAGAAAATAACAAGAAAAACATACAAAACGCATGTACCTACCTAAACTAATGTTATAATATCTAATATCATATCATGTAAAATATTAACTGTATCTTATGTACAATAGATATGTAAAACTCATCGCCATCCAATACCAAAGTGCCAAAGTCAATAGAGTATACAATAATTTACAATAGTTGTACAATATTTATGAAAATACCACCACAGATGGTTTTTAAAACCAAAATAACAGAAAGTTATTTCTATACTCTGTGCAAGTTAAGATATGAGCCCCAGCGTGAAAACTCGTCCGTCACGTGTAGACTCGATATCACTAATAAAATAGAATTTTCAAAACAGTTCGCCAATGAACGACGCTATTTATCGACAATTTGTACTGCCACAGATATAAAGTTTTAATTTAATAACAATTTAATTAAGTTTTATAGTATATCTTCGGGTAAATTTAAAAGTAGTTAATATAGTAGTGAAAATGAATGAAAAAATAAATAAATAGTAAAATGGATATGCAAAAAAAAAAAAAAAAAAAAAAATAAAGACATAAAAAAGAAATGAAATAAAAGAATTAACGAATAAAAATAAAATAAAAATTATAAGTTAGTACTCGCAAATAAAAAATATATATATATATATTTATATGTATATTTTAATATACAAAAAGTCGATGAGTACTACATTGATTAAAGAAAAAAGAAAGAAAATATAAAAGTTGTTGTATATGTGTATTTATTACTATTAAATTCGTCAAAATGTCATCATCAGGTTAATACAAATAAAATACAATAACTGAGGAATAAATTAAAAGTAAAATTAATAAGAAAAAATCGCATAGAGAAATAAGACAGAAATTACATAGAAAATATTATGAATATTACAATAAAAAAAAACATGGAATTAGAAAAAAAAATTATATCATACAAATATATCAAAAAGCAAAGAAATTGTGTATATAATGAAAGCAACTATGATGTGGTATTAGCATTATCTAATATACATTAATATAGAATGTTTAAGTTTGTAAATACCAGGAAAATTAAATTTATTAAAATTATTATTTGGAAATTGTTTTATTTTATAATGTATTTGTTTGATTAAATTATTATTAGTATTGAATGCGATTTTAATATTATTTAAATTATAATTTAAAATTTTTGGGAATATTTCTGATAATAAATTTTGATATTTCATACTACAATAATTAATTACATTATTTATTTGTTTTTGGGCTTTTATATATTTTCTTTAATTTTATATGTATTCTATTGATTGTGTTTAAACTATATTTATTTTTAAGTGCGATATCATATATTATATTAAGCTCATGTTTATAATTATATTCATTTAAAGGAAAGCGCTTAAGTCTATACAAAGAGTTAAAAAATACAATTTTTTGTGAAAAAGAATGATTAGAATCACAAGAATAATATAATAAGTTTGTATAGGTTTTCTGTAAATATTAAATTCAAATTTATAGTTAAATAAACTAACCGTATGACCTATGAAATTAATCTTATTGTTTAATTGTGTTTTTAGGGTAAATTGAATATATTCATTAATTTTATTAAACTATTAACCATAATTTCTGCTTGTCTATTTATACCTCTGAATAAAATAAATGTATCGTTTACATATTTGAAATAAGCTTTAATAAATGGACTATATAATTTGTTGGAAAATATATTATTTGTTTCATAATGTATAAAGTATAATTCCGATAAAAGCGTACTTAAAGGACCACCCATTACTAGACCTTCTTTTTGCGTATATAATATATTATTATATTGAAAATAATTTTGGTTAATAATAACGTTAATTGATTATATAATTTCACGAATTTCATTTGGATTAAAATCAGAATTAACAATAAACTTATTTTTGAGTGTATTTAATGCATAGAATTTAAGAATAGATGTATATAAATTGTTTAAATCAAGAGAAATCATTCTACAGCCAAGTATAATATTAATATTTTTTATTTTTTCAATAAAATCATAAGAATTTTGTATTGATGTTTCATTAGTAAATTTTAACTTTTGTTTTATTAGTTGATCTAAAA
The DNA here is from genome assembly GCA_019022885.1 of Schlechtendalia chinensis. Classification (NCBI taxonomy): domain Eukaryota; kingdom Metazoa; phylum Arthropoda; class Insecta; order Hemiptera; family Aphididae; genus Schlechtendalia; species Schlechtendalia chinensis. The sequence goes on along the minus strand of CM032339.1, from coordinate 959,377 downwards.
ATTTTGATAAATTATATGAAGGAGCAATTCTGAAATTAATTAATGGTCTGATTGGACGATTGTCTTTATGTAATTTTATAGAATAATAGAGAATAATAGTGGTGCTTTAACGTTTCTAATATTTAATAAAAAAAATTCCTGGTTTTTAGGTATAATTGCGGTTCCTTTATTAGTTAAATTATTAATTTGTTTTAAATAAATTTTACAAGTGTCAGATGTTAAATATTTTTATTATTTTTATTTATAAAATCTAAAGTTTTGTATATTCATTTTATTCAGAGATACAAATAGACAAGCAGAAATTATGGTTAATAGTTTAAATAAAATTTATGATCATATTAAATTTACCCTAGAAACACAATTAAACAATAAGATTAATTTCCTCGGTCTTACGATTAGTTTATTTAATTTTAAATTTAAATTTAATATTTACAGAAAACCTACATAAACTGATTATATTATTCCTTGTGATTCCAATCATTCTTTTTCACAAATAAAATGTATTTTTTAACTCAATTTTGTATAGACTTGAGCGCTTTCCTTTAAAAGAATATAATTATAAACATGAGCTTAATATTATATATGATATCGCGCTTAAAAATAAATAAAATTTAAACACAATCAATAGAATACATAAAAAATTAAAGGAAACATAAAAAAGCCTAAACAAATAAACAATTTAATTCATATTGTAGTATGAAATATCAAAATTTTTTTATCAGAAAAATTTGCAAAAATTTTAAATAATAATGTAAATAATATTAAAATCGCATTTAATACTAATAATAATTTAATCAAACAAATAAATTATAAAATAAAACAATTTCCAAATAATAATTTTAAAAAATTTAATTTTCCTGGTATTTACAAACATAAATATAATTGTAATATGTTTTATATTGGAAAAACGAATAGAAATTTTAAACCAAGATATAAAGAACACATCTCTAATATAGATCTATAAAGATATAGATTAAAAAAAAACTAATTCAAATTCAAATTTTGCAAAACATGTTTTAGAAACTAATCATCTTATCACTTTTAATATACATTATGACTTAGAAATTTTAAATATACAACATAATATTTATATCAATTCCGTTTTGGAAGAATTTCATAATTATAAAGAAATTAAACACAATATAAGATAATATCTTAAATGTACAAATAGATTATAAAAATTACATTCTATATCAATATATATTAGATAATATTAATATAATACCATAGTCGCTTTCATTATATACACAATTTCTTTGCTTTTTGATATATTTGTATTATATATATTTTTTTCTAATTCTGTCTTTTTATTATAATATTCATACTATTCTCTATGTAATTTTTTCTTATTAATTTTGCTTTTAATTTATTCCTCAGTTGTTGTATTTTATTTGTATTAACCTGATGATTATATTTTGTCGAAACCGGTAGTAATAAACACACATATACAACAACTTTTATATTTTCTTTCTTTTTTCTTTAATCAACGTAATACTCATCGATTTTTTGTATATTTAAGTATGTATATATATATATACATATTTTCTATAAATAGTTGTCAAATAATAAATGAATACTATTCTAAGATATGTGATATACAAGATAATAAATTGGTTTTATTAAGTAGGTACTTGATATAGCAATAAGGTATTAATAATTATAAAAATATTAAAAATAACAATATCAAATATACAATTTTTTATGATGTTTTATCTATGGTCTCCAGATATACCGGTTGTAAGCGTTTCTCCTCGTTCCTTTGAAAATTGTAGTAAAGGGACGATTTTTTTAAATGTAATAGAAGAGCTCCATGTGCCCCCTCCCCCCTAATTCAAGTACTGGTATGTAAAAAGTTTATACTGTATTATTATTATTATTATTAGATACCGATTATCGGTAATAATGAAATTCGTTAAAGCAATATCGTTGCACGATTTGTTGTGACAATTAAAATAAATCGTATCCGACATTGATACCAATACAAAAAAAAATAGACGTCTATTGTACAAACTTTTGGCCGAAATCAAATATAACCGTAAATAAACACATCGTTTCTACGAAATGATCACAAGATTAGTTAATTGATCAATGACTTCGTGTGGTGTATACATGAACAAAGAGTAATATTAAAATTGTTTAAAATAGTCGTTTTATTAAATTATCATTACCGAAAGTTACTGGCAGGGACTCAACATTGTAAAATAACAATAACGTTTTATTACTTAAATTTACTATACCGCTCGTAACGAGAAAATAATATACACTATTATACTCTCGTTTAGGAATGCGAATTTGAAAGTATATCTTTTATTCATTTAATTTAAAACGGGAAATGTACATATAATATAATATATATTTTTTCATAAAAATGGCCAATTATTTAAGTTTTGTTTAAAACAACACTAACCGTTTATAACAGTTTAAAAACGAGTGAAATGTAATGTGATATAAAGGTCCATCATGAGACGAAGAAAATCGTTTAACTTTTTTCGTCTAAATTACAAATTATTAAATACTATAATATTTATAAATTGTTTTACATAATTTATTTTTTATTGGTTTTGTCTTAAAATAAAAACGGTTATTTGAATTTAAATAAAACTATAAAAGATGTATTCAATTTAAAGTTAATATTTGATAATGTTTTGAATAAAATTTTTAAATTTATAAATTGCAAGACACTTCGTAAAATGTGTATTACATATATGTCTTTATAATACATTCAAATATTACACATACAAATTATACCGTATTTCAAATGTTGATTTTAACAAAATTTAACCGATGAATAATATAATATCTAACAAAATCAATCACAGATAAGTCAGTAAAATTTCGTGCACACAGTGCGTACTATAATATTTAATGAACAATCGAAAATAGAATAATTTCAAAATTGATCGTTTCAAATGCGTGAGCCGCATACACCGACGAGTTCTAGTTGTACTTATCTATTGAAAATTGCAGTTTACCACGCACTGGTCGAAAAAAAATAGCGTGTGGTAATAAATCATTATTATACGATGTAAACTGTAAAAATAATATGTAATACGATGATACATTCTCGATACCAAAACGATTAGATATAGGGAAATATTTTCTAATTTAAAATTAAAAAAAAAATTAATACGATTACGAAATATTACAGAAAATTTTACTGTCGACGTTTAGGAATTTTAATAAAAATAAATATATATTATATAAAAATAAATATAGATTGAAAGTGGTGGATTACTGCAGATATTGTTGTCATAAATACAACAATGAATTTTGAGTGGAGAAATACTTCACGTTGTTAGTCAAATCGGCAATATCATCCGATTTGTTGTAAAAAACCACATTGATACCTTTAAGTTTTTGTTTTGACCCTATTTTTTATAAAATATATATTCTTTGTATATTTATTCTAGTGTAATCATTTTTTTAATCAATGACATTGTCGATCCCTATTATCTTATAATGTCTCAAATGTAAAAGATATAGATTGTCTTAGAGCTTAAGACAATTAAGATTCAAATTAAAAATTTTAGTGACAATGTGGTCAGTAAACCTATTGTTTAATGACCTAATTGTAATTTTTAACTAAAAAAATCCATCGAAAACATAAAGTGAATTGATCGATTAAATTTAATACTAACATTTTGTATAACTAATATATTATAATTGAATGTTATAATTGAATGTATTCCTAGGAATAAAGTCAACCACTTAAAATGTGTGTGCATAATATACATTAAACATATAAATATGTATTATTATAAAAAATATTCAGTTGGTATCGAAACTTTAAAATGCGTTATATTTAACTATAGTTAATTTAAAATAAATATATGAACATATTATATGGAATTACGTGAAAACCGTTTTAATTATGTATTGGTACAATTACAGACTTAATCGACTTGTAAAAAAGGGTATTTATGTGTAATGACAATAATAAAGAATAAAATTAATAATTTATTCAAATGTTAACAATGAGTTTAAAGACTTAGCGTCGGTTTAAGCATCGCATATACTTTTCGTCTGATCGTAACTATAAATAAATTTGTGTACAACATTATGCGCACACCGATTTAAAAATTATATGCTTATGACAGTATACGGACATTTTTCATTTCTTGACGTGCTTTCTTTTATTTTTATAAACTTGAACCACACCTTCTATCACTAAAAAAACATATTTTTTAAAATAAACTTCATTTGAAAATGCCGTATTTGTGTTTATTTTATGGCTTCAAATATTTATGTATACAAAATGAAGCATATAATAATTGTCTATGAGTTTGATTTAAAACAATTAAAAAAATTATTTTTTGGTTTCATAATTATTATAACATTTTTAAGCGTGTCTAATTAAATGTTATTCATATTTGAAAAAATTTAGTTTTACCAAAAAAGATTAAAACAGATTTAATGTTATGGGTCGCTTAGACCCATGGTACCCATCTACGTAAAATTTTTTCATTTACCTAACAAAGGGTTAATTTATCTATTATTATAAATGAAATTAATTGATTTTTGCTAATAAGACAATTTAATAATTATAATATAAAAATTATACTATAAAATTCAATTTTTAAAGAAATTTCAATTTAATTTTTAAAGAGTTTTTAAAGAAAATATCAATAACTACAAGGCGACCATTGAGTCGGCTGTCGATATTAGGTGAATTGCAAGTTGACCCTTCAATTGGCTCCCGAAACATAATTGAATTGGTTCCTAATAATGAAAAATAATATTCTTCAACAAATGGTTCTCAAATATATATTTATAATAAAAGTTGAAAATGTACGAGACATCGATATTATATTTCTGACGCGACACACACAGGCACAATACACGATCCAATTAAGTCTGCATACTACTTACGTCCAGAAAAAAAAATGTATATTTGACAGTTAGCTAATTCATGCGATAAGTTGCATTCCGCCCAAGACTGCAGTTTGAAAATGAAAATTTTGTCCATCTGTAATAGTAATATCTATACAATATGCGGTAGAAAGTATTTCGCGTGGTTAACATTCGCTGCTCCGCAAATGAAAATTAACCCCGATTTTTCGTGAAAACCCATATTGGGTGTATAACTTATTACACAATATTGCAAATAATATTGACTAGCATAGGAGTCGTACACTATACATTAAAAACTATTTCAAATATCAATATTAAAAAAATAAATAAATAAAAATATATAAATTGAAGACGTACATAAAAAGTTCTAATTTTAATCTGTTCGCGTTCAATCAAATTAATAAAATTACTGTTTAAATTGAAAAAAAATATTCAAAATTGATTTATTAACATATAGATTTTTCTTTCGTGTATCGTATAGAAAAATAAAATACTAGGTATAAATATGTTTAAAACATCCAGAAGTCCCGACGAGTCTTTGGAATGGAGGAGGATGCGGGAATATCGCGTTGCAGGAGTGAAAATAATTGCTATTCGTTTACAACACGACGACGTTCAATATAAATTAATTTCGTTTCGTCTGAGACGTGTTAGGTAAAATACGTAACATGTCGTGAAAATAAGGAGAGAAATATAACGTTCTGTATACGCGATGACTGCGAGCTCATCCATCATCTTCGTTGTATCCGAGGTAAACGTACGTAACTACGATAAACTAATGGAGCTTGAAATATACTCGTATTTTAAAATATCGCAAAACGATACAAAATTATAGTATACTATTGTGTACAGTTTTCAACAATTTTAAGACCGTTCTTTATACGCCTTCCGGTATGAGGTGGACGGCCGTTGGAGGGGAATCTACGAATGGTGCATTTCATTAAAATCGTCAAGTATTGTCCGACGAGCGTTTGGTCCGCAAAACTACACAGACCAGCGATATAATATTCCGTTTAATTTCTATTATTATTTAAAATATAGACACGGCTCGTACTTAAACATCGATGTATCAAATTGAACCCGATTCAAAAGATTTCGACTACTACTACTATTACTACTATTACTACTACTACTACTAGTATATTTTATTTTATAATAAATAGTATTTATTATAAATATACTATTGTAGCACCATTTTGTTATTATAATTTTTATTTTAATAGTTTTAAGTAATTATACACGATCATATTCACATATAGCAGACTGATTGGTAGAGACGTACGCGTTAAGTTGGTTCGGTAAGGTACTATAGCGTTTAGTGTCACTGGCCCCTACAGGCGCAAATTGTATCTGAGATTTGGGAAGGTTGAAGTCTAAATCCATCCTAAACATTCTTATAAGATTTTTATACCAATTTAAACCCTCAAAAAAATTATTATACATAAAAATATTGACTGACATGTTACAGTCATCAATTTTTAAGGGCTATACAAAATGTAGAGTGGCTTAGCCCCCTTAGCCACCTTTATTTACGCCTATACTACTATTACTACTACTTACTATTACTACTACTACTACTACTATTAACACTACTAATACTACTACTAACATTATTTTTTATTTATAACAAAGAAAGTAGATAATATTTATATTGTATATGAATACATTTTTAATTACGATTAAATATAAAAATTTAGGTATATGTATTGTTAAATGTTTTATACATGTGTATTATCATACGTTTATACATCATACGATATACTATATTGTACATATATAATATTAAAAATAAACTAATATTCATAATATAAATTTATAACACATTCTGAATTTGACTACAGGTAAGCAAATTTACTACCGGCAAATTACACTATTTAATATTTTAAATGGATAGTAAAAGGCGAGTAGAAAAATAAAAACCAATTTGTGTAGTTTTAAATAATTAATTTTTAAAATTTTTATTTTGATTAAAACGTTTTTTTGGGTTCAACAACCTTTGTACTATATGTGTATACAATTTTAGTTCGAAATTTTAAAAATATAGCACAGGAGAAGATTTTGTGATTTTGTGTAAATGCGATTTGCTCCTTCGTCTACGATTTTATATAAAGAAAATCTGATAGAGCCTGGAAAATTTATTTGTTTTCAGACTCTACAGATGGTCATGACAAGAACAAAACCATGTTTAAATCCTGCAGTTGGTTATCGAACAAGATCGAACAAGTTTTTCTTGTGTGAGGTCACTCTTACTGCGTGTGTGATTATAATTTTGGATTGTACGGTGTATTGAAGAAAAAATATGAGACAATTTGTACTCCTGAGGCATATTTAAAACTAGCCAAATGCTGCCGACAAATCCAAATTCTTTTAAAACCAATGAAGATGATAATCTCCTCAAAAATTGGAATCAAGCTTGAACCCATTTTTCAAAGCTCATTCAAGTAGTGAACATAATAAATTCCAAACAAAAAAGTATGTACCGCATTCATTATTCAAATGTTAGAATCTTGTCCGTATCGAAAATATATAATGCTATTTTTGAATTCTTCCAATATTGGCAAATTAAAAAAATTAATAACGCTTGAATTTACAACATTTCAGGAACCAAGTATCAAATAAGCCAAGTTCAACGATTTGAAATCTCTTTTGGAATTTTCGTCACCGAAAAAAAAAAAGTTGATTTGAGAAGAATATTATTCTAGATAATGATTTATAAAATTATTATGTTGAAAATCAAGTAGCCTACTCTGAAGACGATTATGGACTAACATCATTAACATAAAATAAAATTAAGAATTAAAAAATAAAACATTTTAAAACTAAAAAAACAAAACATACAATTGGTATTTGTATTTGTATTTTAAATTATATTTGTATTCATATACAAAAGTTATGAATAAAAACATAAAATTCTAGTTTTTTAATCATATTAATTAAAACAGAATAAATGCTATTGTTTGATGCAAAAAGGGCATTTTATGACCGAATATCTCATTTATTTACAGCTTTGTGGACACAATGAAAAACAAAACATAGACATCATTATTTTCTTTAGTATTCGATCTTTCATTCGACATAAATTGTATAACCATGCGATCAGTACCAAATGTGTGACACGGATTTGAAATTTTAACTTCGTTTATCTCAAAACATGTTTTTCTAGAAAATGCCCATCTTGCACCCAACCCCTCAATTAATGTGTCTGAATAGTTTTTACTCTTTTCTAATGTAAATATTATACGATAACTTTATCGTTGATTTAAATCTCAAAGTTTAAAATCGGCCATCATAATTTAATAGATACGAGAATGTTTCCTCGCTTTACACATTTCCACATTTTACTCATGTCTTAATATATATGCATATACATAATATACTACCACCCGGCATCTATTGCCCAAAAAAGTTAGAAATATTCGCACAGTAAAATAGTTTATCCCACTGTTTTCCGAAAAGGAAATACTTATATCGTACATCCCACTCTTTGTAAATATAAATATATATATATATATATATATATATATATATATATATACTCACATACATTATATGTATATTTCATACACCGACAAACGCGTAAATTATTTATAAATTAAAAATCAATTCTTGTTCGAGACCTCGTCAATAATATATCCACGCGTATTGGGTATATTACATTTTCTCGTATAACGTGCATCGAATCGCACAGTAAAGTGTATAATAATGCAATATACAATATTATAAAATATAGTATAGGAACTTTCGCGCACAACAATACTTATGGCTTTTATTAAATTGTCTGTCCCCGCTCACAGCCAGGTTATATTACATATTAGTGTAACCTACTACCTACTTATACGACGCGTTGTCGACATGACACCGTTAAAAAAGTCACTCGAAATTTCATATTTTATGGTACAAAAACGAATAAAATGGGTCCGGAATACAGCGAAAATTGACACTTTAAAGAGGCGATGTATAGCCGACCGATTGAACTTAAGCTTGATATGATATTTCAAAAGGAAATGCTTATAGATGTAAATTTAATGTTGTGTTTAGGGTTTTATTGTTGGATTCTATACGGACAAAATCGATACTGGTATAATCATTATCATTATTTATTAATTTCACGTATAACAGCTAAAAACTAGCACAAATAATTATTTTTTCACGAAATTATTGACTCGACAAGTTTAGTTTTTATACACGATTTTTCTTTCGAGCATTAAAAACATTTTTCATTTAATTTTCTTTGTGGAAGTGTGTTTTCTACGTGTTAAATAGTTTTTTCAATATGTGTCGTACGAGTAGATTTTCAAGATGCCTCAACCACCCCGTGATCAGTTCTGAATCACGGTCGGTCGGTGTTGCTTTTAGGGTTTGTTTCGGTATTCGAATGTATATTGCTAACTATAGAAAACGGACGGTTTGCGGCGTTTTTGAGAATCAGATACTTACCCCGACAACGAGATCGACACCCATGTCTCTTGTCGGTCGTCGCGCAAACATGTGTTCTAGTGGTTTCTGTATAATAATAACACGATGAATTTGTACTTGAAGATTCAACGCCACCCCACTCCAACTAGATTTTATGGTTTGAACCCGATTACAGCACGGTGGTGTCGGTGGTGGAGACTCAAATCGATTTGCTGATGGACATACGACTCGAAAACATATACGTGACATGAATCGTCCGCGGCCTATTGACCGTGACAACGAAATAAATACATTCGCCTCCGCTTTTCGTTGATGTGCTTCATCTAATGTGCTATTTATTCGAATTATTATGTTACCGTTTTGGTATTATATATTATATAGTTTGAATGTGATTTTGTTCGTACTTTTAATATTTTCCGTATGAAATATATTTCTGAACTACCATCCGTTTTGAAATACTCATATGACTCCACTGGACTACGCGTAGTGTAGCCAACCAAATCGAAATACTCAAATGCGTAAATCTTCTACTAGATATTACAATACGGAAAAATGAAAAGACAACAACGGCTACTCCGACAGATATTTTATATTTTTTATTATTATTTTATTTTAGATTTGCAATAATTCATTATTGTATTAAAAAAAACTATTCCGAGTGAATTTATTATAGTTTATTTCAGCTAATTTCTATTTTCGAGTTATTTATATAAAATATGATCAACGTTTATGTACATCTAAGCCCAAATCATGACTTGGAAACTTTATAATTTTATCGGTTCCAGTTTCGGATTTTAATAATCGATTTATTTGGATTCTGATGTATATTTGGATAATACCACTCGTGTTAACTGTTATTAATTGTTTTTGGAGAATTTTGGTTTTTTTTATTTTAAATATTCAAATTATTTTATAACCTATAATGTTAAAGTTTAAATCGAGACAAATCAACAAATCTAATCATATGAAAACATGAAAATATGTAATGATCACATAACTAATAGACGAGAGAGTAATTTGTAATTTAATGAGAGGAGTCGATAATTTTGGTCCGCTTCCAGACTTTGTTTCAAAGCGTTTTAATTATGTTTTGTTAATATAATACGTGATATTCAGCTCGTCCCAAATCATATCGAACTCTAATACTGTTTAATAACGACAAGCGAGTACCTGTACAACATGTTAGGGGTCGGATACTGCTTTTTTATTACACATATTTAAAACACATATGGGAATTCATGGGATTCAGCCCACGAAAACTCGACGATTTTCGGATTAAAACGACCCGACACAAGATTATTTGGATAAGAACGATGGCGGGGATTTCATTGCTTTGGATTTTGCACTACACATAATATTATACTATTTAGAATGTACGAGAAATCCAACGCTTTTAAACTAACGTAATTTCGAAAAATATGATCGGAAATAATTTAACTAGATATAAATAGTTATTTCTATATGTAAATAGATATATGTGTAATATGTATGTCATATTGTCATTTATCTGCTGTTTTAGAATTATATTATAATATTATTTTTATCACGGTGGAATTGGTAATAATTTTTCATGCCTCAGGAAAATCCCCTCCAGAAAAGAATGGTCAATAAATTGGCTGCAGAAATCTTCTGACAGACCAGCAAAATATGTACTTGGACACCATGTTATTGCGCAAGCCGCAAGATCAAAAATATTATATTTTGAGAATCGTAAAAAAAAATTCAAAATAAAAATAAATATATTATCTATAGACTATAACAATTATCATCATTTATAAATAGACTATTATAATAAAACATATTAGAATAGTTGCGCCCGAAATAGAATTACCGGTGTAACTGTATTTTACAATAAATATGAATGTTCATGTGAAAATATACCCAAAAGATCCCTTATTCCATATTATAATGTTCTTGGTATATGTCCATAAACCTTCCCTGAGGTAACATTATAGCCGGTTCCTATAGAGTAATACATATTACATTGCATAATAACATAAGTGTAGTATGTCATATAAAATGTTACATATGATGTTTTCAATGACTTAAAGGTTTTAAGACTGGGCTTAATATTTCGAATTAGGTTTGCAGTAAAATTATGCTCTTATTTTATTGAAATATTATAATGATCCTAAACTGTTTTATTTAATTGATTCATTAAAACTATACTAATTAAATTGTTTACTTAATAAAATTAATTTGTTTACAGCGTCAATCAAGAAAACCAAAAATCAATTTTTAAAATGTCAAAACGAATAAGTAAATATTTTTAAACCAGTTAATCTGAATACAAAAAAGGAGCGATGTAAGTCATCTATGATAGTAAAAATTGTAGTATTATACTTGTAAATCATTTTAAATTAAAGATATTAATATTAATAAAATATTATAATATAATAATTTCTTGTTTTCTAAGAATTTTTTAATTCATTTTATTTCTCGAATGATAAAACAAAATAAAATAAAACTTGATCTTTATATCCCGTTTATAAAATATTTTTACGTGAACCATATGAAATATTCATTACGTTTATATATTTGTAATTATGATAATTTTAATGGAATGTATATTGAGTTGCACGCATGAGTCTTATGACTCATATATCGTATAAAATAACATATTTTTTCAAATTCGATTTCATTTATAACTTTCGTTATTAACTAAAATAATTATTGTAACTTACAGTTGTAAGGTGTTAATTATAATGTATCGATTCGTGTTAATACGTGTATATACCTTAGAGACAATTACCTACTCTATGACTTCGAAGACTATGGTCTGCATTTGTTTCGTATTTTTACTATTATTTAGATAAAAAAATACTGTGAAAAAGCCCAGTTTTCTAAAGCAACAAATATAATAAAATTATTACTAATATAATAATAATATTCGTTGCGTCTTTTAATCATGGTATTTCCTTGTGCCTTATGGAACTAATAAAATGAAAATACTTGTTGAAGAACATACTATTCGTGTTTCAACCAATTTATAGGACTACGTGAAACGTTTTGAGAATTCTGATGAGTATAATCTATGGGCAAGAAAAATATGTATTTTAAAACAAAACTTGCATTATTTTCTTTGTTTGATTACTATAATATAAATTACATTTTATGTAATAAGTTCCCGTTCTTTATTATTTTTAATATATAAGTAATTTTAATGATTATTATTATTTTTAATTAGAAATATATATTAAGTTAAAGAAATTTTCAAAAAAATTACGAAATGTAACCACTTCTTTGGTCGAATACTTCTGCGTTTCTAAATTCTTACAATTTAGAAAAACGGACGTTTCCCCTAGAGATCCATCGAAGCAAAAGGCGTCATTTTTTCTGTGTTTCGATTACCTAAAAATATTTGTGGCGATGTCTATGTATGTTCATTTTATTTTTTAATTATTCATACTTATATTAGTGTGTTTTTTAATCATACTAATGAATCATTATTATTCATTACGATGCATTACGATACGATTCATTGATACAAAAATACAAAACATAAAATATAGAAATTAAGAAAAAAAATGCTATTTTCATAATTTTATAAATATTAAAATTAAAATCCATTATTATGAGAAATATTCCTAAAAAAACAACAAATAATAATTTTACAAAATGTATAAAAAAGTTGTACATAATTGGAATATGATTTATTTGTTTATTGAACAATATTATTAATACTACTAACTATGCAAAAACATTTTAAAGTATAAATAATATTTTAAATTATATATTTTGGTTAAATATTTTTAATATTAATAAATAACAATATGATTATTTTGTAAAATACTTGATCATAACTAATAACTAAAATAATTAACGACTATTAGTTGTATGACGAATTTACTGAATATTAACCTGGGTTTTTATTTTATTTTGTTTTGAAACTATATAGAGAGGTAAAAAATATCCCTCTTTTATAAAACACCTGTGTCCACTTTTTAAAATTTATAGAGTTTTTATTTGAAACTTGTGGAACATTTTAACTATTAAAAAATGGTTTACAAAAACAAACAGTAAGTAGGTTAATAAATTAATATATAGTTTTTTTACTTAGATTTTAAAGTAATTTGAAATCTTTTATGATTATAGTCTAAATGATATAACAAAATATAATTATTTATTAATTATTTATTCTTGATATTCTACTAAACAAAATTTTCTTAGAAATTCGAATGCTATCAGTTTGAAAAAAATAATTTTTTTAGAAACTTGATAAAATATTGTTATTTTTATACATTTTTTTAAAGGTAATTAAAACAAATAAGAAAATATTATTTGTATGAGTTATGACTAAAAATTATTTTCAAAAATTTTGGTACAATATAATATGTACGTGTAAGTATAGAATTGTTATCAACCGTAGACGTATAATTCGAGTTATGTTACTATTATTGTTATATGTGTTTCTAGTGTCAAAATAAAATTTGATTAATTGCTACACTCAAAACTTTTGACAGAAACTTTGTGGTTCTAAAATTAAAGTGAAACAGATGTTTTTCCTTTATAGTTAAACGTAAAATGTTACGAAATGTTTTGGAAACAATACTATTTATCATTTGTTTATTAAACTCGTATAAGTATTACTTTTTAAAACCCTCAAACGTTCATACGTTTGTCATCCTTAATTATTTGTTATCAAATACCTATAGAACTTGAAATGTTTTAATATAATATTTTAATGTTTTGTAAAAAATATAACATTACGCATGTATTTCCTATTATCTTGTATTCATGGCATGAACATATCAACGAACTCTAAAATATATTAATTTATTGTTATATAAAGTTTATAAAATATAATACAGCATGTGTTTGCTAGTACACTGGCCGTGTTAATGATTTTTAAATATATAAATAAATAAATATATATATATATATAAATCAAGAACCAAGTGTTTTTTGATTTTATAAAAATTATATTTTAACAGTCCGCAATCATTAAAAACCTAAAATACATCTTGTTTATATACATAAATAATTTTTTTAAATCGAACTGTTTAAATATTTATTTATTGTGATAATTAAAATGTCTTCTATACAGCTATAAACAATACAAAAATTGCATACTTTGAGGCATTGGTAAATTTAGTTTTTTCTAATGACTGAAAGCAAACGCAAGAAAATATTTGAAATATTTGAGTTAAATATAAATATAAAATACGCACCGAATAAATTTGTTTATTTATTCAAAGACAATAAATACCAAAGTAACTTTACAGTCGATAATACTTTTGATAAGAATAAAAAACGAATAGTTTTAACACACGGTATATCATACTGATAAATATTTCAGCAAAATTCGAGCGGAGATTTTAAAGTTTAAACACGATGTTTTATCAAACGAAAAGCGATTTTAAACAACGAGAAGACGATTTTACATAATAAAACTACGGTGCAGTCAAATCACGCCGATATTTATTTATACAGATCGCGAAAAGGAAATAAGCTAAGCAAGAGAACGAATCAACAACTAGTGTATCGAATATATGTGAAAATAATTCTCGTTTATCGACAAAAAGAAGACAATACGTCGTACGCTAGTGCCACACATGTAAGCATGTGCGCATACTATGACATGTTTGTGTAACTCATTGAAAAAGAAAAAAAATTGTAGAAATAACACATATAATAAAAGCATTTTGACAAACGCGGGTTAAGTAACCTTTCATTCAGTTTGTTATAGGTTAGAGCCGCCATCCGACCTATTGGGGAATGTGTCGTTGAGATAAACAGTGTTCTCGTCCAGATTTAACACTACTCTGCGCACAATATTGGATTTCGGTGCAAATAAAATAAAAAATAAAATAAATTCAAGTCTGACCAAAAAAAAAAAAAAAAAAAAAAAAAAAATAAAAAATAAGAAAAAAATAAAAAGTAGTAGAAATACAGAATACAAAATCCTAGTAAAAAAAAAAAAATAATAATAATACTGCCAGAACTAAATAAACCAACTGGTTTATACTATTGTTAATAATAAAATTAATATTTATAATTATTTTAGAATGAATACCAAACAAGTATTTTATTAATTTTACAATAAAAACTATTTTATTTTTGTTGAGAACATTTTTTATATTTACTTTTTTGGAAATAATAGTATAAAGTATTTAAGTTTATAAATATTATTTAATTTATCTATATATTAATAGACCGTGTTGAAAACAATACTTTGTATTATTTATTAAAATACTACTTAACACTTTAATGTGAAATGTATTTAAAATACTAAAATACAATTAGGAATTTATAAGGAAAACATTTTTTTTTTTTCTGAACAGCATTCACCACAGTCGCAAGTTTTCTTGTGAACTCTGTGGATTAAATTATATACATTAATTTAGAGAAGACATAATTTGCAGAAATAATTCAATTCGATTTTATATATGAGGGATAACCAGTGCATATTATTTTAATACAACGTGACGATATATTTTTAATAGTGAACTGGCATGTTTGTGATCGTTTTTATATATAAAACAAGCTAATAAGTGTTCAATATAATTTATTGCATTTGATACCAAATAATTATTTAAAAAAAACATTATCCAATACTCCAGAATATAACTATTAAAAACGTGTTACACTTATTGTACTAAATTACATTTATTTAAATACTTTCTCATACTTTTTATTATGATGTAGCTCTTTTTGATTATTTTTTTTATGAAGGTCTAATGTTGCATTTCGGTGAAATTTGGATTATCAACAAAATGTAATTACTTTGGTAGTTTGTTTTTTTCAACGTACCTAATTTTTTTACTAAGCGTGTGATAAACTTACACATATCGATTATTTTGAATTTACTGAAATTTAAATTTTCAACTAGACATAATGGTGAAACTTTTAAAAAAATAACTTTAATATCTAATTTCATAGTTCTTGTTTTAAGCTACTAAACCATATCAAATATATATTTGTAATCATACACATATGTTCGTAATATTTTTACTAAAACAATCTTCAAGCGGAAAATATGGAAAACGAGTCACGTTTTTTTTAAATGTCCAACTTATATTGATTTAAAAGTCTGAGCATATCTCAGCATCTCAGTATCTCATCATAACTTACCGTATTTGTTATAGAGATATCCTTATTGTTACTGATGTATTTAGAATTTTGTTGCCCTAGGTACACATTTATTTATTACCTCACCAATCCCTTGACATCCTTACTGCATGTAAAAAAAAATGCTTTACCAAGCAATTTTCTGAGACATACACAACTCCTTCCCTTTTAAGACATATATTAATATTTTATGTAAAAATAATAATAGATAAGTAATTTAAATTAATTATATGTTAATGTTTATAAATTTTAATTTTAATATTCACAGTATTTATAACTAAAAAATAATAACATACAATTCATTATAGGTTTTATACAGGGTATTAATGTCTGATAATATTTATTTTCCAAACTGTGAAATAAAATATCGAATATCAGATATTTCAAAAATAAGTAGTAATATTATTTGAACAAAACTTTTGAAAAATTGCTGCGTCCAAAAACGTAATGGTTGGGGCAATTTCCCTCCTATTCCCCTTAAATACCACACTGCTTATTGTTCAAAGCATGAAAAAATTACAAATACAAAAATACAAAAAAATACAAAAAATATGCGAACGCGCAATCATTTGAAAATAAAATGTTAGGCGTTCGATTTTTTGTAGGGTAGGTTAGTTAATAAAAAAAGTTAACCTAACCTGTAGGCATAGTTGTTGTCTAATATACTATGCAGTCAACATAAAATATACGAATTTCCAAAAACAAAATTTTCTGCATTGATTTTCTAATGATCAAAAGGTACAGATGTAACTTAAATGATATGTTAAAATATATTCGTGCCTACTTATTAGCTAAAAAAAATGTTTTTGTAGAATAATTAATAATGATTATATTTTTTTCGTCTAGTATTAAAGCGCGTTGAATTTTATATTTGTTTTTTATTAGATGTGATTAATGTACTTTTATGAACTTTTTATATACGTAATGCAACGTTTTTGGTTTTTACATAAATTATATGATTGGTAAAATTGTAAACACGTGAACAAAAATGTTTAGTCGATATGTTTAGAATATGAAATGATATTTAGAAAATGTGTTACCTGCCACGTTTTGTAACAACAACATATTGTGTTTGATGTAGAATTTAATAAATGAAAAACTACAAATTAATATTTGTAATTATAAAAAAAAATATCTTTATATAAAACAAAGCCAATAAGTATAATAAAATAAATAATATAGAGTTTTTGTTTAACATTTTATTATTTACTACCGGTTTCGACTAAAAGTTCATTGTCAGGTATAAAGTGAAAACAAAAACTGCTGTATTTGTATTTTATTTGTTGTATTTTCTTTTTCACTTTGTACTTCACGATGACTTATAGTCAAAACTCGTAGTAAATAAATACATTTTGTACAACAAATCTACACTTTTTTATTTTGTAACACTCATTAGCTTTATCTTGAATAATAAACGAAATTAATTAATTAATTTATATATAATTTTTTTTTTACTATTCTAAAATTTAAAAGTTTTAAAAATTATTATTAGTGTTATCATTTTAAATATTCATATTTTCGAGAATTTTCCGTGAAGATTTTTTTTTTAAGTTTCGGTGTATACATAAAATATAAATATTATATAAATATGTTATATTTTATTCGTCGTAAATCTTTGTATATATTATATATATAAGTTTGTTATGAGTCGTGTGCATCTTCATATAGATTAATAAGCTATAGGTACATATGAAATATATGTATATATATATATAGTTTTCCGTTTATATATTATTATTATTATTATTATCATTATTAATATTTTTTTATTGTTAATACAGTATATGATCTATCTGCCATACCGTCTATTTAACATTCGTTACTTCTAAACCTTTTTTTCTTGTATATTTTTTACGGTTGGTATCTATAACATTTTTTGTAGATACATAAATTTGACTGAATACTTTATAACAATACCGATTTACCTATCACATAGATTTTACCTCGTGTTTTTCAATACATTCAAATACATTTTTTAAAAAAAAGATATATATTATCTTATAGATATATTTTATATATATATATATAGATATATAAAAAGATATATATTATAGAGATATAAAATATAATAAAATAATTATAGAATAATATGTTATAATATGAGTTTATTAAAATAAATTTTTATCTCTCTGTGAACAATAATCTAGAAACAGAAGAAAGGGAATAATTAAGAGAATAATTCGTGTTATTAATTTATTGTCCTTAAAAGTATATTTTATATATAGATATATAAAAAGATATATATTATAGAGATATAAAATATAATAAAATAATTATAGAATAATATGTGTTATAATATGAGTTTATTAAAATAAATTTTTATCTCTCTGTGAACAATAATCTAGAAACAGAAGAAAGGGTATAATTAAGAGAATAATTCGTGTTATTAATTTATTGTCCTTAAAAGCTTATATGATATATACTCAAAACATGATAGAGTGTCTCAACGCTATATTTCAAAAACCACTTGAATATATATCATATGGCGTTTTGAGCTGTATTACTTAATAATTACTTTCTTTTTCTTTATTCATCCACTTAATTTAATGGTAAATGATCATAACAATTCCCTTATCACATATTATATTAGACTGACAACTAAAAGAAGCATAAATAAATAACAGTCAATTTTACGGTTTGTTGTTATTTGTTTTATGTTATAAAATATTATAATATTAAATTAATTATAATTTTTTTCTTTTAGTCCATAGTGATACAAATATTAATGACGTATTTTTTTCAATTTCATTATCGTTTTTTAATATAATTATATATTATGATGTAATAACAATTATTCTCAAATAATTTCCTTTTAAATGAAGAGCAATGTTTATTGTTTTCAAAGATTTAAAATATTATCGATAAGCCTGACTGGTTTTTGGTGTTGGAAGTGGGCTACGAGAAAAATATAAAACATTATTCTTATAAACATTCGTAGTATTTGAATCCAAAAATAAATTGTTTTGTATTCTTATTGCTAGTATCTTAGTACTTGGTAACATAGTTACAAAACACCGTAATTTATTAACGCAACTGTAGGTATAGTGGTAGTTATAGAATTTGTATTCATTAAAGGTTCATTGGTGTTATTTTACGATTATCAATAGTTATTCACAAAAGTCATTCACGTTCCTCAGACAACAAATTAAAATATTATATAAGGATTCATTTTCATTGTATTTATTTTAACGTCTCGATCACATTAGCACATATGATAGTTCGGATGAAATGTCGTATTATAATACATTATATACCAAGAACGGTAGGTTTCCTGGGTTAGCCATATTATATAAATATATATTTGATAATCATATTATCCGGCAACCAATATTTTGTTATAAATCAAATAAATTTGATTTTACATACTAAATACATACATTATTTATTTTATGAATTAATAATTAATTATTTAGGTTAACCAACTGAATTTTAAATAAAATGAGTACTTAGATGTCCTAAATTTATTTTGATTCTTTGAACTTTTTATGAAGTTCTGGTTGGGTTCGAATAAATAATTTTAAGTTCGGTTTGGTTCAGGTTTGTTATAATTTGAATAAGTTCGGTTCAGGTTCACTTTGACCTCGAAAATCTGGGTTCGTAACATTATTAGTTACTATCGATCATTTCTCTGATGAATTAATTTAAAATATAATATATTTATAAAATATATTCGTTTACAAGTATTCATATATTTACTAAGTTTTTATTATATAAAAATATACACGTGATGAAATTTTAAAATATTAAACAACATCTAAACAACGTAAATATTATAAATTTATAAATTTTATAAATTTCATTTGTCGCTAATAATAAAAAACTACCCTTATTCTTTCCAATGAATAAGCTACTTATATTTTTACTACAATACATTATTTATGTATATGACGATAGCGAATAATAATAAACTAGATAATTTTGTTACGGGTGTCAAAAAAAATATATCCTCTAATTAATTTGTACGTCATATTTCTCCAAAGATAAGTCATAATTGAATGACTAACTTACTAAATCGTTAAATATGATGACTCATATTTGGACAAAAAATGAAACAAACAAAATACACTATTTTCACACTTTCAACAACTTTTTTGGGGCACGGAAAAGGGTTGAGTAATCGAGTAAAATTATACAAACATGGTTTTCTTATTATAAATAATAATAGTTATAATTAATAGTTATGTAATATAATCTAATACATTTGTATACTGAAAAATTGCTTTCTAAAAATTAGTTTTTTAAAATATGCGTACATACTTAATTCTAGAATAAATTGTTAACCATTAGGTAAACTCTACATTTTTACCCTATTGAGATAAGTATGTTATTATTATTTTATTTTTTCGGATACAAATGATTAAGATTTAATTATACATATACCTATTTAAATTTCTGAAAACAAAGATTATTATTGTTTTTACTATAATTATTCAAACAATTTAAATTCACAGCGATACACAAATGTGTGAACACAATCTAACAGCTAAATGAATTGTTTTTTTTATTTCGTTTAAAATTCATTGATTTACGACGTTTTCTAAAATGTATTAGCTACTTCTATATTACATTCATATCCATTCTAAATTACTATAATTTAAGTTCACATTAGTGATGTTATATAGGTGTTCCACTTAAATAAACCGCTTAAGATAAATCTCCATATTAAAATACGTACTGCGCACTTATGTATTGCGTGTTTTTAAATAACTTACAAATACAATATTGCCTGTAAACACGATGATGTTCGACTTGTTTAATATCTAACTTTTTACCAACATAGGGTAGTTAATAAGTCCTAATTATATATTTTTAAATTTTATAGAAATAGTTTAATTTTCTGTACGCTAATTATATAATATAGTTATTACACGCTGGACGAAAAGTTGCAAAATTTATGAGGTATGCAAGTCACTTGTCCACTTCATACAATGGGTAAAATTATCTTCACTTCACGAACTGCGCAATAATAAATTGTCAATGTTTATAAAGTTAAAAACTATATATATTTCAATGTTATTTTTCATTTTCAATTCTCGTTATTAATTAGTGTTAAATTAAAAAAATATATTTATAAAATAATACAAATTATTACTATGTAACAATCAAAATGTATAATTAAGTATTTACTTAAAATCAATGTATGTTGTAAAATATAATACTGGCTAATCGTACCGTAAATTATTTTGTAACCTTTCTTAAAGTATATATACACTACACAGTACACTAAACAATGATGGGTCGTTCCCTACAGTTGCGTAATTGGGAAATTTCTGAGATGATATATAATTTTTATATATTGTCGTTTCCGTAAGGTCCACATTTCTCTCCATTATAAGCTATGCCAATTTTAAATTTATCTGTTATTTTAAACTAATTAAATTATTTTTGCTAATAATACAGTAGAGTAATAATTTCTAATATTTTATATTTATAAACCGTAATACAAAATCAAATGTCATGACTTTGTGTTTGTTTTTTAAAACAATATCGATAACCGTATTTTCCTTCATATCGCCACTGTAATTTATTGTCAATGGTTTGTTATATTATACTTTTCAAACCCAAATTGGTTATTTGTCATTTACTCTGTGTCTAGTTTTATTTGTTAAATACACGTGTTCAAATCACTTAAGTAAGCCATTTACGGTATTATAGGCAATTATTGTTTACGTTGGAGATACAATAAGATTATAACTGTCGCGACTACACTGACTACACTAGTGTAGTCGCGACAGTCAGACGTGTACTACAAAACTCCCAGGATGGAACCTGTAACGGTTCCGAAACGTCAGAACAACAACATTAACCACATGGATATTTCCGAAAACCACACAGTTAATAAATTCCCAATTCACGAAAGCTTTAATAAAATTATATTAATTATTAAATTTATTTAGTTGGTGCATTTAATGAGACGTGTGTGTTTGATAAGCATTACAAATGTCTTTAATTCTTCGATGAATAGTTGACAGACATACCCGCATTTCTTCCTTCACTGAAATTAGTTTCTCTCATTTTTTATTTTTTATATTCGTTATTTTTTATACATCCAAAATGTATTGAGGGTGATCTCTTTGAATTTCTACTGTCATGTTCGATAGTTATTAATTGAACAAAGATTTTCTTTTTCAGCAAATTATAAATCAACCAAGTCACTAATAGATACATTGAAAGGATCTCATATTCAGTCATAATTTTTAATATTAAAAGGTACTAGGATTATTGTCAACAGAATGAGTTAAAAATTTATCCATAATAATAATTATTATTATGAAAAAATAATATTTAAATATATTTAAAAATACACTCGTATGCTGTTACAATTTAATTAGGGACGGGAATATACACTACACTACACTACACAAACTACATTACATAAACTACACTACACAAACTACACAACGACTACGGCGTAAACGTATAAGTCACCTGCAATGGATATACTGACTAATAATATTATTTATAAATTTTATTAAAGTTTAATATAAGGTTAAATAGCTATCTAAAATAACTTATCTTAATCGCATTTTTCTTACAAACTGTCAATTTATTAATATATAAATATAGCAGACGTATAACGATTGAATTCATCTATTTTCGTATATCACAATTCAATGCAATTGGTCATTTATGAAAAAAAACGTCAAAAGACCGAGGTACACCTAGTGAATGCTCGCGGCAAGCAGTTTGAAAACCACTGGCATATATGTTTATAAATTTATGATATTAATAAGTTTATCATTTCATGAACTGGGTAATTTCACGCCTGGGGTGTAACATAGTTACAACAGTACTGGAAATAATATTTTCGTTTAAAATGTATGTTGATGAGTACCTAGCTATATTAAAAATGCATTTCAAACAGTAATGACAGTATAAAAAAACAAAAATAAAATAAAAGGAGACAAAACTTGTTTACACTGCACTCGTAGTAAAATGTCTGCTTAGTGTCTGGAACTACGTAACACGTTCGTTGGTTATTGTGAGGAAACCAACTAAACTTAAATGACACCGGAATGTGTTCTCTACTCAGAACAGCCGGTAAGCAACTGAAGACAAAAATACGTACATGTACGTGCTTACACATATGTTTGCAAATTACCGAACAATAAATCACGTTGTAAATCCTTCTCGAAATGCGCTCTAATTTCCAACGTGTCTGAAATATTAGCCGACCACTGTGCCGCCGTAGAACTTAGGACTAAGAAGGGAACACATAATTCTCCGGGAACAACTGTCCTTCGTTCTACATAAATAATATGAGCCAGTAGTAGGGTATAAATTACACATAACGTACAATATTTTTATCGGCAGAGGCTGATTTAGTTATTTTTGATGACTAAGAAAAGGTGCGAATCATAATCCCTTCCCTCGTCTAAATTAAACACAAATTTATTTACAAATTATCAAATGCTAGAAAATGTTCCGAACTATAATATGATTTACATTCAAACAATAAGTATATTTATATTTTATTACAAATTTACTAAGGACATATGAATAATCTATATAACAAATACATCTACGATTACATTTTCATTCACTAAGATGATACAAATAAAATTTGATGAGTTTTTTTATTGTTATTTATATTTTTGAAAATTTAATTTTTATTACATAGAATAAACTTATTTATATTTTAGACTAAAAATTTATGGAAAAAATAAGTGCACAGGCAGATAATAATATTTTACAATTTAAAAACATAGATAAATCACATTACTTTTATAGTCAAACATATAATGTATTGCTTTTAGTGTTCGAAAATTTTTTTAAATTTTTGTATTTTTTCCCCTATAAATAAATAACATATCAATTTATAATTTATAACGTCTCTATCATTTATTATTTCATACAAAATCAAAAATATAATGTTATTCAAATGCTATATTATTATCTCGAACAAAAGAATTATTATCTCAAAACTATAAAATATGTTTAATTTAATCGAATTAAAATTTATTTTTATTTTTTATTGTATTGAATAGTTGCATTTTAGATCTAGAAAATATTTTAAGCTATCGTCAGGTGACGAATATACTATATTTCATATCAAACAATAAGAGCAGGTCATTCGACCACGTTTTCATTTTGGACCCCATGAAAGGAACTCAAAACAAAACAAAAATTTTCCTCTACATTTAACAATAGCCATATTTTATCTGATGGACCATTCAGCAAAACTATTAGATGACCGTTTGAAAAATACAAAAACCTCTGGTTGAAAATAATTCGATGTAATTTAATTTAATTTAAAAGTGAGAGATGCTCTCTTCTGTGCGAATAATTTACATAATATATTATTTTAAGCGGTTAAACAATAAAATGGCACACCTACTACATATAATATTGTAAATTACAATCACTCTGATAATGAACTATAGTGAAGTAGTTTAGTTAAACAATAGCAATTTGTAATTTTAACGTACGCCTACTATAATTAAATTGTTTTTGTGTGACGACGTACATAAAAATAAAGTACAAAGTCAATTAAACAGAGGTAGGCCATGACAATACAATACTCCGTCAAAGTTGTGTGACATGACGTAAAAATAATTTTATTAAAATTATACGTTTCATGATGGTACCTAAATTAATGAATTTATTTATATGGTAAATTTGCCAAGGGTGATTACTATTACAGTTCAGGTATCTTAAAACATGTTTTTCGTATCGTTTTGTGGGGAGGAAAAATCCCTTAAACCCCGTTTTCTGAAATGACCATAAATTTAAAATGTAATTTCAATACTTTTATTATCAGCATATGCCATTAGAACGAAAGCTACTTAATGCGATAATGAGTTGCTCTCATGAACGGGCTATTATTAAATCAATTATTGTGAAATATAAATTTAGGAGTACGATGGCACAAGAACGTTTACATTTACTTATGATCATTTTTGTAAAAAAATGGAATGCAATTAGTCATTGGAAATTGACATTGATAAAGTTTTAAAATAATTAAAAACCATCGTGCTGATAAAGGAGTGACTTAAACTTTAGTATTTGAAAATAGTGTTAAAATTATACTTAAACATAATAGAATAAATTGTGTCATATATTAATGTTTTTTTCTACTTAGATAGAGCAGGAAAATTAAGGGTAGCTAAACTTTTTTTATTGTATAATCTGCTGATGAAGTCTGTGTACGCCTATGTAAATAGTTTTTTGGATTTTTTAAAAACTTGCTTAAATTATCATTCACAATTATTTTTCTTCTAATTATCAATATACAAATTAAATATGATACGAGTATTATTATTTTACGTGTAAACTAATGATTAACATTTTAATTCGTTAAAATAAACGGAAAACGGTAGAGTAGTCAATTTCGATAAATGATATATAGTGATAAATATACATAATAAAAAAAAAGTTTATATCGTCTTAGAAAAGATTATACGCTTAGGTTATTACTTCAGACACGTTGGTGTATATTATTATAATTTATCTGAGATAGATGTTTTTCGACCACACGTATAGAAAAAATTTAGAGCATAAACAACAAATATTGTTTCCAATATAGTCTAGTTACATCGAACGCCATGAAATATTTATATACTACTAGGTGATTTAATAAAAATAGTATAACTGTTATATATAGAATCATTGTGTAGGCATAAAACATATGTATCGTTTTAAATTTGTTTAAAGTTATATATTGTTTTCGGGTTACATATCTAAACCTAAGGCGTGAATATGTGAACAGAAATTTACCTCAATTTTTTATGTCACATCTGAAAATTTTAATAAATATTTTTACATTTTATTTTATAATCAATGTTGAGGTATATAATATTATTATTAAAATCTATTGTTTTTAATTTTAAATCTAAATTCGTGACACAGTAAATAAGTTTCAAATCCTATCATAAAATTATGTGCCACACTACAAATTCTAATTTTTATACTTTTTTATTATTAGGGTAATTTGCCGAAATTAATAAATATATGTTGTAAAGCTGAAATTAAGATAAAAATAAATCCGTTTACGTAGTGCCTTTAGAATTTTTGACACATTTCTTACGTAATCTGAAGAAAACTTAAAATTTAAAAATATCACAAAAAAGAAATTAAAATCGAAACATTTTTTTTTTCATACTAATGCAGTTGTTTTACATGTACCAGTATCGTACTTTTTTATTTTTAAACACTCCGTATTAATGTATTGAAAAGTATATACTTCACCAATCAAAATTTAAGTTTTCAAATATTCGCGCATACTAATGACGTATATGATTATACAGGTATATACTATTCAGATTTTATAAATATACACTAAATATAGGTTCATAAAAAAATAAAAATCAAAAACCATTTTATAAAAAATACCCATACATCATTTTATTTCGTTAAAAAAACAAATTAAATAAAATGATATACAAAGAATAAATATCATAATATAAAAGATAATTGCATATATAATATGATTCGGAATATAAAGTTCATATCTCCCAGTAAAAGCAGTTTTTTTTAATTTTCCCTTGTGTTTGGCTATTTCTTCTCAAAATCTAAAAATCTAAAAACATGTATACAAATATTTGTTCAAAGTAACATTTAATTGAGATTTCTCTGTTAAAATATTATCTAATATTAGTACTTCCGTATGTATGATATTAGTATTTGTTATAGTTTTTATCAAAAATCTGAAAAAGTGTTTATTGGGAAACGTATTAAAAAACATTCTATAATATGGTAAGCCAATTGATTATTCCCTTCATTCATATTTAAAAGTTTAGTGGTTTTTTCCCCATTCACTTTTTTAAACATGAAAGCAAACAGCATTCTATGAGAAAATGTTTTTATCGCTATATACTGTATATATAAGTTATCAACAATACGAAGATTACTTTCCAAAACGTGTTATTTCCAAAATTATGTACATTAAGATAGACATATTATTAATTAATGTAAAAAATACAACGATTTTTTTGTTTTATTATATTTTTGTTTTCTGACTGTTTTCTCTAGGTATAAGTGGGAAATTAGAAAATCGAATTCGTTTCAAAAATTGGTATACACAGTGTACGTTAAAATGTACTGTTATAACTACACAAAGCATATATTATTATATACAGTGAAAAACGTTCTATTTTAAAATATTTTTTGAAAACGTGTTAGTTTCCGTTGTTCTTTTGAAACATAATATTTCGGATTTCCTGTAATGTCATTGGTATATGCTAATAATGCTAAAAATTGGCTGAAAATGTGTCTTCTACGTTTGATAAACTTGAATGAATAAATGATCAAAGAGTTTCTATAATATACACCGTGTCTATAATTGTCTGAACAAATTATATTTTGCATTTGAAAGTGTTATAACACATCATTTTAAAAAATATTCTTGATATATTTGTTCCATTTTATACCGTTCCAACTACTGTTATACATACTCTTTTGTAGTAACTAAAGAGTAATAGCAACACCGACAAATGTTGATTTTACATAAGTACTTACATACTACATGTACAATATTAAAACAAAATCTTTACATTGCTAAAACTCGTCACTGCACGTGCTAGTGGCACTGTTAATTGTAAATAAATAAGGAAAAAATAAGTGATGTCCAAAAAATATAACAAAAACACTTGAAAAACTACGTGTAAAAAAAATATCTATAAATATATACTTGACAAATTAATTTACTTGATTTAATGGCAGGACCACATTATATCAATTAAGGAAATAATTCGTTGTGCATTGTTGATATTAAATAAGTAATGTTAAAAGTAGATAAACTCAATTTTAGATGTGTATTTATGTGATGTTTAATTAAATCGTATGATTACTTGGCTTTGAAATAATATCACAACTTTCAAAACTTTTATATTTATTTGGTGGGTTTTTCAACACGTAGTTTGTTAAGTGTTTTCGTTGGGTATGTTTTACGACAATAATCGGAGAAAAAACAACATCTGTTCTGTTGCTGCTTATACGTACGTGCACTTCCGACTCAAATACGGATATAATGATTAAAAGTGATATATATATGTATTATATGTACAATACATTGTGTGCGTTACAATTGTATACAAACGGGATAGTAACAGCTAAATCACTCAGATGTTGTTTATTGTTCGTGATTTCTAAGTAGTGTTGTACTCGGTAATTTTATTCATACTATGAAAACAAAACTACTTGAAATTCGAACGGTGGAATGTTTTAAAGCGAGATCCTATAAAGTTTGAAAATCCAGAGTGCAATTGAATTACTAAATTCTTTTGGACATCGTTTCTCATACCGTGATCAAATGGATCTCAATGATTTGTTTGTTTTTAAGCCAGAAGAAGCGCGTGATTCTGTTTGTACGATTTGTATCTTTCGTTAGGTACGATTTTTCTCAAGCGGCTTCGATAGTATGGGTTATATTTTAAATCGGTTTCATTCATTATGCGGTTTGAAACGAAATAAAATATTAAAGTTCGAACACACTGAAAATAAAAAATCAAAGTATTCAAGACATATGATTTGAATCAAAGCGCATTTAATTCTACCTGTGTCCGTCTAAAAAAAAATTACCGTTACGATTACAGCGCGATCGCGCGTATAAGAATAAAATACGGATATACGAAACAGTGTCTTAAAATAGCGTGTACTCGATGTCAAAAGAAAAAATAATATCGTTATTTTTTTTTTTTTTACTGATTCCTCTCTCTTTACGGGAGTGTGTCTTTTTCGAATCCGTTTCGAAAACGCCGGACGCGGAGGATAAAAACCGTCTTACCTATATCAATCCCGAAAACGGCGTGCGGAGTTCAAATATAAGGCGGGCGAACACTGTCATGACGCGACGCGAACGCGGTCGCCACTGGCACGCCGGCACCGCGGGATCGCCACCGTTCGTCAATACGCGCACGTGTACCGCGCAACGAGTCGTCGCCCGGAATACGGCCGTCGACGGTTCTGGTGTGCCGTCGGACAGCGTGCGGCCAAAGGCGATTGGCGCCGAATCGTGACGACCGACGACGGATGACGCGCGCGCGGCCCGACAAATAACATCATCTCTGACGCAGACCTTTTTTTTTTTTTTTTAACTTGGACCACACGCATGTTTTTGTTACGAAATGCGGGCCGCGACATAGTAACTAAGGTGACTTAGAGAGAGAGGGCTAATTCAGAAAAGATAAAAATAAATTTATATTGGGTGAATTATATTTTTTGATTTATTGAAATATTGTGTGACAATTAAAAATGATTTTTAAATTAACGTGATGCTCGATATCGAGACAATTTTTTCACGGTTTTTGACCGATCACGTTTATAGTTGTTGCGTGCCATTCTCAACATAGATCATGTCAAGAATCAGTAAGGCGATTCCTATACACGTTGTTCGTTTCGGAGTATTAATCACTAAATCACGAATAGTATATCAAGATTTCGAGTAATCGACACGGTCGCACGTGAAAACACGTAAGAAAAAAACGGTCACACGTCGATGTTATTACACCCAATACTGACGTTTTAACGCGGCTCTTGCAATACTCACGGTCGGTTCAGCGATAAAACACAATAATATGCTTCGCTAAAGTTATCAACAGGATAAATACTAATATTATATTGTATCGGGTTGTGATCAGTATTATTTTCAAATTTGTATTATATACAGGCACCGACGATCATTCTCTTATCGCAATCGCTGCAAACACGGCTCGTCATTGTAAACATTATACGAGTAGTTAAATTATTTATTATGATATTTATTTTTCAATTTTTTTTTACTTTTTTGTACAGATTCGATGAGTTTTTTTTGGGGGGGGGGGGAGGGCAGCATAAAAAAACTTAGCGTGCTGCAGGTTGAGTATGGCTGATCTAACGCGATATTCACCGACACAATCGCAATTTATATCGACAACGAAAAACAGGTGGGCTGAGCTGCGGTTATGAGAACTAAATTTAGATTCGTTATATATATATATATATATAATATATATGTGTGTGTGTTATAATGACCAATTTACTGCTGTTGTGAAACAAAAATGCTAACAATATAATAGTAAAAAAAAAAACAAATTTTAGATTATAGACATTTTGTGTTGCAGAAAATATAATTACCAGTTTATGTGAGTACGTTTTAAAAATTAAAATCGAGATTCTTTTGAAGGTTTACTTGAAAAAAAAGAATGTTCTTTAAAAAACAAAACAATAAGTTATAATTACAAATATGATGCATATACAAATTTAAAAACGTGTTCATTTTAATATTACTATCTAACTGTTTTCAACTATTATGTATAAAATGCCATTAATGTACAGTTCAATTCCTAGCCAAAAAGGTCTGGCGTGAGCCCCTTACTTCTTCTTCTGTATCTCTGTATGGTATGATGATGACGGTGAGTCTGATTTCCCGAGGGATTTCACTGTACATTAGAACAGCTGTGTGTATTTTGATAGTTAACAAATTACACAAATTACGTATAATTTTCTTGGAAAGAGACATTATATTAATAACTGAAAGTTACATGAAAACTATGTAATATCCTATAAAATCATAGCATATATGTTTCTATAACAAACTACAAATATATTTTGTTTTAAAATGTAAACACAATCATTATTAAACTGATTGTGAAAGTTATAATATTACATTATTTATTCGTATACAAAGAATAATAAACTGCTTAAAAGGGTTTGTTGTGTAACAACAAATCATAATACATTTTCAAAATAATCCAAACTTAAAATAAATCACTTTTGAACAACATATCTCATATGTTTAATCAATAATCAGTATTATATTCGTTGAAAGTTGTTTCAGTTATAGTTAATACTGAAAGTGGAGAGAAAAAAGTAAAATAAGAACGTTAAATGTGTCCTCCTTGTCATATAATTAGAATATAAAGTAGCTGGTATATCAAAAATCAGGATCCAAATTGTTTTTAATTAAAATTATATATGGAAGGAAGAAAAATTGAGTGTCTAGCGAGACAGTGTGTTTGTTAAAGCGCTTGAACTTAAACTCTCGTTCTTCTTTAGGACACCAATTCAAAATGACGTACTCACTTTATAAAATCATTCAGAGACAATTTATACACACAAATATTTATACACATAGGTTTATACATATTATATATGTTATATTATTATATATATTATACATATTATATATTTAATATTATAATACCTATTCTATCTATCTCGTATATAACAATACAGTTTTAGGTCCACTGGATGATATTCTCTTTCCCCTTTCCAATTACCTTCAGCTATACTAAATAATAGTAAATGGACTGTTATTAATGTGATACTGAAACAAAACATTCGTGCATTTAAAAATAATTATGGAAATATCTTCATATTTAAAATGAAGAATTCATTTTTAATGATTCAATTCGTACTTGCTTCGGAAAATGTCAATAACTATCAATATTTTTAGAAGTCTCTTTCAATGTTAAATTGTTTATTTAAACAAAACTTCCAGAATTATTTTCACTGTTCCAAAAAAATATTGTCGGAAATAAAAAATAAAAAACTATAAATACTGCAATAAAACCAATAATTTAATTCACAAAATTCATTATTACAAAAACGCTAAAAAAATATTAGAATTATAAACTTGCAGAAGAATCTGGGTATGAGCTGTGGTGTAATACAGTGATGTATTATTATTGTGATTTTGATTTAAAAGCATTGATGAAGAACACTTCTGAATTTAACTTGTTTTTTTTAACCTAATAAATGAATTCTTAATCTCATACTAATAAAAAATTAATAGTATATATATATATATTGTATTTAAAAAAAATAAATATAACTTTATTAATTAAAGTATATATTGTAACCAAATGGTTACACTATTAGTTATTAAAAATAAAATTCTAAAATATTATATAATCGTTCAATATGTGACTGCATGTTATGCTTGCAAATTGGAGTATTTTCTTTGAGTGAGTCTTCTAAAATAACTTTGTTCTCCGGTGATTATTCTAGTTGTAATGATGTATTCAGCACCTTTCGTTTTGAATGTGTGAAAATTAACATGAATCACGATTGTTGCTATTATATTTGTTTGTCGACATACAATCAGTTCCTTCTGTATGATTCTGTAATTATTTTTTACATAATTGATTAAAATGTTAAATTTTCTATCTTGCAAGTATATTATAAATATAATTTATTTCATCAATCATCAACTACTCTGATCAAAGAATTTAAAATACTGTTAAAAACATATTTGTTTACAAAACTGGTCATTACTTAGGTATGCAAAACAATCAGTCAGAAAATATCGATTCTTATGTATTATATTGTTTTTTGTGTATTTCTTGGTAATTCTTGGAAGACGACTTTAGGACTTCCCATTCGTGTAATATTGTTTAAATGTGTTGGGAAGTTGTTTTATTATAACGACTGATTATACTACCAGTACGCGTAGTCTTATTAAACAAAATAATAATATATATTAACATGTGTAGTAGCAGTAGAAGGTATTCTGATAATATACTCGTATTGTTATACACAATGGTATACATTTAGTTCATTTAACAAAATGTTTACATTTTACCTGTCACGAAATCTACATTCTAAAACTAAAACTTAACGAAATTGATAATATGGTTACTTTGTTAGTGTACCAATATGAAAAACTATTATATATTCGAAACAATGATTTTGGACGTACCTTGATTTATTCAATTAATATGCGAATTTGCCAGTCTGTACAATTTTCTGGACTAAAACAAATTTCAAATATTCTATATATGCGTTCCGTTAATTTCAAATATTTAGATTTTACGCGTTAAAACTCTTGAATCGCGTTCATCGTCCAATAAAGAATAAAACTATTGAAACAAACACATAAAGCATTGTAAAATAATTATTCTTCCGAAATATAAAATAAAATATCTATTTTAATTAATTTTCATGTTGTAACGTTCAACAAGTAAACGCTGTGAATACCCAATTATTTTTAATTAATGATTCCTTCGAGAATAACCTTTGTGTTATTTAAAAAAAAAATAAAAACGATTGGTGTATTTTCAAATACAAATTTTCATTGAACTCTTTTTTGACACAGAAAAACAACATATTTTAATAACAATTATTGTTTAAATATATATGTATATATATATATATATATATATATGTGCGTGTATACATAAATATGCAAAAAAGCCAATGAGTATCATGTTGATTAAAGAAAAATGAAAATATAAATATATAATATATTATTATATTTATTATTATAACAATGTAATTGCTATTTATAGTTTTCACCGTGTTTTAGTTGCAATTTGATTTAACATTATGAATTGACAACAAGTCTGAGAGAGCATTTTGTAAAAAAATAATAGTGTCTTCAAACCAACATACTGATTCATTTAACCATTTAAAAAAATATTTTCCTGTAATTTCATTGTAGTCGTGTTTTGTGTTGTATATTATTTTTGTTTTTTAAAGTTAATAACTATTTTGAAACTTCGCCGCATCAAATAACCATTTCAATCTTCAATGTATATTTTCTAATCGATCGTGTGTATTTTACAAAGCGTTTGAATATTGAAATTTATTAACCTAGATTGTGTAAACTGATAAGAAAACAAATCGTCATAAGACCCGCGTGGTTTCGTCGAATATCCAGCATCTAAAATACAAGGTTGTGTTATCACTAAACGTGACTGCAAACGACAACATACGAGTATTAAATTGTTCAGGAGCTACGTTGTATTAAAGTATTATAAAGAATATTTTTACAGATATGAATTAATGTCTAAGTTAAGTAAACTATTATTTGGTTAACACTATTATGATTTGCGTAATATATTTTGATCTACGAATGACGTATTTGTAGAAATAAGTAATCATAATTATTTTTAATTTTTTAATTTTTGATACATAATGTAAAATATGTTATTGTATTTGATTATTATGCGCTTAAGAAAAATAATATAAGCATAATGACAATCAAAAAATTATTTTTTTACATGAATTTATAATTTCTATAATTACCATAACGGTAATAAATATTTTATAATTTTTCACCAAAAATATTAAAAATTATGTTTGTTTTACTCACCGTACGAACATTTTCTGATAATTATAGAAGATTGTACATTTCTCAATACTTAGTATAATATTATGCAATAACATGGGTGGCTTGCAAGTTAGTGAAAGTTTCAAAAGTTTTAAAGTTTATATTATTTTTTATAATTTTATGAAAAATGTTCGGCGTGGTTAAACAAAGTGTACAAACGGTTTTAAAGATTACAAATATATATAATCTAATACAAATCATGAAATACCAAGTGGTTTACTGAAATAAAATAAAATTGCTCTGTATAAGTACTACCTTTATAAAATAATTGCCGGATAAAGATCAAATAAATGCAATGTAAAGAATGCCGATTTTCTCGGAGGGTGTTATACGTATATATATTTATATACAATATAATCAGCAAAATGATCGCTTGAAGTATTTAAATTATTATTATTCATTATATTATAAATATCGAATATAGATTAATTTAATTTGTTTATAATACCTAAATATTATGACAAGTATTACAAATTTAATTATAATAAAAGTTCGATAAATATTGTTGAATGCATACTAAAAAAAAAAGGATGGCAGTTAGCTTCATATTCATTTAGAACTACGTTGTGATCCAAATTTATAACCTTTTTTTTATATAAAAAATAGCTCGTTTCTCTATCTCTTTTTTTGTATATTTTGAAAAGATGAGCTTAGTATGCATAGGTTTTTATTTTCCATATAATTATATGAATTTATATGAATATACATACATGGTTTTCATTTCGTTCAGTTTAAAAAAAAATCGCGTTTGTTTCCCCTTTTATTTGGACGTATTTTATAGAAATATTTGACCGGTAAAAAAATCTAAATAAAAATGTTGATCTAAGTACTTATTATAATATGTATCTAGCTAATTAACTCTATAAAGTGAAATATCAGTCGGAGTATTATTTATATATTACTGAATTTGCGTAATTTAACAAATTATTGCAAATCGGATTTCCAATTATACGAATTAAAAAAAAATGTATTTATGTGTTATTATAAGTTTGATAGTCAAAATACAATTTCAATAACTATGCTATAACCTACAACCTAATAAAAAATACCTACATTTGAAACTAAGTGTACGTATATACGTATATACGAGTATGTACACTAGTTTAATACATGATGACAGCCTTGTAAAATATTCGAGTACATTTATTTAAATAAAATTATTCGACATATTAATTTTTACTTTTGAATACTATTCTAAATATTTTTTAACCATAAATTTTTTTTAAAAATGTATATAAATTAATAAATAGTTGAAAAACTAACAATATTGGTTAATGACAGTCGTATAATTGTCCTTGTATTAATGTATTTTAATTTTTTTATTATGTGTATAATATACATATTACTAAAAAATAAAAAATAAAAACAAATTGATTTGTGTAGAAATTACACATTTAGAAATGTGACAGCCCCCCGGTCCATCTTTAGTCGTGGCTTTATTTTTCAATTACAAATATCTGACATTATCACATTAGAAGTACATTTAATGTATAATTGATATATTATATTATAACTTACTGAAAAAACATAATTCTGTTAAAACTCAACGTATTAAAATATTTGTAAATTAGTTATATAATATAATTAAATTAATAAATTCTCGTGTAATTGATAATAGCATAATGATATAAACGTCTCCCATTTTAAAGAATAAATCAAATCGTTATCAACGTTATCACACGTTTTATATCTATATTTATTGGGCCTATCTTACTACAACTCTTAAATATTTATACAAATTTATTTTTAACGTGGTAATGACGACTTTCCACAATTTATTTCTTTATTAAAACCAAAATATGTTCTTACCAATATTCTGTCGACAAATAACTGTTGTTAAACATTTTAATTTCTCCACTCGCTTTTATGCATTTATTTTATTATTAATTAATTTTAATATTAATTTAAATATTGTGATTTTAACCTGTATTTAAAATGATAATTTTTGTTATAGTATGTTTTAAATGTAAAAAAAATTCATTATGCGAAGGCCTCCGTTTTTTGGTGAGCTCAAGTCTGGACTCCCCTGAACTAGGGCTGCCCTTCGCTAAAATCCGGCTATGACTATAAATTCACTGTTTTATTTGCAAGACATAAATAAAAAATCAACATCATAAAATAACCATAAATATTTAACAATAAACAATGGGAGTGACAACGTTTAGTATTTGATTATAAGTAAAATCCTTTATATTTTTTACTTGTTGTTATTAAACTATTTAAGAAATAAAATTCATATTGTAACATAGCTAATGTATACAAATCAATCAAATAATTATAATAATTACTCGTTAATATTATGTTATTTATAAATATTTATTGCAGAGAGAGATGCATGTATTTATTATTTTAAAATTTTAAGATTTTAGGAGAGGATCTGTTACGATACATATTCAAAAAGTTTAATACAACCAAATTAAATTATTGAAAATTAAACAAGGATGTTATTTTAAGAATATTTAAAACAGACATTTTTCAATAATATTATCTTTACTAGAAAATGAGGAAAATTAATTAATTATAATTAAAACGTTTTAGGAAAAAAAACTTGACCAATAAAACATTTTTTGAATAAAAATAGTTCATTTCTCATTAAAAAATCAAAAATAAACATATATATCAACTGTCTCGCCTTAAGATTTTTTGAATCTTTGACAAATATTTTATATCTAGTGTTAATATATTATATTTAGATGTAAATAACTGGTTAAGTATTGTTGTTAAAGTGCTGAAGGTCTTCCTTGTCGTATGTTAAAATGTGTATAAAGAAAACCACTGGACTGTCAACATAATAAAAGTACATAAAATTTTCACTAAAATGAATATTTGAAGAGAAAATATAAATGTTATAATTATGGGAATTAAAGAATTAACTAAATTAAAATGTATACAAAAAGTGATATGCTACCTAACATTATAATCAAATTATTTTTGTTTTTATTTGTTATAGGACACTATGTGAATATTTATATTTTGAGGTTAGATCTGTGCATGAACAATTTCTAAGCGTATTTTGATGAAATTTTCATTAAATTTGATTCGACGTCGTTTCCGAAATAAAGTAGTATGACAGTCATCGATAGAATAACACCAGATAATAATTCAGTAAATCCTGTATAAGGGTTCTTTTTTTATATGTTCCCCATGATAAACTAAAGATTTGTCAAAATGTTCATATTACATGTTAAAATAACAAATTTCAAAATATTTTCGAAGATATTTGTCTTATTTGTTTATAACTATAAATGATTGAGAAATGTATTTAATATTAGGCGCTCTTAAATTGTTTATCAGAGTAGATACTATAACAATATTGTAACGTTCATACTGTTCACGTTATTGTTGTTTCTCGAAAGACATTGTAAACATGTAGGTTAAGTACAATGTAAATAAACACATATATATAATCTATTATCGTAAACACCGGTCATAATAAAAACATAATATGAGTGCGGTTAAAACCGCGTCGAAACTAAAAACGAAACGATTGTATTTTGTTCTAGAAATAATAATAATAACATTAATATAAGTCTAATAATAAACTATACACGTATTGTTTTAACACAATGCGCGTGTTTATAAATTAATGTGTCACGCATTAACGTATTAACAAAATAAAATGTGTAGGTATTATTTTTTATTTCGTCACCAAAAACCGAAATCGAACGGAATTAATGAAATGTGCAAACCAAGTAATAGATCACGTTTGTGAACGCATGAAAAAGAACCGAAAAAATTAAAAAAAAAAAAAAATCTATACAGCGGATTGTATGAAAATACAATTCGATTGGGAAATTTGACATTTCTACAATATTGTAGTCCGCGATACTCGACCGAATGCGTATACGATTGACAGCGAACAGTCGGTTGGATGTAGATTGTTATCAAAAGAATGTTAACGTTGATTTTATTTTTTAAACCAATGGATGTTATACCGCTATACGTATTTTCCAGTTGACTAGGTACATCACAACAATATCACATGTTATTTCATAAATCGATAGCTGTATGTTAGGTAATGTATGTGGCAATGTGGCATGTGCAAAATCGTATTTTTTTTTTCCCCAGAATTACAGTTGAAATGAGAGGGAAATTGGATGATCACTTATCAAAATGAAAATTAGTTTCACGCGGTAAAGTACTCTGCGTGGCTGGTCGGGTCGCTGTCACTTCGATATTTCATACCGCCACTGTACACTTCTGTAAATCGAAAATATCCATTTTTTTGTGAAAACCACTTAAATGTTTCCAAGATGTCGGTAACAAATTTTGATTTTATCTTGATCTTATATTACATTTAATTTTCTCGGCTTATAACTGTATTAAACCGATTTTTTCGAAAATGCACTTGCTACATATGTTCAAAACTAATCCATTGAAATATTTGATTTATTTTTTTATATTATTATTTTATAATGTATAGTTAAATGAGATGAAACTAAAGTGTGCTTAATTTGTAAAGCTATTCGTATACTGGTTATTTTTAACGTGCGCACTTGACTCGTGCTTTAGACTTCATCCCGCATTAGGCGAAATTCGTATGCGAAACATTTTCTTTATTATATTTTGGAAGTTGGTCCGTTCGGCTACATTGTAAATAATGTTTTCCGACAGTCGTGGCATTGTCTGTACCGTTTTCATCAACGCGTCCCACAGCTCTTGTACACTGGAAAACGAGAAACTTTTAACCAATATACCACGAATGGACCTATGCATAATGTGATTGGGGGGTGGTCACAGTATTCTGAATTGTTGTCCAACATTGTATAACGGTCAAAAACTAAATATCGGTTCCCGCAAAAACCCAAGGTCGAATTATTTTAGTGTTTAATATGTGGATATACAATGGAGCAGATATCTTTACACACCTTTACACATAATATAATAATATTTGTGCTTTTAATATTTTGTAGTATTTTATATTCTAGATATATAATTTATTACAGAGGTTTTCAAATTTTTTCACATACCACTCTACTGTATTTTGTATCACTAATAATTCAAAACATAATTATTCAAAATTTAAATACATTTATATTAAAAATATAAAGCGATAAAACATTACAAGGTAATTGTCTTTAATGTATCTGCTACTTATTTATACAAAAAAAAAAAAATTAAAAAAATACAAAAAATACAAAAAAAAAAATCAGAGTACAAAAGTTAAAAAATTTGAAGCTTTTCCAAGAAGAATTTTTGTAAAAATGATGAAGTTGCCACTTTAAAATTAGTGAGGAAATATGTTGGCTCTCCATATACCATAGTTTGAGTGTTTTTACTTTATTAGATTCAATTGGTACTTTATAATTTTTAAATTGCCGATTTATTTTATTTATTTTCATGTCTGAAAAAAAAACTATTTAGTCGTAAGACAAATTATGTTATTATGATGTTAATATTGTTACGTGCCTTTTTTTAATTGACTTGCCAATATTTAAAATGATTTCAAAAAATATACATATTGACATTGTAAACGCGCACATATAATACTAATCTAGTTGGATCATATCGTGCTGTTTACATGTGAAACTACAAATATAGTATCCATCGAATAAATATATTATTCATTCATATCATAAATTATGGCATAATAAGTGGCATTAAATAGCAAAAATACTGCGAAAGTAATTTATTTTGGCTGTTAGAGATAGCATGGCCGAAGCTATTAGAAAATATATATTTTTACAAGATTATCTTAATCGTTAATCTCATTAAGGAATATTATTAGAAGACGATTACAAATATATATATATATAATTTGCAAATCGTTATTCGCGAATTATCTCGTAGAAGTATTTAGAATAAATATTTATATATTTAATGATAATAATATAGTCATACAATTTTACAAATACATAACAGTTTTTTTTATGTTAAAAGTTGTGGAGAATGTATTATTGTGAACGTATATATTATATACGAGTATAAATTTACACCATAATCGAATTTGGTATAATGTTAATTTACTTATACATTTGAAACTGTGAACTTTTAACTTATGTTTATTTACGGTAATAATTATTATATTTTAACGGTATATCATATAATATTTTTAAAATTAGTAATGGATAATTATAATATCCTAGCTAAATCCTCAAAAACGAGGATTGAATAAAAATACGATTTTATCGAATAAAAATATATCTAAATTTGTTTCACAAAATAACACATATTAAGTTAAATGTAAGTTAATGACAATGTAAGTTAAATTATATTTTTTAGTGAGTTTTCAACGACATATATTAAGTTTAAAAATTCAACAGAGCACTGAAAAACTATTCAATGTATAATAATAAATAATTCCAAAAATAAGTATTTAAAAATAATTTAAAATCATATTATCATATCATAATCATATCAATATCACCCAAAATTTACGAAATATACTTGTAAACCAATGCTATAAATTATTTGAGTAAAAGCATTTAAAAACATTCGCTATTATTGAATACTTTTTTAATTACTTTAATTCTCAAGAGTGTTCAATAAAGTATTATATATACACCTTTTTAGTATTAAATACATTAACTAATTAATATTTTTACTTTCCAACTCTTTTTAGAAATAATGTTATTGTATACATAAAAAAACTGTCATTTAAGGGTCATTTAATAGAGAACTATCATCATTATATTAGTCCAAATTTTGGTGGTTAGTACCCTTTGTTAGCATACCATGTTCTTAACGAGCAATTGGCATAGTACACTCGCGTCGTTTGGAAATAGGGGAATATATTTATAAAATTTTTACACAATTAAATTTTTACACAATAACTCAAAAACATATCACTTATAACTAATATAAATAAAACAAAATAAATCAAATCAGTCGAACCGATATTTACTGGACTGTTACAGAGCGACAAACAGTGGAGTACATAGAAAGCGGTCTTTGACTGGTAGTCGATGGTCCAAAGCGACTTAAGAAAACGTTTCGTTTTACAGCCCGGACGAACGGACCAAACATAGTAGTCAACGATGACAGATTTCGAAATGGTGGAAGGCGTTAGTCATAAAATAGTTTCGCATTGAAATGACAACGTTACACTAAAACCGGCAAGACGATCACGAATATAACAGCTTCAATAACGTGAGCTGGTAAGGTCAAGTGACAGAGCGGTTCAAACGTCGTTCATTTGGTAAAACGCCAATAGAGCTCGAAGACAAAAAGAAGTACGTTTCATCGAATTCAGGATACAACAGACTCGATTGAGTTCCCGACGCATAATGCTTCATGACTGACGTAAACATTCACGCGTTGCAAAATATCTTTTTAAAAAGTAACCATACATTTTTTAACTATATACTAGTAATACTTTGATTCGAATATTGTGATTTCAATCTGTATTTAAAAATGATCATTTTTGTTGCAATGTGTTTTAAATTGGGATATAAAAAAAGATCTTATTATGCGGCGGCCTCTGTTTTGTGGGTTATTTTTGTTTTTATTATTAGGTTTTTCACTTTAAATGTTATTTTAAAGACATTTTGATATGACTCGTGAAGGATCTTATTATTTTTTATGTGCATTTTTTTTTTTTTTTTGTTAACATTCAGTGCCGATATATTTTTTTAATTATTAAAAATGCACAAATTTACCAAAATATCACATGTTTTATTCTCTAAAGTATCATGTTATATTAAATTTGAATATTTCGATCGATGGATGTTTACATATTATTCGTTACTTTTTATGTTATGTTATTAAATTCGTGAAAATTCGCATTAAAATGTTTACTCTATTTATTACATATATTTAAATTAGGTGGACCATTTCAAAAATTTCCGTTACCATCTTGCTAGTGTCGTCACGGGACACACGGAATAGCTTTTCAGGATCATGGTATTGTTATGATTACTCTATTCAAATGTAAAAATAACACGCTTGTCGTCTTTATAATATACAAGTCGTTAACCGGATTCCATGTGCACGGTGAGAATCTCGTGGGTCACACTAACCATCGTCGCACCTAATCACTTCGAAGCGCGTATGGCGTGTGAGTGTTTATATTGTTGGTCGGCGTTCCAAACAATGTCTCATATTTTCGTGTTCGTATAGAATATTTTAACAAAAAAGAAAACAAATCTTTCCTGACGTGCTGCGAACCAATAAAATTTGTTTGACAAGAGTTTTTCCTTACTGTGAATTGTAAAAGGTAGACTATGAGTCATTGACATATATAATTTTATATTATAACGTGTTTTCTTCAATTTTTTTGCACGAGAAAAATTGAAACACGCAAACTTTGAGTATTTTTTTTTACACAGACAAATAATAAACTGTTATCATGTAACAATTTTATACCTGAATATTAAATAAATTGTTTATTCCCGAAATACATTTTTACTTGCTATTAACCAGTCTTAACAAAATAATATAAATTGTTATATACTATTTAAGGATAAAATTAAAATATGCTATTTTATTTAAAACGTAAAACGTTATTATTATTAGTATTAATATTATTAAATAAAAACCTCAACAAGTAGGTCACTGATTCGTCTTGTGAGATAATTTACAAGAAATAGTATTATATTAATATTATATTTAATTATAGAATATATAAAATGGTTTTAAACTAATTTATATAATTAAAAAACAATTTTTTTTTAGAGTAATATGCCCTAATACATTTTATACAATCTTCGTTTTATTCATCAATTCCGATTTTCCCAAGTTTTACATTTCTGTTTTTTTTAGGTTATTTTATATTATAAACACAATTTTTACACATAATAAGTAAGGAAAAAAATTAAAGATATTAGCTCATTCCGCTATTATAACACGCATCGTCTTAGTGTAAGTTTTATGTATGTGTAATTACTACGTAGCGATCGATGAGATGTGTCCGAATTTCCATAACATTTCTTAGTGTGTCGTTAATTGGTATTAATGTATAAAATATAGTTTTCGCCTAATTTTGTGTCAATAAATGCTAAAATATGATAAATAATATGTATACTTCTAGTATCGGAATTAATAATATGAATGGTAGGTATATATGTTGTACATACATTAATATATTATATTATAATATATGAATACAATAGAATGCAACGACTTGGAATATTCATTCAAAATGCTTTAAATTAAAAAATAAGTAAATCAAATAATACATAATGTTCATTATTAAAATTATTCTTATTAT
The DNA here is from genome assembly GCA_019022885.1 of Schlechtendalia chinensis. Taxonomy (NCBI): domain Eukaryota; kingdom Metazoa; phylum Arthropoda; class Insecta; order Hemiptera; family Aphididae; genus Schlechtendalia; species Schlechtendalia chinensis. The sequence goes on along the minus strand of CM032339.1, from coordinate 915,860 downwards.
TATTATTATTATTATTATTATTGAGTCTGTTGTTAATTAAGAAGAATAAAATCACGTGTAAAATATCAGTACATTATGGAAGTAACAATAAAAGTTTATGAATATAACAACGAACAAGAACTATTAAATATCTTGAGTTTTAAAAACTGTCTTGAAATTTAAATATATATATTAAATTGTATATTAAATATAATTTAAATTATAAGGGTTATTCACCTTGTCTAAACAGAAAATTTAGAAAAATGTTAATGAGCGTTTCCGACCAAAATGCGTTTGATTTTGATGTGGATTGAATTTGTTCTGTTGCTTAAATTTATGTTGAATTTGGACCATTTATAAAGTAAAAGTAAAAATTTCACAGATAACGACGAATTGAGTAAAACTAATATTTGAAACTATTCTTTTTAATAGTCTTAATCAAAATTCATAGCTGTATTAGAGGAATATCTTTAATAAAGAATATATCAACATAGATATAATATCAATTTAAAAATTTAATTGTAAAATATGAACAAAGTTTTTAATGGATATCTTTAAACCTTACATAAAATTGTTAGAAAACTATTATAATGTGTTTTTGTTTACTTTTAATTCAATTTTTATAAACGCGTTTAACAAACTATTATAATAAGCATATTTGGTAAAATATATTGTAGTTTTATTATTATTTAAAGAAACGAAACATTAATAGTTATATATAGTTTAACATAGTATGTATTTAAAATGTATATTAATTATATTTTCCAAGTAATAATATTATGTATTTCAAGCAGAAACAGACAATTAATAATACTTTAAGTATATTTTAATTTTAAACATAATAAAAGGAAGAAAAAAAGTTTTACATAAAATATAAGAGAAAATGTTGATATTCGAGGAAAATGTCTTTTAATTTAATAAATAGATACTTGGTTTTTACGTAATTCTGTGTATATGGTATAATATAATATTATCGCAGTTATTTTTTTTTTTTAGTCTTTGAAAATGTCACAAATTGTTTCTTCATTATTATTTTATGACAGCTGATAAAAAAAACTCGTAGAATAATAAATTAACTGTTCATCGGAAAATTTATACGACTATTAAATTGCAAACAGAATATTATTTTAAAACTTTTCTTTCATATAAAAAAAAGAAATTATACGATTTAAAAATCTTGTTATAGACCATAATTATATAAGAATATTAAATACTGAAAGATAAATTTAATATATTCATTTGTATGTATATATATATAATTGTTAAACTAACTTTAGAAGTTTAATTATGAAATACGGTTAAAATCTACTTAGCTTATATTTTATCAATACCACTAACAGTTCAAGTACAATTTTGAACTTTATCTGGTTAAGCTAAAACTAATCATAGAAATCCAATACCAATAATGAAATAAGTAATATCGTGTATTCGGTAGTTACAGGAATGGTACAATCAAATGACTTAGGGCGTTAGCTAACACGTAATTGTGTATTGTAAGTAGGCTGTACAGTGGAAGGAGTACAAGTTTTAACTGGCCAAAAGTAGAAAATTGAATAATCGTTGAAATTGCAAATTAATACGAATATTTATACACAGATATTAAATATACCACTATCGATAACAGTTATTAAGTCTATCGGATGGCGTTGAGTGATAAGCTTGGTTTAATATCATTAGATTATTGAATTCTGTAAAGTATTTAATTTATAACTGTACGTTGCAGCGCCTTGTAAGCAGGCGAATACTGCCGAAAGCAAAAAATTCATACTCATTCGAAACGTAATCTAAATTATCAACTATATTCGTTTATAAATATTTAATACTTTTTTAATAAAGATTTATAATGTTCTAGACATAATGTACAGATTGAATGTATAGAGTTATCAAAATATGAAAATTAAAAAATATATAATTTATGTTTATATATTGAACTAATCTTAGTCATAAATTTATTAAAACTTTCACGGATTAAATTATGATCATTGCTTTATTTGAACCATGCTTGTATCCACATTTTCAATTGAAAACTGACGTTTTGGAACTATTGAAGGTTTGATTTTGCACTTAGCGCATTAGCAACAATGAAGTATGCACTACATTCTGATGTTGAAACCTACAACGGTTCTGAAACGTGGAAAATGTTGTTTAACTGAGAACGTGATTACGTCCAAAAGAAATAATGATGAAATCGTAGTCAGTTGTTATATTCGTTTTAGGATCTATATATTTCATCCCTGCCCTAAGTAATATGGACCATTTAGTAGAATTTTTTCAGAAAAATGTTATCCACTGGGGGGAGGGGTGGACCAATACATTCTAAGAATTGTTATCGGCTTTTTTTATTTTAAGACACAATAATCATAATGCATACTTATAGCAAATGTTAAATTTATTAATTTGTATATTGACGATCCATTACATTATATCTAATATCCATAACATAAGTATACGAGTAGCTATGTATTGTCTTTTAAAATATAAGTGGTTATACTTTAATTAGAGTTTGTTGGTTATTTATCTCGCGACTATCTATAACAACTTTGACCTGATGAGGTGGGGTATAAATCAGTTTATCACGAACAGCCGATTCGGATAAAAGTTGAAAATGTACTTGCATCGAGCAATCGCATTCATTGGCGTTAACTTTACCCAACTCTGAGTTTAAGTTGTAATAAATACTATTATGATATTCAAGATTAAACTAGTAGTAATACCGAAAATAAATAAAAAAATAAATAAACGGAAAATAAGATGAACAAGTTTAGCGTATTATAGTTTTTCTTTTTAAAGAAAGGAGTGATGAAATGAAAAAATAAGGGTTTTGAAAGAATGCGATGTATCCGATGAAATGTTGTTGGACAGGGCGGAAAAAATAGTGTCTATGTGTGGTATAAGATAAAGGAATTCCAATTATAAGGCGAAGAGAACATATCATAAGCTGGACGTGTGACAGCAGGTCATGTAGTTATTGAGACCGGAATGTGTGTGTCAAAAACAAGGAAATTGGTATCTCGGGGCTTAGAATGTAGAAAAGGATGTGTCGGAATTAGATAAAGCACTTTTTAAATATATATATATATATATATCAAAGTGTATAACACCCCATTTATGTAGTCCATTAAAAGAGACGTAAATACGAAGAAAAGTAATTTAAGTCGTTTTGGACAATATACTTGTATATACATACGTTAAGATGTGTGACGATATGATTGAATCGTGAAACGTTTTAAACGTGATCGTAGAAAGGGTTAAAGGAAAAAGTTAGATATAGAAATTTATTCTTTGAGATTTCTTATATAGATACAATGATTTTATTTGAAAAAAACTTGAAAAGAATATTTGATAGACCATTCGGCATGTGAAAGGTGAGTATTAGAGTGGAATATTTCATTTGTACCAGTAATAGGTTCTGAAGAACAGTAAATATATATGCATATAAGTATATGTACGAATATAATACATATTAATATAATATATAATATAGTATATGTCTTGTAATTATCCCCTTCTAACTCAAATCAAATCCTGTTGAGTTATAATTTTGGGGAAAGTGCATTTCATAAAATTTAAATTTGTATTTTGCATTATTATTCTAATAAAAATCGTTAAGAATTAAAACATATGCTGCATTTAGTGTATACAGTGTTCGCGTTCGTAATTACAAACCACGTTCTTGCATAACATTTTATTATGTTACACTATATAAGTTTTGATTCGTTATCTTCTATTTGCGTAATTTTAAATTGTTTACAAAATAAAAATATTTTATTGTAATGTATTGTGTTTGCTATCCAGCACGTAAGATAATATACATCAGGTACCCAAAAGTGTTTTCCTTGTGGTGGAACACTTCCTAAAAATATTATTATTAACTAGATGAACTCTTCATAATTGTCTCTAGGAATATTTTTTTAAATTTAATTTTTCACAAAATTTAAAATTTTCATTAATAATCTTCAATAATCATTCATATTAAAAACTAAATTTTATTTTAAAATACATATTTTCGTCAGTATACCATGATAAAATTAATTTTGTTCAATATTTCTCTATTCATTTATACACTTTTGGAATATAATAATATCTAGTCGTGTACTAGTCACTAAATTTGATTAATATTTATGGATGTACGGTAAATTAAAAATCATTTTTATTATATCTTGTATATTATTATATCGAATAATTAATTTTACAAGAATAATGTAAAAAATATTTTTTTTGCAGCATAAAAAATTCCACACTTTATTTTATACATATTTATCTTATTTTTATTTTTTCATGAGGTCATCCAAATTATTGATTAACAACCCCCTTTTCTCAAACTTTGTTCTATGAGAGACACGTGAAGGAATTAAGCAATTATAGTAAAATTTTACGTATATACTTTTAACATGTAACTTAACAAATTTGCGGGTCATTGAGTTTACATTTGCAAAATATTTTTGACTTCTATAAAAATCGACAACCTTAATATATATAAATATTTATATATAAATATTATATATATATATATATATATATATAAAGTAATTTAATAAATCTTTCATTTCATCTTATTAAAATACAAAATAGTGGCCCATGTGCTTAAAACAGAATATTAGAAATAGTTTTAAAATTGTTACTCAAAATAAATACATTTTGCTTTAAAATATATTTGAAGTATGAAAAGAATAAATTAATTTATATACATATATATGTTTATAGAAAATGTAATAATGTTAATAAAATTAGATCTGTTACCATAACAAACAACGTAATATAACTTCAAGGAGTTTAAATAATGTGTTCGTGAATAATAATAATTGTATTAATTAAATAAAAATAAAAATAAATTATAATCTATTATTTTTAATGCAAAATATAAAATATTAATATATGAATATATATATATATATATTAAATAATTTAATATTATATAATTTAATATTAAATTATATATCAATATCGAATAATATATCAATATTAAATTATGCAAAATTATATTTCAAATGGGTATTTTAAATAAACGGATTTAAAATGAATAACAATTTTTTCCAACCAACAGTGGTCATATTATGTCATTTTTCTACTTTTCTTGTTTAGATATTACAAAATAGGTGCAAATAAATATGTATTTTTTTAATACAATTTACAGGAATCTTATTCAATAATATACTAGTATGTTAGTAATGTTAATATTAGTAACTAATGTCTAAAAAATGGATTTTTTACTCGATTTTTCTATGAATGACACGTTGTTCATATACTGCTACTAAAATTACACAGATTTAATAATGTGCCGGATGACTATTAAGTTCCCATTTAATTTATTGATTTTCTGTAACATTGAATTTCTAATTTTATTGATTAATGCACATAAGGTAGATATTTAAACATTACATAAAACAATTTATAAAATTATATTATGTTTTATAATGTTGGATGACAACCAAACTTAAAAAAAATTAAAATAATAATAAAATGTTTGACAAATTTACTTAATTTTTCGTGTGTTTCTTAGTCAGCCAAATACTTATTGATATTTATTATTTATTTGATTACATAAATTTATCGTGAGGACAATATTATGTTATGTTGATTAAATGTATATGATATTAGTGAAGGTTTGTTTATTTATTTTTTTTAATACAATAACAAAAATCGTATGCTTAATATTAATGAATAATATTTTCTTAAAATCAAAAACTGTTTTAAATAGCTGAATTTGCTTCTTTAAAATATTTTGTCTTTTTAATATGTAAAAAACTGTTACTCAACATATTAAAAACGTATTTATATACAGCTATTTTTTTTTCAAATTATTTGATATCACTTGGGTTTGAATACAATGCACATTGCTTGGTTTCTTTATTTACTTACGAAATTAGATCGTATTTAACAACTTCACGACAAATTGGAAAAAAAATTCCACTTCAGTAATTCATTTTTTTTATCGATAATTTTTAAAATTCACTAAAGCAGTTCTATAGGAATTCTTCGGCACTCGATGTACAACTACAGTATGAGATTTGTCTTGTAAAAATGGTGATTGTCTTATGGAAAATCGTTATTTGACTTATTCGATTCAAAGAAAATTAATATTTTATACCCTAAATATAATTCGGAGTAGAGTTCAGTGCACTAAAGAGTTAAAATTGTTTCATCGGCGTTATACATAAAATAAATAGACATTGCAAAACTTTTTAAACATGATCTACACACGGAATTGTTCAACACGTTTCGAGAAATTAGCACACACTTTTAGACAACAATTGAAATACGTATGTCTAATATACTATTGGTAACATTATATTCTATCGATCTATTTAGGGGAGATAAAACAAAATTTAATTCATGCCAGTTATATAGTACCTATATAACAAATTTAATTGTCTTATATTTAATCTATATATTTTAAAATTAAATTATTTGCTCATTTTACGTATATAATCGTAACTTTTATAGTACGAAACGTAAAATAAAATAGGTAACTATATATACAACACAATATGCTCTTTTTAAAAATTGTAGGGTTTATTGTATATGTAATCGTATGTATATCGCACTTATATGCATTACTTTTATTGTTAAACATCAAACTAAAATGTATTTTTCATGAAAAAACGTATTTTATATTGTTATTCTTCAAGTAAATTTACCAAAATATTTACGAAAATTTCGTTTTATTGAACTGAAAATAAAAGTTATAAATTGTTAAATGAAAAAGAATAAAATTACAATATCAAGAAATAAAATATAAATTTATAAAAATATTGAATAATTTTATCGAAATTTTTTCATTTTGATAGATTACATTTTAAAAATATTTAAAAGTACTTTGAAGTTGTAAAAACATAATTTGACATTTTCTGAGTAAATTATATTATGAAATAAATACAAAATTGATGAAGAAACCAAAATAAATGAGTTGTTAAGTACTGAAGATATTTCATTATTATATAGCATGAATATATACATACATATTTATGTGAATATATATTATATCATATTATATCTAAAAGACTTAATTGAAGAATAATATAGGTTTAATAAATCCAACAGATACCTTATTATAATATATATAATTCAACTTGTTGAAAACATGATTATCCATTGAATATTCATTATAGATGAGAATTCATATCATACGACCTAATGAAGTAAGGAATTACTGAAGTATAAATGGATAATTTATTATCTTTGAAACTTGAAAATGATCATTGCATATCTTATACACATAATTTAGTACTATGGTGGTTCAAGAAGGAGTTGTATACAAAATAATAACTTTATAATTGATCACACACTAAGTTGTTGCATATTGATTATAACTCGTTTAATGCTTAAGCTTTAAATCATAACTGTGAATAGTAAGTATCCATAAAGGTTTGAATTGAAATTAACCCATTTGGTTTTGTACTGCTGATAATAATCTTATTGACAGTGCTAGATTTAGAGTATTTAATGATCAGGGGAAGTAAGAAAAAAGAAAACGCTTTTAATTGTGCGCACTCTTATCATCAAAAGATGCTCATATTTTTTAATTGATTAAAACATATGAACGCATGATAATGTATATTTTAAACATGATATTAATAGAATATTATAATATTATAATAAACTACAGTCCCAGAAAAAATATAAATACAAACAGAATTTCCAGAATTTCTTTATTTTTGTAATTTATCTAATATAAAAAACGAATGTATGTATTTAAATAATTTTATTATGATACTAAAATATAAACAAATTATTAAAATCATATTGTATTAGTATTAAAATTGTGTTATTATTTATTACGAGTTGTTTGTATTATTATGAATAAACTGATATTTATACTAAAATTAAAAAGAGAAAAATGTGTTTTTTTATATAGTACCAACCCTTCATTTTTTGTAATTATGAATATTAATTTTAAAAATCAAGCGTAGGTAATAAGAGGCTTTAGTATTTTTTGAGCAATAACAAAATGTTGATAAACGTATCTAATTTTTTGTTTAAAGTTATGTTTGAAATGCACATAATGCGCACTAAAATAATGATACATAGCGAAAAATGTTCATGGAAAAAAAAATATTTTTCATTACTCATTAGCAGGGCTCGGAATTTTTAGCACTAAAAATAACTGAAATATGCGCTATATTATGATGTAAACAATCTTAAAATATGCGCTATAATATGCCATTAAAACATGAAAAATAGCAAAAATGAAAATTTATTCATTTCTTTACAAAATATTTTTCTTCTGTTAACAACTAAAAAGTATATATATATACATATATATATATATATATTAGGGTGTCCGTTAATTTACAAATATTTTCGGACTAACTTCGTAACCCCCTAAATTTTTTCCTTTTTATAAATAGGAAATAATTATGAATACTTGTCCTAAAATTTCAAACGTTTATGTTTACTTTAACCTATGCCGACTCTCTAAATTTTGAAAATTCGTGTTTTTTTGAAAATTTTACTTATTTTTCTATTTTTTTAACTACACACAATATGTAGAAAAAAAATTAATTTATTAAAATTACCATTTAAGTATGCTCTATAAAAAAGGTTATTTATATTTTTTACCCACTACCCATTTTAAATGTAGAAAATAACATAAATATGAAAAAATTACAAAATAATGCGTATTTTTGAAAAACATCATATTCCTTAAAAATGTATATTTCATTTATTGTAAAATATAATTAATTATTTGGTAATATTAATTATACAAATATATAGTATGAAACTAAATGTGTTAATCATGTACTAAATTATTATTGTTGCTGTCTAAATTTCCTTATGTACGCAAATGTCAACATGTTACGACAGGTCGCTACAAACAAAAATTGAAAATGCTTAAACAAATATCGTTATATATCATAATATAATAGGTACGTAATCGAGTTTTCGTGAACATTACATATTGTAACTTTATTTCTTCAATAAAAATTAATATAACTCTTTTTTATTACCTACTTATACTCTTACTCGCGCATTATTTTTTCTTTAAAATGACTGTGTGTCTTAAAAGTAACAACCGAATTGTTTTAGTTTGTAATATTGAGTCACAAATTTTCGGAGCAAAACTACCATCAAAATGTCAAGTTTTTCAGGTATTATTTTTTAATACTTGTGTTAATTTATCTGTCCGAGAAACCGCGAATCTAACCATGCGTGAGTGTATAATTTTTTGGGTTAAGGCTAGGATTCCAACAAGATATGAATCACATTTCGCCAATAAACTATTAAATTTATATCAGGAATGGTGTTCTCTTCAAAAAAACGCAAACAGAGTAGGAGAGATTTTTCGTTAACGAAAAAATAAATTTGTTGATGAATTAAACAATCTTTTTGATATTGCATGTGTAGACGCAATTGAGAGCATTAAAATAGAGGAAAATAAACAATTTATAATACAACAACGACAACCTGGTCGACTGGGTTCTTTTGGGAACATTGATATGAAAACATTACGGAAGGAAAAACGATCTCGAAAACGAAAAATTGTAGAAGATGAAAGACGATCCCGTGCCTCAATTAAAACTATACCAAAAATGAAGTCTAGAACGGTTTTTTCATGTGATGAAATTTTGAGTTTTGGGACTGAAAATGAAGATGGTCTTGAAACACTAGACCTGGAAATGAATTGATTTCATACATTATAATAAAACGTGGAAAACAAATTTTATAACCGAAAAATTATTTGCTGTTTTAGATCGATGCCAATTGAGTGTAAGAGACTCCGTATTTGTAATAGAAGCAGTAGCTGAAGCATTAAGACATGATGATCTAGTTATTAATCGGTCATTAATTTATGAATATCGTAAAATATTACGTATGAATATTTCAGAAAGAATAAGAATCCAGTTTTGTGGAAACTTGCCAAATTTTGTTGTCGTCCACTGGGATGGAAAACTATTACCAGCTAATAATAATACAAACAATCGAGTAGAACGTTTACCAATTGTTGTTACAAATGAAAATTTGGAACAGTTAATTGCTGTTCCTAAGCTCGAACGTTCAACAGGAAAAGAACAAGCATTGGCGGTTTGTAATGCATTACAAGTTTGGGGTTTACCAACTGATGTGGAAGCATTATGTTGCGTTACTACTGCTTTGAATACAACACGATTTAATGGTGCTTGTATTCTTATTGAAATGACTTTGGACAAGAATCTCCTCCACCTTCCTTGTAGGCACCACATTTTTGAGCTTGTCCTACGGGCTGTGTTTGACTTATAAATAAAACAAGTTACTACTAGTCCAGATATCCCAATGTTTCAAAAAATGAAAGAAAATTGGAGTACAATTAATCCAAAAAAATTTATAAGTAGATTTACTAACCAAAAATGTCGGGTTGGTCTTGAAAACAAAAAAGAAGAAATTCTTAATTTTTTAAGTTCAAAATTACAAACTAAACAAGTTCCTAATGACTACAGAGAATTACTAGAACTTTCTGTTTTGTTTTTGGGTGGTGATGATTTAGTACAAATGTATAGCATAAAAATTCGTCTACCCGGAGCAATTCATCAGACAAGGTGGATGGCGCGTGCTATAAACTGTTTGAAAATGTTCATGTTGTGGGATCAATTTAAATTTTCAAAAATATCCAAAGCATCTCTTGGTGATATATGTGTATTTATTGTTCGTTTGTACATAAAAGTGTGGGTTGAATGTGTATTAGCAATAGATGCACCGTATAACGACTTACAATTTTTAAGAGATTTAAAATTATATGAAAGTATAGATCAGTCATTTTCAAAAAAAGCTTTCGCAAAATTTGCACACCATTTATGGTATTTGTCAGAAGAGGCGGTTGGATTTACTTTTTTGATGACAATGTTCCAATTGTTGTAAAGGAAAAAATGGTGGAAACATCGCGATATCCAGCGAATACAAATTATTCCAAACGATTTGTTGCCAAAGAAATTGCCGATAAATTTATAGGTTTGTTTATTATTTTACCTAATATTGAAAATGAAAATATAATTTTTACTAGAATGTTGTCTTTATTAATTTTCAGGAAATGAAATAAATTACTTCGTATCAGAGGTCAGTTTAAATATTTTGAACAGATTCAAAATCAATAAAAAATGTTTGAGAAAAATCCAAAAGAATGGCCATTTGATGAAAATTATAAGAATGGAAAAAGGGTTATAGAACACATTAAGGTTGTAAACGATACAACAGAGAGGAGTATGAACCTTGCAAAAGATTTAAAAAATATCTTGACAACAAATGAGGAACAGCAACAATATATTTTTCAGTGTATTCAAGCTCATCGACAATCATTTTCGAATACGACTAAAGAGACGCTAAAACAAAATGTATTAATGTAAAAATTATAAATATCAGTTGGTATATCTAATGTTGTTTTGTAAAATAATTTATAATTAAGATTTTTAAGATTAAAATGTACTATTTTTAAGTTTCAAGGAATACTTCATAGTATATATTAAGGAAACCCTCAATAATTTTCAAAAATACGTATTATTTTGTCTTTTTTTTATATTTATGTTACTTTGTACATTTAAAATGGGTAGTGGGTAAAAAATGAAAATAACCTTTTTTATAGAGTATAATTTTATGGTTATTTCAATATATTAATTTTTTTTCTATAGGTTGTGTGTAATTAGATAAATTGAAAAATAAGTAAAATTTTCAAAAAAAACACGAATTTTCAAAAATTAAGAGGGTCGGTGGCATGGGTATAAACATAAACGTTTGAAATTTTAGGACAAGTATTTCTTTATAAAAAGAAAAAAAATTAGGGGGTTACGAAGTTAGTCCAAAAATATTTGTAAATTAACGGACACCCTAATATATATATATTTATTAAGTAATTATTTATGATATAATACACTTATAAAAAAACTAAAATGACCTTGAATAAAGACATCATTGTAAGCAACTATTCAAAATTATCTGGAAATAATAACATGTTATCTTTTTAATAAACATTACGTTGTAGCGATGTATTAAGTATCATGAAGTATTATTTAGTGTTAGGTGGCTTAGATTAACGTTTGATATAATCGCTAAATAAAAATAGTTTTTCATAGGCAGGTTATATTATTATAGAAAAACCCATAACTTAATAATTTTAGATCATTTTGTTGCAATCATAAATTAACTAGCGTAATAATATTCTCATATATTTAAAGAGTATACGCAAAAACAAAAAAATAGGGATGTGGCAGAACGACGTAAAAATACAACTCGATTGAGAATAAAGAGTCAAATCCTTTATATTGAAGTAATATGGAAAAGTTTTCTGATTTCGAAAAGAGATAAGAGAACTATTTATTTTTTCGAAAAAGATATTTAGGATAAATAGAGAATATATATATATTATTGTAGCACCACCTTTTGGTTGCCATTTGTATCCTAATAGTTTTAAGTAATTACACAATAATCATAATACACACACACACACACACACACACACACACACACACACACACACACACACACACACACACACACACACACACACACACACACACACACACACACACACACACACACACACACACACACACACACACACACATAATAAAAAATCTAATATAAAAATAGAATTGATATTCAAAAATAGACCTTCTAGCCTCAACAATGTAATGATAAAAATATACAACAATATAATAATAATAAAAAAAACTCAACAATATAATAATAAAAAGTACTCACATTTTCTCTAAAATCTTTTCTTTTAAATTAATTTACTCTGAATCAACTCTTACCCTGGCTGGTCAGGGTATTTATATAGGCTAACCTAGCCTATATAAATTAAACAAACAAACAAAATACACGTAATATAATAATGTACACCAATACGGCTATTTGAGCCGATATATAAAAAAAAAACATTTGGTATTAGACCTTCCATTTGTATAAAATTTAATGTTTGTACCCTTTTTTTACCATATAACGACGCGTATTCGACACATCGATTGTTTTTTGTACAACGTATACGAACGACTTTGATTTTTGAATAACATAGGCGTTACCCATTTACGTAATAATATAATAATAATTCAATAAGTAATACTAGTAATAACGTTGTGCGTGTATGTGTGCAGCTGATAGGTCCCATGGTTGTATATACAGGTAAATGCAAGCTAATTAAGCCGGTCGGGTTTTACGTGTTGTGGACTGCGGTGTGGAGAACACTAGAATGTTGTTAGGCCTCAACAAAACAAATGATTTTTTTTTTTAAATTTTTTGTAGCGCATCCTACCTAATTCGATTTCGTCGTTTAAAAATTTGTATTTTTGTATATTTGAATTTGTATTTATATTTGTATTTGTATTTGTATTTATAGTTTTACGTAAAATCAATGTCAAATATTTAAGTACATTAATTATTACACACGTGTATATACAGTGGTCGAAGTGGCTCAAAATAAGTGGAGGGATAAAATACCCCCGTATCCTCCCCTACTTTGACCACTATATATAATTATAAGAGGGATGTATTATTTTGGACGAAATAAGTGGAGAGATACCATTCTCCGTATCCTCCTACCAACTACGACCACTGTGTATATATATATAATAATTAATATACAACGAGTAATCAGTCAAATTAAGCTCAAGGACAAACATTTAAATTTTAAACTTTAAGTAAAAATTATCTACACAAACGTCTTAAAAATCGAAAAATATATCACAAAATTGATGACAACAAAATATCCCAAAACTATTTATATTTCGATCGTTTAAATTCATTCACATCAGTAGTATATGGGTAAACAAATTTCAGGGTATACACACATTTTTAGACATTAAATTATCAAACAAATATTTAATATCCGTATGAAATATGGTATGCATTATTTAGTGTTGGGTGGCATTAATTAAAATTTAATATAATCGTTAAATAATAGTATATAACAATAATAAATAATAATTAACCATAGGAAGTTAATATTATTTTATTAGAAAACCTACAATTTCATAATTTTAGATCATTATGATGCGACAATAAATTAACTAGCATATACCCGCTCATATTCATTATATTTTTATTTTTATTTTTTTAAATTATACGCAAAAACTCAAAAATAGAGATCTGAATATACAACTCATACCTGCGTATATCTTTCAATGCACCACTGATAACAATATATTAGAGTAATCCAAGAGCAAGACCATAACGAATAATTATTTAATAGTAGAGAGTAAATACGATGTAAATTACATAAAGTGAATAATTACAGGATAAATTGGTTACGCGGCGTTAATTACTCAATAAACTACGTATTAATATGATCATTCCAAGATCTTGATATAATTATTATTAAGATTGCATTAAATCAATTAATGTTGTCAGTTGCACGAAAATTCGGATGCAATATGAATATTAATATTACAAGTAAAAATAAATTAGTTGGGTTTGAACACATTTTAATTGAAACTGTTATAAATTTAATTTGAACGTGGAATTTTGTCTTCAGATATGACTTAATTCAGAATTGACAGTTATAAGAACGTAATAAAATCAATAGTTTATACCAAAATATGTTTGTATTTTAGTATACTAGTATGTTAGTATATATTTTAGTGTATTCACTAATACATTTTATGAATTTATCACGGCATCTATTTACTCAAAACGGTTATAATAATGATTTGATGACTAACAATAATTATTATTAAAACACTATGTTTATAAAAATATATTGCATTAAATTAAAATACAATAGTTACGTTAATTAATTAACTCATATAATTTCCAACAGGTTAATAAACTATAATTTACCTAACTGTAATAATTACTGAATAAGGCCAGTTAGACAAAATTGTATAAGATACGAATTTTTTTTTACTATTTCGAATTTGGCATTGAACCAACATGTGAGTATATAAGTTAATTTTCGGTTTTAGTATATTTTATGATCTGTAAATTAAGGTGTAATATAATGTGATCTACAAATATAAGTGAAAGTTTTTAACATGTAAATCTATTTAAATCATTTTGTAATAAATGTTTATAATATATACATTTTTATTCAAAAAAATACTCGAAAACTTTAATGTTCGTGGCTATTTTTAAAACAAAACATATTTATCAAAATGCATGGCAGTTCGCTATGTTGTCGGGGTGTTTCATTGAAACCTCGTACTGGTCAACTTTAAATGATTCAGATTAATTTATAAATTTTTTTTACAGTAAATAAAAAATATCTATTTAAAAAAAATGTTTGTAAGTTTTAAAATTATTTTATCGCTAGGAAATATAAAACTAATCTAACCACCAACGCCGTCCAAATAATCACACATCGAAATTTCACTCATCGATCAGATATAAATATATATATTGTAAAACTATAAAAAAATCGTAATTATACATATGTATATATTCATCAAAGATAACTAATATTTATAGACCACATATTACATCAATTATCGAATTCTCTTATCTTTAAATTGTACACTGAGAACTTTGATAATTATTTATACCAAACATATAAATACACTCAACAACGCTATTATAATTATTATTATTATTATTTTTTTTTTAAATTATTGAAATTGTGATGGACTATTAATTAAAATTAATTTTTGACTATCTAAACATTTTTGATAATTTCTTAATACAATTAATAAATTCGAACATTATAATCAAATACTTCAGTATTATGTTGTATAATTATATTATACAATTTCTTATATATATATATGTATTATTATATATTATTTATTTATTTATTTATTTATATATCCACACGATATGGATAAGATTTTTAATAATATTTAATATTTATAAAAATTAAAGAAAACAACAGTAAAGATCATTCATAATTTATGTCTGAGTTGAAAACAACATTGACATACAAGATTGGAATTGAGTTTAGAAATCTTTCCATTAAAAAAAACTACTTTTTCTAATAAAAAGTTTATTAATATAATATGATGTTTACTTTAAAAAAAAAAGTATTATTATTGCGATATAACCAAAGGTGGAATAAATGGGGTTTGACAGTGGCGTTATTGCACCAAGATGTCATGTTCGCGTGCAATTCTGAATTTTGATTTTTTTAAATTTTTTATTATAGAAAAAGTAAATTGATATAATTACTCACCATAATAAAAACCATGTGTTTTTTTATTGTTTATGTCAATTTAAGGTGTTTGGAATACTAGATATTCATAATTCATTTGTCGTATTGGAAACTGTCTTATAATTAAAATAACGTTTTGTGGTTTTATATCTTACTAAATTATAATAAAAATAAAAACACAATAATAATAATAACTAATACCCAACTAATATAGTAGTGAAAATAAAATAAAAATCAAATAAAGTGTAAAAAGGATATACAAAAAAAAAAAAAAATTAAAAATTAAGAAATAAAAATGAAGAGAAATAAAATAATTAACAAATAGAAATAAAATAAAAATTATAATTTAATACTCGTAAATAAAAAAATATAAATATATTTAAATAAATAAATAATATATATATATATGTATATATGTATATATATTTATGTATGCTTAAATATACAAAAAGCCATTGAGTATTACGTTGATTAAAGAAAAAAGAAAGAAAATATAAAAGTTGTTGTATATGTGTGTCTATTATTACCGGTTTTGACAAAATGTCATCATCAGGTTAATATATAATATAGTGTATTATATTATATTTTATTTGTAGTTTTATATTTGTTGTTTAATAGTAGTTTATAAACATAATATCGACGTATGTCAAAGCCCCCGTTTACATATTACAATCTAAATTTTTATAAAATAAAAATCATTGGATCAAACAAAGTCAAAGCGAAGTCATTATTATCATAGTATCATCGCTTGCATTATTCGTTTTGTTTTTCATTTGATTTCATCACACTGGATTTTCCAAGTAAAGTTCAATGTCGACAATATTTTGCGTGACTAAGATTATATACATACATGTTTTATGCACATGCATACATAAATATAATGTACCCCATACGACCGTGTAATTTGAATGCCTACGCCACACCAATTCGAAATCCCAAAAACAGATTTATATACTATAATGTTGTCCTGCGAGCCACTTTCTCGCACACACGTGGTTTACGCGGGTTCCCGTGGCACACATTTAAATAATATATATGCATTTAATAATAATAATAACTGCATATACGCGTGCGCGCGCACACACACACACACACACACACACACACACACACACACACACACACACACACACACACACACGGTTTACCCTCGCCCACTCGGTATCGCGACAAGAATATTTTAAACACAATCCTTCGGAGTCGAACTTATAACAACATATTTCGAGTAGACACTACACATACACATACACATATTCTCACCCAACTCTATCGCCATCATATGATTAAAACGATATATCACTTCTTTGTGCGATGCATATCAGCAGCAGCTGGAAATAGCATGAAAGCAGACCTGTGGCTTGTACATATACGATATCGTATATGCCCCCTAGCATCGTAGGATTCTGTCCTGCAGCGGTCATGCGACTCGTAAAATATATTTTCAGAATAAGTACATATATATATGTATACGCATCCACCATTGTAAACTATATAATATGTACCGATTACTTTATTGTAAACGTTTATTTTGATCTCAATTATTTTATACACTCGAATTGCCAGTGGCTCGTGGAAATGTGGAAATAATATAACTGTGCCCAAAGTCTATATTTTGAGATTTATTTCAAAACAAGACTTACGGACTGGGAAACCTATTTGAGACCAAAATTGTGTGTTTTCAAAAACGTTAATGTACCTGCAGATTGTGTATGTGTGATACGGTCCAGTAGACTTGTGTGGTGTTCTGAAATGTTGCGGTAAAATTACCAAATCCAAAATCGATTTCTATGGCCAAATAGTTAGTAATATATATTTATAAAGATGAATTTGAGGAATAAATTTGTTCGGTTATGACATACGTGGTTAGATTCACTTTATACTCAATAGACTATAACACGATAAATGAGAAAGGCCAAACTTACAATGAAAATACTGTGTAAAATAGCGGAACAAGAAATTTAAGAGAGAAAATGGATATAAGTATACTTTTACTTACGCACATATACAAAAAAAAATTATGTACATGATTTACGTAGTTAATTATATTTGTAAATATGTTATAAATATAATACAAATATATTACAACAATAAATACAAATATATTACAACAAAAAATATATATCAACTATAACACTATAGTACACGTATTTTTTTCTTAACAAATACAAAACTAAAACCATAATATATGTATTTACATTTATATATAACAACAATCCTATCATAATTAGTAATTTCTAATTTTCTAGCCTCTATTTAATTTTTCATTTTTAGATAGTTGGTGCAATGACAGGCTGTCTCTCTCAACATTTATAAGAAATATACTGAGACTTTCACAAATCACATTCGAAACAATATGCAGTATAATATTGATAGTATGCTGACCACAGTCAATACACGCACACTTATACACATAAATGGGCTATATGGAGAAAACATATATTTCGTTATTAAAAATATTATTATTATTTATAGGTGTTTTCTGTTAATTTTTTTTCCGAAAAAGTATATATTTTATTTTTATTCATACTGCGTTTCATATTAAAACCAAATAAAAAGAATGCACTTGAAATTATTATTATACGTTTGGATCAAGAACGTAGTTAAATTAAAACGTTAAACTAGGTTAAATACGAAAAAATCATACTTTTCGATCATCAATCACTAACAACAACAAATAACAGATTCAAAACATTAGTTTAATGACTAGTTCTCTTTATACAAAAAAAAAATTTTTCAAATTTATTAATGAGACAAATGCACTGGCATTACTATTAAACCAACTATTGGTATTGTAATATGCTGTTACGACTTAAATTTATTGTATTACATTCTGACAAATTGGCTATCTCATTACTATATTATATATGTATATATTTTATTATAAATAAACGCTATATTTTAAGAACAATATTTAATGTAAAAAAAAAATATTACTTAATTAATAAAAACATTCGTTTAATAAAATTATAAGAAAACTTTCCAGAAGTCAGTATATTTTTAAATCAACAACTAGTAACATCATTAAAATAAATGAGAAAATCCAAATATATCATTTTTAAACTAAAGAATTTAGGTATCGTGTTTATGATGTTTTTCATTAATTAATAGTATCTTAAAATTAAACGTAATTGTCTCAAGTAATAATAAAATAAGTACCATATTATATTAATATCATAGAATTTCATCCCTTATCCCTTAATAATTAACGTTATATATATATTTTTTACCATTTTAGGTTTTAAATTATAAAACAGTTTATATGATAAAGTATATACTATGAATAAAAAAATAAAAGTATATATAAGGCGATACATCCAATGAAGTTGTATATTTATAACATATTGCAGCGAGTACACTTCAAATATCATTTGTATATGAATGAAAAGTTTCTAAGGATCACGTGTTCGAAAGTACATGAAGATAATGTGTACAAAATATAAGTTTATTAAAAATGTTGTTTTAAATTATCAATTTAAGTTATCATTAAAAATAAATAAATATTTATTTTCAAAAGTCCATTAAAACTATGATTTGAAATGCATGATTATGCTTACAATTTAAATTAATGAGCAAATGCTCTTAAAAATCAATTTGTATTCTACTGATAATTTAATATGAACACGTTTATGTAATATGAACTATGTTTACACTGATGTTTTCAATTATTTTGGTTTTCCGCACACATACTATCATTTTTATGACAATTACAGTGTTGCACTGAAATTTTTGCAGATGTATCAAATTTTAATAATTTTATATATTTTGTATCATTGTTAGTTGAAAATGATGTTCCATTAATATCGTAATATTAACGACAAACATCTATAAGTCTTCTTTATTCGCAATAAATCTTCTCCATATGATTTTATGACTTCACCGCATTGCTCTTGAATTAATACTATTCGTTAAATAAGTAAAGCGTAAAGTGTTGTTAAGAAACAATTTGATATAAGTCATAGTTAATCGTCAAATGATTACTTTAAATATATGTTGTTGAAATACGAAATTCTTTAATTCACATAAAAACGCACTTGGTTGAATTAACGCGTTTATTTTTTTTTTATTTATTTTGTAATGTAACTTACATCATTTTTACTAAACATTTTTGGAGGGAAAAATATAAATTTAACGAAACTAATAAACGTCTTTCATTGTAATTAAGGTAAATAAATTAGATCTTTAGTTTAATTGGACGCAGTGTATTACCAGCTCAGTAGTACAACAATAATGTTTTATAACTGTGTAACGAAAAAAACAAGCGTGTAATTTGAAGAATACGGAGAGTAAATTTTTATTACGTCTCTTGGTTCATTTAGATCTAAATTAAAAATAATAATATTTTGCTAAGTTATAGGAACGGTAATAATTATCAAACATGTAAGCTAATATTATGATATTTTTCTATTAGTTGATATTTTGGCAGTGATTTGTGTAAGTTATAATACTTACTTATAAATTTATCGTAGAATATCGTAATTCATATAAAAAATCAATTTAAATAAAAAAAAAAACCATATTTGCTGAAATTTAATTTTAAAATAAAATTCAGAACAATTTGTACACATAAATTTTCCTTTAACTATAATCACATGCATAATGAATGGTAAATACGTTTACGTAACACGTATTTACTTACATTTTAGATATGTCCCTCTACCTATCTTTATAATTTATTGACATGATTACCAATATAAATATATACAATTATAATCAATTTTTAAATCTGAATTTGTAATATTTATTTTTCAAAACAATAATAGGTTTTAATTAAGTACTAAACGTATATACTTAATTTAGAAATTTTAACAACATTTTAAGTTTGTAAGTACTTGTATAATTATAAAATAAAGGTAGTAAAATTGCATACGAATACAGCAGTGTTAATATTTAATATGCAGTATCATAATTCTTAAAAAAAATTATTCAATGCTGAATTAAAAGGCAATATCTTTCTAAAATGTTTCAAGTCTCCGCTTAATTTTTATTTTTATTGGTGAAAAATGCTATATTGTTATTGGAGGAAAACGGAAATGGATGTTTTAGTTTTTTACTCTCTGTCAGCTGTGTGTGACAATCGAACTGTTTGATGTTTTATTTAGACTATAAATGAAACGATTATGATTATTTATATTTATTATTTTTTACCATCGAATGTAAGTATTAATTTCAATTATATTTTTTTATATTTGTTGTTAAATATTGGTTTAATTAAACGTTTATGGTACCTGCTTATCTTTAATTTACATCGGAAATACGTAAAATTAATAAATTCGTGCCATATTATATACACACTGTATAATTGCGCGTAACCTCAAAACATTACTGTAGTTAAACAATAAATTATAATTTATATTTAAATCTTAAGAATAAACATATTTAGCTATTAAATGATATTTATGAATTCACATTTTATGGTTATTATACTATTATGTCTATACTATAATGTCTTAAAAAAAATACACACACACATAGATATATAAGTGTGTGTGTGTGTGTGTGTGTGTGTGTGTGTGTGTGTGTGTGTGTGTGTGTGTGTGTGTGTGTGTGTGTGTGTGTGTGTGTGTGTGTGTGTGTGTGTGTGTGTGTGTGTGTTATCGGCAAAGTGAATAATTAGGCATTATGAATAATTCCTAACAAAGGAAATGTAAAAATACTTATTTGTAGTTTGAAACGATAATCATTATTAACACAAATAATACAAATGCACTACACTTGCGATCTAAAGCAAAATTCAACCTGGAAAATTAAAGTAAAAAGATAAGCAAATGGACAAATAAACCACTCCTACCAGCTAAAGTGAATTCTACTATAAAGATTCCCATTCCAGATGTTAATAAAGGATGAGGAGATGCAAGGAATATATTGGCGATTGTTTTAAAGGTAAGGGAAAAAAGAATAAATAAATAATTTGTTAGTATAAAAAATTGTTTTTATTTTAAATTATGTTTTTCAGGATGATGACTTTTACCAAGTTGGTACAAAGGACGGTGTAATAAAACAATTATATAGTAGAAGTCAATTTACAGTATGCCAGAAGAATTAATTAGCTATTAACGAGGTACCCCAAAAAGAAGTTGCCCTTAGAACAGTTGCAACCAAATAATCCTTGGGCATAGGTTAAGATTTTCTAAAATGTTCTTGTAAAAATAAATGTATAAACAAAACGTTTTTTGTCTAGTGCCTAATTATTCACATTGTCTCTAACATACATATATATATATATACACACATACAGTACAGTTCTTGGCAAAATATCTACAACAGTTGTTGTCGGAAATCGTTTTCTTTTCATCAGAAATATGCTAACACGGTTGTTGTGACATTGTTATAAGATTTTTCAATCGCTAATAAATTTATGATGCAATTGTAATCGTTTAACTTGTATATAAAGGTCGAGGTAAGAATAAATTATATTTAAATTTTTCAATGACTAAATATCGATTTATTTGTACATATCTCAATTGTACATTATAATGCAAGTGTTTTTATTTATAAAAAAATTATTGAAATATATACATTATTGTTTAAATAAAACAATTAACATAATTACATTAATTAATATTATATTACATAATATAGGTCACTATATACTAACTTAATATTTGTAAATAATTACAAATGAAAACAATTATTGTTATTAGTTCAACCATTGTTGAAAAGTAATTTTTTTTAATGGAAACGTGTATAAAATTGATTAAGAATAAGTACTCAAAAACTGTTCTCTTAATTTGGTGGCCGTTCTAAAAATATCTATAGGATGTCAACGTATTGAATAACGAAGATATTTTGACATTTGTAATTGAAAAGAGACAATTTGTATTAAAACAAAATCTTAAAAAATAAATAAACAATGTGAATTTCTATTTATTATGAACAATAAAAAAAAAATTTAAATGTATGAACTGGGTGTAATGGAATCAAATTTATAGCTTTGATCTCTTTACAACTATTTTAACAAAATTATTATGAAATTCAGTCCCCGCAAATAATTTGATCTTACTCACGTGTCTATGTAATAAATTATATTATTACAAGTATTCGTGAATGTTATGAAAATCAATTCCAATAGTTACGTTATGCCAATGAAAGAATAACCGAATTAATTCCCATTCGAATTTCGTAATCTCCATCCTATTGACCGCATTGGTTCCCATATCGTCAACTTGAAATACATAAAAAATATATATAATTTGTTTCCATAAAATGCATTTTTATAGACATTTTTATAGATACTGTTACCTACCCAAAGTGATCTTTTACGAAAAATCAGAGTTAACTTTTAATTTTTGGAACAAAACAAGGAGTTCCAATTACATAAAGTAGATTACTTTCTGAAATACACAATAACTTCTGAGAATATTATAAACAGTTAAGTACTATGGAAAAAACGACTTTCACAAAAATCGTAAATAAAAAACATACGAAATATGTTGGATTTTAAATTGTGCATGGCTGCGTATGACTGAATAAGGAGTGTATGCAATCGTGTTGTACTTTAATTAAAAAGTGGAAAGCAATCGTTGAGGATCCCGTATTTGAAAAAGATCCAATTTGATATCAGCTTACATAAAAACTTTATTAAAAGCCTACATTTCAATGAATCCTCTATATTTATATACAAACATTACGATGATTGATATGTTTGATAAATGATCACGCGGCGTGGCCATCATGCGAATAAATTAGACCGTTGTGCGTAAATGCATAACTGTTATAAAAGACAAACACTAATTTCAACAACTATATTACATTACCATCATTCTAAATATATTATGCGACTTTCAGACGGCGATTAATGTTTTCGTTTGGACAACATTAAAATCTACGAATTTCATATTTTAAACTAACAGTTTTAATTTGGTCAAGGCATATTTGCATTGAAGTCTACATCATTATACAAAGTGCAACATTATTTAAAAAAGTGTAAAACTGTACTCTAACACACAAGATGACTTGCAGAATATATTGTGCTATTATACGAGATTCAGAAGTAAAATATTAAAAGTAACACTGCTTATGTGGGTTTTGACCGAAACCTTTTTTCAGAGACTTATCGTGTGTGACGTCCCATCAGCGAATAAATTATTACGTTTATTTCGACTACGTAATGTTTGGTTTTTCCTAGTGCTCATCAGTCGTGGGAAAAAGAATATTTTATGGCATGAGAGATATTGCCAAGATAAACTTATCTCTCTTCTCGCTGCGAATATGTGGCAAATTTTCCTATGAAACCAATTTGTTTCGAACACGCGCCGCGGAAAAGTTAAAATTCGGTGTAAAACGTTCCCCGGAGGATGATTTTCGCAGCGGTTGCATATAAATGTCCTATATTATTCATCTAGACAGTTTCTTCAATAACTAGGGAATAGATGAACATTTTTTAGCGTCATGGAAAAACGTCTAAGCGAAAGATTTGTTCCCTCCACAATCACATGACCGTATACACAAACTTTTCTATCCATATGATATATCTGAAAAATATAATATACAATACCGCACGTAACACGTATGCAAATTGTAATGTTAAGACTATTGTTGTTACACCGTTTAGTGATAAATTAATTTTTTTTCCGCTACGTCTGTGATTTTGTTTAAATATTCAGTTAATACTAAACGACTATATCAAATATTATAATAGTAATTTACCTCATGAACACGTTATGTAATTAATGAAGTTTTTCGTGGTTGGATATGATTTTGAATATATTATAGACTTGAAAAATGATCCGGATTCTATGAAAAAACTGATAGGTTAGTAATAATTTTTATTGATATACAATATCTACACATTTTGAGTATTACTTAACTGGTTCTTTTTATGAATCGATTTTTGTTATGTGTACGTGATTTAAAAATAATATTAGACCATAAATCAACTCATCAATTTATATAATTTATTTCATATGAATTAAATATATATTATATTAATTAAATAAAAATTCCAACAATACTTTTAAATTAATAACTTTATAAACATCTTTAAAAATATTTTGGTTGTCCATTACCGAGCAATTGTCTATAACCATATTTATTATTTAATTTTTTTTTACATGAACAATCTACACAATTAGCACATTAAGTTTATATGATGAGAATAATATACATATGAAGGGGTTGATTTAAGCAGCCACCCATTAGTGACTTTTGACTGGTTTATTAATTTTTTATTTATTTATATATTTATTTAATTTTTTAGTATATTTTTTTTTAGAAAAGTATTAGATATTAAAGTTTGGTAAAAGGTCGCGACACCACTTCTTCTTTAACTTGTGGGTAAATTTTTTTGAGAGAGTAGTATAAGAATGGAAAGATCTTGTAATTTTGTATACAAATCTAAAAATTATATTATAGGTAAAAAATAAAATATTATAATATATAGTAACAATTTGACCATAAAACCAATGACGTAACGCAAACGTAATGTGGGCCTTGCAAATTTTTAAAAACCCCCAATAATTGTTTTTAGTTACATACACTGGATGTAATTAATTGATTTACTTTATTTAAAAATTCTTATATACCATAGTATTTGTTTTATTTGAAATTGTATAACATTTATAAAAAAAAATATAATCTCTATAAATATAATTGGAAAATTCATTGACAATAAAAATTACGTAAAAATCATATACAAATTTGAAATATTCTTACATTTTTTCTAAATAAATTAAATTTGAAAATATTAATGTCCTATTCTTTTAATGTTTATTTTTCTTGGGGGTTTTTCAAATTTTCGTGGATTTCCTTCCAATTAATTTAAGAACGCGATAACATTTCGTTTTATTTATTGATTGTTAATGAGCATTAGTTTCTTTTAGACTAATATAATATGTGTACATCCTATTTTATTCATTAATTTAATTAATCACTGAAAAAGATATTTTTTAGTTGCTGCTGTCTTAAACTAAAACGTCAGATTTAGACACCAAATTGTCAATGAAATAGTTTTGTCATTATTAGTTGTCCACAGATAATCGGTACACATGGCTCACTATAATTCGGCTTGTATATTATATTGTTAATTAGAAATATAGCGTTATATTTGCATTCCTTCATTTTACTTTTTTTTTTGTACGTTATTAATAAAACGATTTATTTCAAAAATAAAATAAATTTAAATTTAAAAAAAAACAAATAAAACAAAATAAATCGATGAAAATTCTTGCATCGTTTGAACTTTTATTATGAAATGTTTAGATGTTTTAGATCACAATATATTTGATATATTATTAAGTATATATTAGTGTTATTTTATATAATCAAGTAGAGAACAACGATTCTCTCGTATCTATTATAACTTGCGAACGAACGGCTGGAGTTATATTCATCCGAAAGAACTTGTATACCGTATAATAGCTAAATATGTCTAATAAACACATGCCAATGAGTACCGTTCAATCAATATAGTTTGGTATGTTTTGTTGTTAAGTAATAAATAACAGGCTTCATTATATATGCGACGTACGTCGGTTAAACTGAAGAGAATTCATTTCTTTGCCAAAACACTTACTGGAAATGACACGTGGTTTCCCCGTTGTTTTAATATAGCCTCGATGAACACACGTATATTTATATATAGTAATAATATTCATGACTTAAATAATTTTAATAATTGGAGTTTATAAAAGAGACAATAAAAATGATGTATACCAGCATGAAGTAAGTTTTAATGTTAGGATGAGAAATTCAAGTACATACATGTATTACTAAAATTGCAATAGTTAAATGTTTTTGTGTGTTTAAGTGTTTCATTAAAGATATTTGTAAATGTTTTTTAATCAACAACTTGCTAAAAACGTGTTTGGATACAAAATATGAAAGAAAGGAATAAGCAAAGCTTAGAAATGTGGTTTTCAAAAGAAGCGACAAAATTCTTTGTCAATCATACTCATCTTAACTATGATTTCACATTATATCATCATAATATGTAAACAATTAAGTATGGATATTAATAAAATAATATATGTTAAAGCAATGCAACGATGTATAACTGTGATTGTGGTTAAAAATAACATCAATAAGTCAGTTATACAACTAATTTAACCCGTAGTATGGAAATATAAATTATTATATTACAGATGCAATTGCCAAAACCAAAACGACAGTAATTATTGGCAATATTAATTTTTGTTAATACCTTTATCAATTCAATATCTCTATAAATAGAAGTTATTTCGTACTAAATATTTTAATACACGTTTTTAACGTTATATTATTTTGATCTCTATAAACATTTGCATTTAAAAAAAAATATTTGTTAATATATTTATCAACTGACCTCTTCAATTATAATATGTAGAAATTTCAACTTAAAGACAGGTAAATATATACATTTGAAGTAAGTTATTTGATAAATTTGACAAGAAAAGATAATTTAAATGTATAATAATATAATACATTAAAATAATTTATACAAATGTCATGTTACAAAACATAATATCGTCCGAGCAATAACTGTTGTGTAATATTAAAACTAAAATGCATATATTTAATGTATAATTTTACACACATACGTATGAAAATTTGTATATAAATTGTACATACACGTATATATATATATACGTGTATATGATATTATGTTATGAGTGATGTACTTACTTTTTACCAAAAAATATTACTATCATGCAGCCAGTTAACGTATAATGTGAAAATAACGAAATGGGAAATTCTTTCTTTTGTAACGTGATAACATTCAGTTATGTGTTTCATAAATAATAAAATAAAAAAATCGAAATAATCAAATTTTGAAGTGCATCTTTCGTCTCGCCTTTAACTCACGAAATTCGGTTTCGCGTATATGAGCTTAAGATTTCTTCTAATGGTTTAGGATTTCATGCAGTCTATGCATGTCGGGAAATTAGATTCTTTTACTAAATTAAAAAAAATTGTTATAAGATATAATATATCCTAATATAAAATGACATACCTATAGTCTATACAAAATTGGAAAAAATAAATCGGTCACGTCGAAAAATTTTACTAAATATAAATTATCAACGAATTCGTTTTCGCGAAATCTATACATCTTCATTAGAAACTTAATGGCGTTACATTTTCACCGCCTTCTGTTTTCTTAATCATGACATAAATATACATTATTTACAAAGTTTAACGAATAGTTATATGCAGCAATATATATACGTTCCTAACATAAGTAATATTTATTAATAACCGTTTAAAGTTTAATTATAAAATATAATAATTAGTTTATTTAATATGTACAATATTGAACTTAATAAGTATATTACTCGCACATTGGCGTAACAATAAATATACAACTCGTCTTAAAGTTTGAAACAATGCATTATTATTATTATTTTTAATTTTATTTGACTATTACAATGAAAATGTATTATGTAATTGTTTTTAATGGCTACATTATAAACACTATATTCAACTTCTTTATACGGAATGAAACATTGCGAGTATTCAAAGGACGAACGTTATGTTTTAAGTATTTCTCTAAACATTAAAACCCAACATACATTATTAC
This sequence comes from Schlechtendalia chinensis, assembly GCA_019022885.1. Lineage (NCBI taxonomy): Eukaryota > Metazoa > Arthropoda > Insecta > Hemiptera > Aphididae > Schlechtendalia > Schlechtendalia chinensis. The sequence continues at coordinate 887,346 of CM032339.1, read as the reverse complement.
TTTTTAGATAAATCATATTATATCCTTTTAAACTACTTATCAAATTATTTTGGTGAAAATATGTAACGATTATCAAAACTGCTAATATACATATTAATAATATAATATAATATAGTATTACCTATGACAATATTGTTTTATCTATCAAAACCTAAAAAAACATATATCAATATTTATGAATAATGAAATAGATTTTACTTAAAAGATTTAATTAATTAAATTTAAAAGTCCATGCAAAAGAAAATCGAGACATATTTAACAATTCAAAATATGTTGAAACAATTAACACACTCAGACCGTCTATTTACATACAATAGCGAGTTGGTTTCGGATATTCACTTACCAAATTACAATGCTTTCAATCTTACAATTTCCGGCACACTAAAATTTTGGAATGTCTATTAAATGACTAGAAAACGGTTAAACTTGGAACAAATACAATCAAACTGAGAATTTTAATGCACTCATATATATATATATATATATATATATATATATAGAAATATCCAACTTTGCAATTATTGTCTCAAAACTATATAGATGTCCCGACTAAAACGAACGAGGGGTAAGACAAGCGGTCATCAATGACGAAACTGGGTACCTTGTATATTACCAACTTCAAGCAGGTTCTAAAGTGTATGTTCGATTATTAAACAGTTATCTTTAGTTATTAATTATTTGTTATCAATATTTTAGGCATGTAGTTCCACAAAATCATATAATCTCGTCATTTTCGTAATTGACATCAAAACAGAAAAAAAATTGTTTCGTGAAATTAAATTATGGTTGTTGCTTAGTAGTTCAAATCGATTAAAAACAAATACAACAGATCGTCTTGAAATCAATATTTTTTTTTTTTTTTTTTAATATTATATTATGAAATGATGTACATTTTACGTCAGTTTGGTCAGATTCATAATAAAATACGGAAAATTTTCACAAATGAGATATATAAAATATCGCAATAGGCAAACATATTTTCAATATGTCAAGTTCAAATAAAAACAATAATACTTAAATTGATAGAAATATATATCTTAACAAAATTCTAGTCATTTGAAGTGTATTTATATAAACTTATAATTATTTTGGAAATGTGAATTTTTTTTTTGAAAAAAGTTAATTTTGAAAAATTAACTTACCTAAAGTTTATAGTTTATTCGGACTAATAGATTCTCATTTTCACTGATATATGGTTCGATTAAATTTATAGTAGCACTTGAATTTTTTATTAGCACATACGAAAGTATTGAAGAAAACGGTACATTGCTTTTTATTGTCAATTTGATGAGCGTCTGCATTGTTCTCCATAGATTTCCGTATTAATGTGATTATTTCGTGAACTCAAAAACGACAATTATTATTTAGTTTTACTATTTCTTGCTCTTCAACTAAAGCCAATACTTTAAATAGCATTTCATATCGTCTGAACTATACCATCGTTCATAATTATATATTCTTAACAGTTAAATATTTAAAATATACACACTTCAAAATAAACTTTACTTTGTTTGGCGACTAGGTCACTATTTAAATACTGATTTATGTATTTGTTTAGTACCTAATTTATAAATGTCTAATAAAAAATATGATTATTGTCTATACAATTATATTCTCACTTTTTTAACAGATAAATAAATACTTTAAAAAATTGATAGCCACCCTTTATCCATAATTCTGTCGATGCAATGCTTATGCGCGAACTGCCATACTGCGATTAGCATATTATAAATGTTTGGTTATTTTTAGGCAATATATTGACTATGTTGGTGTTGAAAAAGACATATTTTTAAATTTCGACCAATAAATTGGTCTTTCTATACGAGTATGACTTTTCCGTCCTCCATATTACGTGGCTCCAGAAACCTTTTTTTCATTCCTAATTAAGTGTTATCATGTCAATGTGTATTAAATTATTTATTTGCCATTATTATTATTATTGTTATTACTAATATTAATATTTCTCTTACTTATCGTTGTTCCGTATAAAAATTGTGATTTATGAACTAATTAATATGTATTTCTTGTAAAATTATATGATACATAAGACTACGCCCTTTTATATGCCATAAAAAATATCTACATGATTTGTATATATATATGAATTAATAAAACGTTTATGAAATGAATTTCTTGTTTATATTTGTATTATTATATAATTCAATTCGTCGAATCCTCCGATCATATCTATCTTTAGTCTTCATTTCATTACTCGAAATATCAAACATTTCGACAGAACGTCATGATGTTTTAACGTCAAATTTCCTAAGAAGGGTAATGGTGAATATAAACGCGTATGCTCAACACTATCCGTGCGCGATATTTTGGCCACAAAAAGGTCTTCTAGTTAGTTATAAGAGTATTTCTTACCAGAAAAATGCACATTATCGTTATTGTTTCCAGCTGCCTTTTGTTTGAAACATTTAAAGAGTATCTGAAAATGCAATTATGAAATGTATGCAATTCAATCTGAATTTTTATGAAATATGTATACTAATCTGTACAGATACTAATCTATCTAATAGACTAATCCGATCACAGAAGCTGGGTCCTGCAATTTTATTTTATATCCCTTTCCCGCGTACCCATTATTAAAATAAAGTTTTGATTAAATGAGAACATTTTATTGACTAATCAAATTTATCAAAAAATAATATTTTCGGTAAATATAATATATTCGTCATTCGTTTCATTCTCGTTGTCGTCAAAAGAGACTAAACTCGTATTATGAATAAATGTATGTATATTTTTACAATAATTAATAATAAACATTTTTCTATAGCTGCTTTTACTAAAAAAACTATTTATTTTTGAAATCATCAGGCTTCCGTCTACTCTATCTAAAAATAATTTAATTCGTATATGAATTTATATATAAATTAATCCGATTGTAAGTATTAAAATATAAGAATTGAAACAAAAACGATATTAGTTTCTTTTCGTGTACATATTATATTTGCAGAGTACTTACGGTTATGTATAGAAAAACGGTTTTAAATTATAATATATTGAATAAAATAAAATAAAATAAAATAAAATGAAACGCACATAGAAAACTCGAAGACTAACAAAATGTTTAAAATGAATAACATTATTAAGAAAAATAAACGATAATAGTTCTTTGGAAATCGTTTACTTATATCGATTATAGACCATCAATTGCCGCAGCAGAATTAGAACTTGAGTGTTTATTTTACTTAAGCAACCGTTATTATTACTGTTTGCATGATTCGTTAACATTCCATAGCAAACATATTATAATCTCGATGAAGGATAATAATATAACTCGGATTGATGTTATTTATTTAGATCTATTATACAATATTATGTAATATAAAATACATACGCGCTTTGCATGTTAAGCCTCGTGGGATGCGAGTTCGCGTATGACAATAAGTTCACACAATCGACATTAACTATTATAAACATCTCAAATATTTGATGATTTATATATTGAAATTGCACACTTGTTAACTAAAATACACAATTATCGGACTATAACAATCACATCGAATTCCCAAAGCCTTTACATGAGTGCTTGCTCAAAAGCGTTACATTACAGGTTAAACAAAACAAATTAAATATAGGCATAACCTAAATTATTAAATATTTCTCTTAAACTAAAAAAAATCATGAAAATTAAAAAAAAAATTACCCCTAAGAATTTCATTTTTTAACAGCGTGTATTTGAGATAAGTCTGTAGCTTGAAAAGCTTAGCTTTTAGACAAAATTTTTATGAGTTCCACAAGAGAGATCTAAATACACGTGACCAATATGAAAACCTAACAGTTAGATTATCGTATTAGTCACGAGTGCTTTAGGTCATTGCTTATAAATATACAATTTAGTAATTAAACTAAATATACAATATTTATTCCTGAAGTGATCGTCAGTTTGTTTTTCTGTCTATCGGCGCGAGGATCACAAAACTACGCGATCGGTGCTCAGTGTTGTACGAAGGTAAAATATAAAAAATGTTTGACCTTTTAAATTGTTTTTAATTTATTCAAGAATATTTATTGTCTTTACATGTACAATTAAAAAAAGTTTGTTTTTGTTTAACATTAATTGAAACAACACTTTTAAAACGCACATTGTCAAAAATAAAACAAAATAAAATATCGTAAAATGATCGTAACATCGTACAAATATGAATTTGGAGTACATAAAAATAAAGGTACTTATTTATTTTAAAATTTAAAATCATTTAAAAAAAGAATATTTAATGATGTTTTAATTCGGTTTATTACAACACCCATATATATATATATATATTTGGGTGGTACTTCTTTATGTAGATGAGATATTTTTTTCGAAATATTACAGACATTACCCCTCCATTTTTTTCATTACTATAGAAAAGTAAATTGTATTATATTTGTTGATGATAACTCTACCCCTTTCCGTGTCACAATAGGGTTGAATTATGTCAAAAGTGTGTAGTTTTAGTTTTCACAATTTTTGAACAAAGATCCAACCAACTTAATAACCCCTAACTCAAAGAATATTTCACAAAGATTCCAGTTAAACTCGAAACTTTTACATATAGACCCGGTGAATCAAGAAAATAATGAAAATTATAGACAAACTAGATGTTATTCGCGGATTGAAAGTTGTTAATGATGTAGCGGAACGAGGAATCAAACTGATGGAAGAGTACAATATTGTATTTACCAAAAAAAATCAGAAACAATATATACAAAAGTATGTTGTTATTGGTGATATTAGACTATATCAAATTAATTAAGTTCATTTTATTACATTCAAATATAATTTAATTAAATTTACTATTTTATATAGGTTGTCCAAGATTATCGTAAGAAGTATCCAAGCTGTAAGGAAAATATATTGACAAAAGATTACAACCAGTAACACCAATAATAACCGACATTTATACTAAACATTTCATTTATTTATTTATTTATTTGTAAATAAGTACAGTATTTATGACATTGAAATTTGAAAAAAAAAATTTGTTCTTACTAATAGGGTGTACAATTAATTAATTACTATAGAGTATACAATTTAACATATACACATTTTTAAGCTAAATTTCATAGTTATTAAAATAAACTTAAAAAGTGGTCACCGTAGTATAACCTAATATATAGCTAATTAGGCTATTATATATATATATATATATATTCACAAATTATTTTGTATGTCTAAATCATTATTTATATTTATATTCAATAATTTTTTTTTTTTGGTATTTATCTTTGTTTTTTGATTCTATCTATTTTCATTGCAATAATCATAATTTTTTCTATGTACTCGTATTCTTATTATTTTTTATTTTTACTTTTGTTGGTGTATTTTCTTTTTTACTTTAAACCCAACAATGACTTTTAGCCGAAACCGGTAGTTAATAAATAAACTTTTTACAACTATTCTATATTCTTTAATTTATTTTATAATACTCATTGGCTTTGTTATATATATATATATATATATATATATAAATCTTTTTATTTATTAATAACGAGTATTAATTTATAGTTTTTCTTAGTTTTTTCTTCTTATTTACTTATTAATTATTATTTAGAATAAAGATGAATTGTTTTAAAATTGTTCTTCTGTTAAAAGTCAGAAACACACTCTTGCGTTTAATGGCATAGTCGATATTTATACATTTTTCAATTCAGCTTGAGGAGTAATCGACTTACTATTTCCTCGTACACTAACTAAGATTACTTTGGAATAAAATAAAGTTTTTTTTATTTTATTTATTGTTAAGAGGTTCTTAAAATTAATTTGCGTTTGCTTCCTAACACAATAATGCAATGAAATTGGCAGTTTATTAAAATAAAAGTAAAAATTAATCATTTGAATATATAAATATACACCTGAGTAGCCCAGTAGATATTTATAGGGCAGTTAGATATGTAAAATACATATACAGGTGAAGCGGAACACGAGAATTTCGTGATTGATCAAAGTGAATTAATTTAATTTAATGATCAAATAATTTGGTACTATAAATACAAAGGTGCACAAAGCTGGACATTTCACATATAGTAGTTACATGTTCAAACGTTTGGAGAATTAATCAATATGAATAATGTAACAAAAGGCGCTAGTTGAAAGGTTAGATTTTTTCATTATAAGCGACCATAAGTGATGAAAATAAAATTATACTGTTACAAGTCAAATCCAATACAAAATTAAAATCTTATTTAATAGCATATTTTGACGACTTACGTTTTCCATCTTACCGTTATCTAACTTGACCTAACCGAATGCGTCAGTATGCTCATTTTCCGCATTTTCTTGTTCAAAATATTTAGATTAAAATTACAAGCATTAAATCCCATGACATTCAACGTTTTCTATAATAATAATGTAATATCAATTAACTATTGGTCGTCATCGTCATCGTCGTCGTCATAATCAACAACATCATCATTAACTTTTATAGCAAATAATACGTAGCTTAAGTATAATATGTAATATATATTACAAATAATACATGTCTTAAGTCCAAGGAAATTAAATAATATCCTTATTAGTTCAATATGGATATTTTAAACAAATTTCATAAAATGTTGAAAAAATATTTGAAAATTTCAATAAATTTTACTTTTTCTATATTATTAATTATAACACTTCACTTCGTCTGTCTAACATTCCTAAAACCCACGCATTCTACTTTATATACATTTTTACCCAATACATTAAATTATATACTATTATATTCCAGTGCTCTATAATTAACTTCCAACTGAGAATAAGGAAACCAAAATACAGTTTACTTATTTTAAAAAAAAAATAGACACTTCTTATTCTTATCTTTAGAAAACAATTATTATACGGGACAAAATAAAAAATAGCCGTATAAAATCATTTGAATACTTTAACCATTTTAAGAAGAAAAATATATTCAAAATGCCTAAAAAAGTATTAATGTGAAAACGTTCTTTGAAATGAAAAGTCATATATATCGATAATATACTCATAGGTTTATACTCAAACTTACGCGTAAATATCTGTTCTATATCCTATACGAAATACAAATGTACAAATGACGAACGATGTTTACGTACTTAGAGAGTTTTCTCTTTATGATCATTGATTGAATTAACTTGATGGGTTTGACATAATATCAACCAACTTTGTTCACTTAGGTCTTGCGAAATACTCATTACCGCCACGCTAAACTTAAATATACACAATGTCGGTCTTAATTGTGCGAGACGAACGTACATGTATCGAATACGGGCAAACTGTTGCTTCTGCAATTAGAATGGTTTGTATTTGTACTGAAATGGAACACCTAAACACAAAAACAAACGATTCTAATTTTACACCTTTTTTAGAATAATATTATAAAAAAAAATATTTAAAAAAAAGAAAAAGAAAAGATAAAATGAACGAAACTTTTAAGTAAAACAAAAATCGTATATCACAATAAAAAAACAAGCCTAAAATTGATTTCACATATTTATTGTGACCTATCAACGAACCCCATCCACGAACCGTATCTAATATACACTTATAAAATACATAATATTATATATAGCTGATTATCGTACGAAATAAAAATGCAAATTAACTTCTGGTCAATCTTATCGTGTGACTTTATTAAACTGAAATAGGTTACTTTAAAGTAACTCATTTTTTCAATTTTGAATACAAAGATTTTATGAAGAATTTGGTTTAAATTTAATTGTTTATTTATAGATCATATTTGAATTTTTAGTATATAAAATATTACTTAATACTCGATTTCATTTTATTAGGCTAATATCTGACTTAAACAAACATTTAACATTTTTATTTTTTATAACGTTTCTAACAGTTAGATTATTCACCGATGCACTATAAATTATAAAATAAGAAACATGGAAAATATGATTTTAATTATGTTTATACAATGCATGGATTCCGTTATATAGTGTAAAATAAACGATAACATTGCAAAATCACAATTGTACTGATTGTACAGACTCGGATTTACAAATGTAAATATTATGAACGGTGTTAAGTGTTTATATACATTATATTAATGATTTAATATATATAACATATTTTATGTGAATATTTCGCTGTTTTTTAACGCGTATGTGCATAAACATCCAAATTCTATTTTTATAGTAGCGTTTAATTTAAAAATTCAAAACTCGCTAGAAACAAATCGAAACCACTATTGCAGGCTGAAAACGTTTGAAACGACCGTCTCGACATATTATTATCGGATTCTCGTCCGGCCGACTACGTCGGGTAAAACCTTAGCCAGACGGCGGTGGGGGTCGGGGAGGCTTGAGAGTGAGCGTCAACGAATGCGGGTTAACGTGCCGTCCTGTACCTGGCACCGTACCGAAATATCGGTACACGCCGTCGTCTCGGCGTGGAGGGTCGGCGATGGTGCAGGTACATACGTACGACGCACGGCGGTATCGTCGACGCGATTACGACACGACACCGCGAACAATAAACGTCTCACGCGAGTCGGTCCGACCGGATCTCGCAACGACGTCGATGACGTGACGGTAAAATCGTAACGGTCGTAACTCGTTCGTTTCGCGGACCGTCGTCCGTGCGGATACGTCGTCGTCGTCGTCGTCGTCGTCGACGGTTCGTCGCCCGCCGCGGGTTCGTGCCGCCGTATGGGAAACACCGAGAGCAATGTGGCCAGCGGCGTCAAGAAGCAAGTGGACACGTCGTCCCTGCAGATATACAATCTTGTCGACCTGAAAGGTTCGTACGCGGAACACGTCTCGCGGTACTTATTCAAATATATCTTATTCTTGTCCAACCGCCTTTTTCCACCAAATATTTGTCACCCTGATCATCAAGTCTTATTCAACACGATCTCCCGCGTGATCATAGGCGCAAATAAGGGAAGGCGGGCTAAGCCCATATATTTCACGTCAGTCAACATTGTTATGTATTACGATTTTTTTGAGGTTTTTGAACTGGTATAAAACTCTCATAAGTGTGTTTGGGATGGATTTAGACTTCAGCTCATTATACAGGAATTAAAATGATTTCAGTACTGCAAAAAGACGATCATAAACAATATAAATTCATTTATAAGAAAAAAAATGAATGTTACTCACGTTGCTATGGTTCATTTAATTGCCAAAATAAATAAAAACAACATAACAGTATATTATTAAATATTTCAATAAAAAACAATATTTTTATTTAAAATTTATTTATTAGAATGAATAATGATAATTATTTTGTACAATATTTTTTTACACAATTATATTATTTAAAAATAATAATGTTTAATTATTTTTTATGTTAACTATATCTATTAATATTTATCATTAATAATTTAATAATTTTAAACTATATAGTTATAAATTAGTATAATTACAAAATATTTAATTAAATAACTAGACTTTAATGATAATTCGTATTTTGTACATTACGTGTATATAATTCGCGAATATACAATTTCGGACTTTGAAAATAACATATTTAATATCATATATAATGTATGACCAGTTATGTTATTTTTTTCCATTTTTTTTTTTTTTTTGCTTGTAGTTGGTTTACTTATTGTTATTATTAATTATTTTGGGCATACACTTAACACACAGGTAGGCACACACGATAAATCTGCTCCAAACACCATAACCTCCTCATCTATCCCGTCACTTCACATAGACCTTATAGTTATGACACAGCTTTCGTCGTGTTAATACATTTTTCAAACAAGATATTTTACGCGGTATCATGCTGCTCGCTTTAGTTAAACTTAAGTTGTAACTGCCCCGGAAGATTAATTCAAATACGACAAGAACAATGTATTTATTTAGATGAATGAGAAAAACAAACACAACCTACTTGAAAATATTATAACAATATTGTATTTGTATATAATTACGTGCAAGTACGAACCGTATAACCTATACTCCTATTATATTTATATTTATATTTAATATTACACACTACTTTTTATATACAAATATTTTTAAATATGGTCTTATTTATTTTTAATATAAACGAGTAAATTTAACAAATAGTGTATAGATCAAAATTTTAATCTAAGATATCAGTATTTAGTTATATTGTGGCGGATAACCGATGTTATCGATAAAGCACCATATCATACAATATTTCATATATGTACCTTTTTGGGACATAAAATATTATTAGAAACGACCAATTAATTAATATTTATGGTATTTATAAACGATGTTATACAAATACCAGTCAAAATTATTTGTTACAATTTTTTTTAAATTTTATATTTATTTTAACTTTTAATAATCTTATAAAAATTATGTTAAACAGTTAACATTACGTTCTTTATATAATATTTTCCACATAATGTAGATCTTTATAAGTCCTTATTTTTTATTGAGATGTCAATTCAAACAATAAGATATTTTAATAAAATTAATAATAAATATGGTTTTGTTAAACGATTTCGACCTTTACACTTATTAAAATTAAATATTTGTATTTTAACCTTTTTTTTGATAAAAAAAATATTAATATTATTATTAATACAATTTAATATAATAATTATTTTATTAAATATTTATAAAAACAAGTATTATCTTATAAAAAACCAAGTTCATTTGTTGATTAAATTATTTCGTGTTCATATATTGATAATATCAAATGAAAACTAATCATTTTAGAGCTACTGAACTTTACGTAATTCATAATAACTAATGAATTGTACAATATGAATTTGTATAATTTATTTTGATAAGTTTTATACAATTTTAAGAACCCTTTTGATTAAAGGGTAAAGTTTGAAATTAAGCGATTAAAGTTGTGCATGATATTTTATAATCCAAAATAATTTTGAATTTCCATGAGTAAAATTTATATATCTTTTTAGATACATACAACATAATTAAAATGTTATGAAATCAATTAATTCAGTATTGTTAAAGCATCAAACAGTTTATAACATCAAATTGAAATGACAAATTATTATAATTTAGATTGAATACTTCAATAGTTGATTAATGTATTATAGTTGCTTACTAATACGATGAACCATATGAACTACTTTTACTAAACTGAATAATATGATAATGTTCGAAAACAATTTTCACTAATAATAATAATAATAATAATAATAATAATAATAACAATATTTTCAAAATCATTTTTGAATTTAATAATATGAGTATTACTAATGTCATAAACTATATAATAATAAAAAAAAAGTTTTAAACTAATTATTAGACATTTGTAACATATTTTTACTTTTGTATCATATGTTTTGTGATTTTTTTTTTGTTCGTAAAATATCAGTGGCGTATCCAAAGAGGTGCAGCGGGTCATGCCCCCCTCCCATCGATCATATCAACGTTCTACATTTTTTTTAAAAATACATTGGGTAATCATTTTTTTCAACTTTGTAAACAATTTAGATATAACGGATGTAAATACTTATTAAAGATATCTCCAATGATATTTATATTTGTATATAAACATGAAAATATTTATGTATTTTTAAAAAATGATACAAACTATCTAAATATATATATATATATATACATATAATGGCAACCATGACAAATAATCGTTTAAAAACGGAACACTTCAACAAATAAAAATTATGTTAGCGTTGAACTAAAATATATTGGATAATAATTTATTAAATAAATATTAAATATTTATATTATATGTATAATATAAATTAATAATCCGCTGTTTAAAAAAAAAAAAATATCTATATATATATATAAACACACACACACACCACACACACACACACACACACACACACACACACACACACACATACACACACACACACACATACATACACATACATATATATATTTATATAAATGTATACTTAAATATACAATTGGCCAATGAGTATTACGTTGATTAAAGAAAAAAGAAAGAAAATATAAAAGTTGTTGTATATGTGTGTTTAATACTACTGGTTTCGACAAATTGCTATCATCAGGTTATTACAAATAAAATACAACTGAAGAATAAATTAAAATTAAAGTTAATAAGAAAAAATTGTATAGAGAAATAAGACAGAAATTACATAGAGAATAATATGCATATTACAATAAAAAGACATATAGTTAGGTGAAAAGAAAAAAAAAATTATATAATAAAAATATATCAAAAAGCAATAAAAATTGTGTGTATAATGAAAACAACTATGATGTGATATTAGCATTATCTAATATACATTGATATAGAATGTTATTATTAAAATCTGTTTGTACATTTAAGATATTTTTAAATTTATTGTGTTTAATTTCTTTATAAATATGTAATTCTTCCAAAACGGAATTGATATAATATTATGTTGTATACTTAAAATTTCTAAGTTATTATGTATATTAAAAGTAATAAGATGATTATTTTTTAAAACATGTTTTGCAAAATTTGAATTTGGATTAGTTTTTTTAAATCTTATTTCATTAATGTGTTCTTTATATCTTATATTAAAATTTTTATTCATTTTACCAACATAAAACTTATTACAACTACATTTAAAATTTGTAAATACCAGAAAAATTAAATTTATTGAAATTATTATTTGGTAATTATTTTATTTTATAATTTATTTGTTTGATTAAATTATTATTAGTATTAAATGCGATTTTAATATTATTTACATTATTATTTAAAATTTTGCGAATTTTTATGATAATACATTTTGATATTTCATACTACAATAATTAATTACATTATTTATTTGTTTAGGACTTTTTATGTTTCTTTATTTTTTTATGTATTCTATTGATTGTGTTTAATATATATTTATTTTTAAGTGCGATATCATATATAATATTAAGTTCATGTTAAGTTTTTACTCTTTATTTGTGTTTTCTTTTATTTTTACTACTATATATATATATATATATAAATGAATATACATTTATCTGTCTGTCTGTCTGTATGTATGTCCCACATGCGTTCCTAAACTGTTAATCAGATCGTTATAAAACTTGTGCATACCTTCACGAAGGTTTCTGTAATATAAAATTTAAATATATATATATATATATATTTATTTATTTATTTATTTATAAATATTTATACTGTTTTTTTAAATAATGAATATATTGAAAAATTTTAATTAATTAAAAATAGCAATCTGCGTAACCCTAATTTTTTAAAATGCGTATATAAACGAGATCATTAATAATAATTTTTTTTATAATTTATGATCAAGAATTTTTAAAGAAATTTAACGTTCAAAGAAAAATATACTGCGTCTATTTTTTACAAAATTTAAATTTATGTAATTATAACGATACTAAAGTTTATCAATATGGTTTGATAAAAGAATATCGATTGCAACGAAATTGAATATTGTTACTTTCAATATTTCGTTATAAAAGCTGTCTTCGTCAGTAGCCATATTACATGTATAATATAAAATATATAAACAATTAATTCGGTACAAGAAAATTGTATACAGAACTAATATTAATCTGTACAATATAGTTATCATTTTTCCCACTATCTTCATATTCGTTTATTCGTTATTTGTATATTAATTTTATTCGTTAAAATTCATGCTTGTTTGAACAAAACATTTGTAATTATATGCACATATATCACTATTATTATAATCATTATCAGTAAAAATCATTTTACGTATTGCTGTATGCATGTACAACACCATATGAAATTATTTCGTACATTTTATTTTAAATAAAAATATACTGATTCTCCTACTGATTGCTTTCTTCCGATCCGACCCAACCTATTTTCTCAATCATCTTTGCATTATAAGAGATTATAATTTATATTATAAATTATATTCACAGATATAATAAAAAGTAAAGTACGAGCAATAAGGTAAGAAAAAACGTTCTATTTATTTTCTTTTGATTTTTCCTTTATTTTATTTTTTTTAATACAATTGGCTTAAGTAATTCATTTTGAACTTTATCTATAACAAAATTGTAATAATATAATGCTATACAATTATCTGTTCTATAACTAAACGCGTGTTTGTTTGTATTGGTTTATAGGATGCGGTCTACTTGTGGACTTGATGAAGAAAGCAGTGCAGACGAAAAATTTCGCCGAGTTGGACAACGCAATTAAAACCCAAGTGGAACCGATGTTATACAACAAAGGCGAAGGTAGGATGATACCGATTGCTAAACTTGTGTTGCTGAGAAATCGTGAACGATCCAGAGCGAGATGGGTTAGTGAAAAATGTTTATTAATTAAACTACCTGCAATTATTTTTACATTTTAAATGAAAATATTATTAATGATAGTTGGGGCTTTTATCCGGTAACTTATATGCGTTTGTTTTGTATGACTTTAGACCAATAATACTACAAACCTAGCTATCCTGTATTTTTAATTCTAACTTGCGATCTGAGCCATTTAAAGTTATATTTTTTAGATGTTTTAATGTTTTAACACTATTCATTCGACACACATTAATGTTAAATACCGCCACTAGAATTGTCATCAACCCTAATAATAATGTTTTAAACTCTTCTAAATTACATTTTACCCTTTGTTTAACTATTTTGTAGTATTAAGTTACTCAAATTATCCGTTAAGACTTTTCGATTAATGTTAGATATGTTATATATAAATATATTCTATTTTCCAATAATTTTTTTATGCGTAATTAAAAACAATCCTACAAGTTTAGACATATATAATATTTTTAAGACATTTATTATATCCATTAATTATAATAAATTACTACCATTGCGTATTAGAATCGTTTTTCAAATAAAATAATCTATCATTACTTTCAAATAAGAAAGAATAATATGATCTCCATTCAAGTAACTCACTTTAACTGATTTATAGCAATAGTAACTCACTGCCTATTTTAAACATTTAGATTCTAGATTTATCAGATGTATTTACAGTTTATCATGTAATACAATTTAATTTTACATTTGATTAACTTGTTTTCTTACAAACATGATCTATAATAGCAGTTTTAACATAATATAAAAATAAATTTTGAAACGTAACCATTGTTCTATAGTTTGCAGTTCCCCATATAGTTTTGAAAATGCCATCCCATGTACTCTCAGAATATATTAAAACTTTATATTACCATCTAATATTATACGGGTCACTAAATGGGGACCCGCGAACTAATTTTATCCGGCCCGCAGGCAAGAAGGAAAAAATCGTCTGACGAGAATGTTCTCGAAGCCGCTAGGGTACTCGTGTCGTCCGTATAGCTAATATGGTCGTCCAACGATATTAATTGGTAACCCCTGTAATATTACATTATAATGACTCTACAATAAAAAAAAAATGGTCGTTTATAAATTAATATATATAATAAATATTTAAAGTAAAAAAACATAATTTTAATGGTACAGTTCCGTTTTTATATCAAAATGATTTTATCGTTTCATTGTTGTCAATAGTTTTTTTTTTCAATATTTAATTCACACAGTGAGCCTAAATGGTTTTGAGTGTTGAATACCTTAACGAAGCCTACACGTTCGCAAGTCAAAAGATCTATAAATTACGTGAACAAATTGTAAGATTAAAAAAAAATGTTTCACTTTCTATATTTTTTAAATACATATTTCTAATAAACACTGTAACACTACCAGTTTGTAAAGTCCTATAACAAAATGTAGAACTACATAGCCCAAAAAAAAAAAACTGAACGAATGAACTCTAGCTAAAAGTAAAAAAAAATTGTTCTCTTATAAATAAATCAAACATGCCACTAATTCGAATAGGCTACGTGCCGTCCAACTTGCTCTTAGGCGGCCTAGACGAGCTGGTATATACTAAAGTATTAAAGGATTAAGCTTTCAACCGATGAGACGTTGCCCGAAAAAAAAAGTAACTCAAATTTACGAGCGTCGATTTTGTTTTCTCCATTATTTATTTTGCAGAAAAACAAAATATATTAATACTTTACAAAACAGATGTTATATTACAAAAACAAATGGATATACAAATACATTTTTCCGATATGTTTTCAATATAATAATAATATTCCAAAAACCGTAAATACTGTTTAAAATCAAAACCCATGAACGCGAAATACATTACCTATACCTATTCCCAAACAAGCGATCCGTCTCGGAATAATGTTATATTTTCCTTCTACTCGGCATGGCACAACTAAAGTTTAGAAAATACGCTTTAGTATTATATAACATAAAAAAATATTTTTTTATGCTTAAACAAATTACAGCAACGAATGTTCAAACAATTTCAGACTCTTACTAACACCTGAAACTATTTTAATTAAATATATTTTTGTTAAATATGCATGTATATATATTTTTTTTTTAAACTTTAATTTTTTTCTTATTAAAAAATAAGCATAATATAGCGACGTGTGTATTATGTTTTTATTAATAAATGGGACAATTTTCTAATCATTTTAACACATCGTAGTTGACGGATTTAAATGCCGTTATTTCACTAAAATTGTTGTAACATTTAAAGTTTCAACACTACAAGTTATTCTAAAACGTTGGGTAAATACAAAGTGTTGGTATATAATAATATTATAATATAATATTATTATCTCCATAGTGTTTAATAATGTTTTAACTTCCTTGGGCTTAATATGCTCATCTAAACTTTAAAAGTTTACGAGTATAATTTAACAACTACTGCGACGATTAACATTTAATTCTAGTTTTTTATTAGTATAATAGTATAGACCAGCTGCATTAACATAATTCAAAATTTTGAATGTCAACGCCAAACCGATTTTATCGTTTTAAATATATCCAAAACAAAATGGGTTTTGACCACATAATTTTCATATCTGTATCACTTTATATTAAATGCCACAGAAAAATCGGGTCTAACTCACTTGGTCGGGTCAAACACATATCTTATACGGTATCGGCCAGCGATAGTTATCCGAAAAATTGATTGTCTATACTTTACATCAAAGTTACAAATATCATTTAGTAGAAATACTGTCTATTTGTTTTCTGTAAATTAACATTATATATTGACATAGTTGATACGGCGATATAATGTTGTTAGATTAATCACAGGTTTACGCAGTTATACGCTTAATAGATATTATTAAAATAAAATGAAAAGCATTACATTGTCTACGGTAAAAATGCCTATATTTTTTTTGATGAACGTTTATAGGTCTACTATGGTAAATAGTCTACTAGTTAAAATATCTATATTACAAAATTGTAACAATTCATTTTGATAAATAAAATGAATACAATTTTCAAACGAAATATTATACTTTCTGTTCTTTGTCGAAAATTCTATGTGATTCATTTAAATCCAAATATGTATCGGTTTCATAATTGATTTACTCTTTTCGTTGTATTTTTAAATCATGTTTTAAACTTTAAAATGGTTCTCGTTATATACGTTTACTTTGACAGATGTTAAACTTTGTTGTGGCCTTTTTATTGTAAAACTTATATTTTTTGTTACGCTGTATGTTTTGGAAAACTACCAAATTATAGCATAAAGAGTTTGTACCATTATTTTCACTGTAGAGTACAATCAAACTTTATATACATATGAAGCATTCTTCAATAGATTAAACATTTTTTTTATGTATCCATTATTGTAATAGATTTTACTTTTCCTAGACTAATTTGTGAAGTAGACTGTTTTTTTAAAATAAGACGTTTTTTATATTCAATTCTTGAAGATTATTATAATAAAATAAATACGGTATCATTACTACAGTTAAAATAATAATAATAATAAAAATAATTTTTTTCTGAAAATTTAGGATCATTTTAAATTTGGCATAATTTTTTTAAGTATAAATATACTTTATTTAAATCATTTGTATGAACTTATAAAGTATACACAAGAGAAAAAATATCATACAACTAAAAGTTAAACTTTAAACATTTTTGTGACTAGAAACTGTTATAATATGAAACCACTAATACTTATTTAATATTTATAATTTTGAAGTACAACATTTTAAAATTAGAATACATTTACTAATAAAATAAATTATAAGTAAAAATATTTAAAATTAATAAAAAATTGTAAAATAAGTATTTAAAACGTTGTTTATTTGAATTGACTCAAATCCAATTACTTATATTAAACAATTAATAAATATGATTCACATTATAAAAAAAAAAACTATAATTATTTTACAAAATAATAAATGATATTGTAACGTAACGGGTATATTGATATATTGCGCGTATGGGATATTCGACGTTCCTACAAAACCGGTCGGAATGTCAACCGATAGCCCCCTTCCCATACATAACTTCGATATTATATTATATTAATTATGTTGCTAATTGTAATTTTGAATTATTTAATTATGTATCGAATGTGATTTTTTTTATCTTCCACGTATACAAAAAAAATATCAAACAACATTATGTATTTTTCATTAAAATAAATCCTAAGTCTCCGACACAATTCGTGTTATACGGATTTAGGTTGGCGACCTCAAAGTGAACAATGGCGTCAGTAACCGTAAGGTTACAATATATTAATAATTCAATATAATTATATAAACATTTATTGTTTATATATTAATATATTATAAGATTTGTTTTTGTTGTATATTCAATAGGTGCTATACTTACAATATATTCGTCTTTGGATTGCTCGACAAATTATATTAATTATTCACTTAAAGGGATACATCAATTTGATTTTCAGAAAAATTAAAATAACATCAAAGGATTTAACTATATTATAAACATCGTAACTTATACTATGTTCGTGATAAACCTTTTAAAATTAAATTTTCCAATAATTAACGTGAGTTGTATTTTTAATTAAATATTTATATTATATTAATATGTTATTATTGATTCTTTTGATAATTTGTTTGATACTATCTTAAATTATATACTCGACTATATTTAAATTATAAAATAATAATTTGTCAGATTAATGCATTTCAAATTAGTTTAATTATTGTAGTTGATTGTTTACACTCAGTAATTTGATATTACACAATGTACTGTCATTTTTATACTATAAATGTGCGTTATTAAGTAAATATGTTTGCTCAGACACACAATATTATTTTTTTTTTTTTTTTTTTTAATTGTTCTCATTTAACATCGACAGCAACGGCCATTAGTTATAGATATTTTACATTTGATTCGTTTTATTATATTGAATTATACATATTAAATTTTTTTAAAAACTTCAAGACTTGCTTGTTGGTGTTTGTGTCTGATCCTAGTATTGCATCTAAGGTGTTGGGAATATTGAATTTGATGATGTCTTCTGTGTACTGGCGGCATTCTGTAAATATGTGTTTTATTGTGAGGTCCGTCCCGCAGGTTGTGCAAATTGGTTTTTCATCCTTTCATAAGGTATCCGTGTGTTAATCTGGTATGACCGATGCGGGGTCTATTGATAATAACCTTTTCTCTTCTGTTTAAAAAAGGATTTGGCCAATCGAAGATGGTGTTTTAATTTCCCTAAGTTTTGAATTTTGTTTCAGCCAGTGAGCTTGCCATTTGGTTACTATGTGTTCTTTGATTTGGTTTTTTGTCTGAGTAAGATGTTAAGTTTAATTTTGGAGTATCTGGGGATTCGATTGCATTCTTGGCTTCTTGGTCTGCCTTTTCGTTACCTTCTATGTTACTGTGACCCGAATCCATATGAACAATATGTTTATCCCAATTTTACTTGTTTGGTTTATTTTTTCTTGTATTTTCTTAGCTATATCTGTTATTTTGGTTGTATTTTTAAGCTTTTAAGGGTGCTCAGAGGTCTGTTAGTATAATATTTTTTTATAGACTTTCTTAAGGTTTTGTATGTCTAATATTATATAATAATATCTAACAATATTATTGTTTTATAATTATTATTGGTATCTTCATTACTTTTAAATAGGTATTTAAAAATAAAAAAATAAAATAATATAAAACCTTAAAAACCCATTTGTAAACAAATATCTATTGACATTTGATTATATAAAGTAAATTGATTGGTTGAAGTTTTCAATAATTACAATTTTTCTCTTGGCTTTTTTTAAAACTAAAGAAAAATATATCTTTCCATACTATACATATACATTAATACTCATAAACATTATTCACTGTTTATTTAAAAGTACTTACCTAAGAAATCGAATTATTTCATTAGATTGCATCGTTAAAAACAAGGTTTCGTTAATAATATACAATTCGTTACTAACGTAGTTTATGTATTTGCACTCGACGGACTGCTATCCTCCAATAGGTAATTACTAATAAATCCAAAGTAGTAATGCATAGCGATTACTTATCGTTTGCTTTGATCGCAAATAAATTATTCGATAATTTTGCTAAATCAGTTTATATATTTTTTCCTCTGGCGTATTGGATTATTTCGATTTTTATTCAATTTGTATTTAATATTTATCATAAAACTAACACAATTTAGTATAAAACTAATGAATTCCCAGTTCATTCTCCATATCTAAAAATGGGGTTTTTTTATTCCTCGCCCAACTCGTTAAAGAAAAACTGCGTAAACTCAAGAAAATGTTCTCCACTATCGCTCAAGATCAAGCGATTAAGTCTACCATTGCCCATTTACGCACCAACACGCACGTATTAATTTGAAAAAATATTTAAACCTATAACATCCCAGCAAAATAAGTATCACAGTGATATGATGAATGGGTGAGTACTGGTCGTATGAACTATAGGTACATTGGAATATGACATTTTAACAATCACAAAATTTCCGGACGATCAATCTCACTTTTTAATAGCTTTAAACAGTGAATGGATTTGATATTTCGGTTTGCTAATGAGTTTTCAAAATGTAAAGTTTTCGGATATTAATTAAATCCAAATGAGAAATGATTTCGTATTCCGTTTGATACTATAGTCCAAGAGAAGGGGGGACTACGTATTTTCACAAAACCGTTAAAAAATAACAACAAAAATTTAGTGTTTGATATGATATGATAAACATCAAACATAACAAGTACAAATAAACGAAAAAAATCCATGAAAAAAAACATCAAATAAAAATGATGCACAGGACAAAATAGAGTATTATTTTATTTATTTTGATTTTCATGAAAGTTACCTGTATATAGTTTATGATTTTTATTAAATTAATTTTTCAGACAAGATGCATTACATTATATGGTGTCATATAATTAAAAAATTAATTATTTTAAATTTTTTTAAATTTTGGTTTTCTATTACGTTCTTAAAGTTGTTTTCAAGTATTTTAATAAACCGACAAAATAATGTCACGTTGTAGTAAAAACTTTTCTAACAAAGTAATTTTATTATTAATGATAACATAAGTAAATAATATCATAAAAATATATTGGTTTTAATTTTAAATCTTTGTATTTGTATAATTTGTGCTATGTACAAAAAAAATCAAAGACATTGCGTATATAAGCGTCACATTTTAAGCTTACATTTTTATATTTATAATTTACATTTTTGACCAAAATTGATTCATTAAATTTGATTTCTATCGAAATCGATGTAACAAATGAAATTAGTATAGGTATATCCGATGAGTAATCTGAAAACAAATTTTAACTTCTAGAATTAAAATTCTTAAAAATTAATAACGACAATTTATTTTTCACCATTACAATAAGCATATATAAATATTCGTATAGTTTGCACGTTGTACTATTTTAGGACTCCTGTATACACAATGTGCAATATTTGGGCAAATTTTATAGACATAGTTAAAAGCAATACCTATTTAATAAATATATATTAAATATATTTAATGATTAATTTAATATACATCTGCATTATAATTAAAGAATTTTATATTTTATGTAAGAAAATACAATTTTGAATTTTTATTTGAATAATACAAAATAGATATTTTGGATGTTAGAAAAAATTATTCATGAAACTTTCTTAATATTTCGTTATCTATTTTATTTATTTTGTTTAAGTTTACGAAATATAAATATTTGTATCATGAGTGAAAATAAATAGGTTAGAATAGGGAGAGTACTGTTCATGTAATATATACACGGATCATATTTTATAAATTTCAACAAATCAGTTAAGTTACTTTAATCCATTTCACGTTTTAAATTAATAAATAAAAAAATAAAGAGCTGCAGTGCTGTAATTTATATGTAAATTATTGTATAAGAAAAATAATTCTAAGCAACGCTAATTAATTCATCATAATTAAATATTATTTTAAATTTTAAATTTATATTATATTTGTTTCAGATTAGTTAAGCTACACATATTCTTACACATTTATAACCACACATTTTTACATATTACTTAATCCAGGAAACCCCGATTTTCGTTAATTTAATGTACCATTATATCAGTTCCTCTTACTCTTTGTAATTTATATTTATTTTTTGAATCTATACTTTACATAACGTTCTCAGAAGTATCACGCGTTTTGAATAGGTAGTGAAGTACTTTGCGTTATATAAAACGAGAAGGGAAGTAATGTATTTACGTTTGTATACAAATAATATCGTAATAAGTGTTAAAACTCTTTTTCCAATGAATTTCAATTTTCGGGGAGAAATAAAGTTACTGACATAAAAAATTTTTTTAAAAAGATGTTTGTATTATTATCAATAGTTTTCAACACCAATATTTTTTTAAAACCAACATAACAGAATAGCTATTTTAAATTGTATCAAATATAATAATTGTTAAAAATGTAAAATGATATAATTGTAACATAGAAATTATTTAAAACATCTATATTTATATCTATTTAAAATAAACATTTCCAAGGTTATAGCATTTGCCAGTTAATCCGAATACACCCTCTATATATATGTAATGTAAAATACATTCCGTTATCCATCCATATTATGAGTAATTTTCTTTGTTATACATACATATAAAATATTCACAACGGTAATTTTATCATATTGTCCTCGTATGTTATTGTCAGGGACACGTTTTGTTAATATTTACCGTATAAAGTCTACTGCCGACATGCATCCGAGGTGTTTTTAATAATAACAGTATAATTTATTTAACAAAATAAGATATAATATCATTTGTCATTTCGTTTATTTATAATATATAATTTATAATTTATATAATATATAATTTGATATAATTTGATTGTTTAATATGTAAACTGAACTAACTAAAAAAAATTTATTATCGTTCCCGAGATAAATTTAAACTATTTTCAGGTAAAAATTATTGAAAAAATTATCTCACTCAATTTTCAGAAAACGCTTTTAAATGAGTTTTCGGATACGAATTGTACTCAAATATTTCCATTCAAGTCTTTAATTAAACGTCAAATATACATCTAAACGAATATACATTATGTTTATATTACAATATACCTTAATTGTATATACACAATATTCCATTTGAAATGTTTTAGAGCTGTGAAAAGAATTGCACGCAGAAATGATTTCGATATTATTTGTCTTTGAGTCTGTTATAATATATATTTAATGACAATGTGATAGTGAGAAAAAGTGATTTCTCTTTCTTCATGATGAATTCAAACGATATTATTACATTTTGTTGGTTACATAGCCCTGCGTGTGTGTGTGGGCGGGGAGAGTTATTAAGAAAGCAAAG
The DNA here is from genome assembly GCA_019022885.1 of Schlechtendalia chinensis. NCBI lineage: Eukaryota > Metazoa > Arthropoda > Insecta > Hemiptera > Aphididae > Schlechtendalia > Schlechtendalia chinensis. Next base: position 863,931 of record CM032339.1, on the reverse strand, counting down.
GCCACTTTGTACGCAATAAAGTATTTTGCATCAAAAACATCGCTGTTGCTGCAGTTACTAAAATAGAAACTTTTGATATTAATTGAGTTAAAAACAGTTCACCAATTTCGTTTCAGAATAATAATAATGTTAATTATCTATTTGATATCGCGACGAATACTACAATTCGACAACATTAATGGCAGAAAATACTACAACGCATTAAGTATTAACGCGTTTCATCTCAATATATCATGTAAACGTTTACATTTTGTTATTAATTTTTTATCGTTATATATATATATATATATATATCTTCTTTGAAAAATTAATCAACTTTCAAATGTTAATTTCATATTACAGAATAAAACAACATTAAAACACGTAATTTATTCAATGGGAAAAACACCATTAAAATGCAACTCTCAAATCGATGTATAATGAAATGTAAATATTTGGTTCGTTCGAAATTTTTTCAAAATGAATACAATAAATAATAATTAATTAACGCATGTAGTTATTTTTCACGTGTAAAACAAAGACATCTATAGCATCCACTATATAATAGGTATTCCATATTGCACCTAATAACAATATAGTAACAACAACTATTATATAATTAAAAGGAATCTGATGTTATTTGACCCGAACTCTGACAAAAGTCTTCGTTGTTACTTTTTGTTTTAGTTTTATAAAACCAGGTATTTTGAATTTTACATTTAGCTACTTTGACTTTTTCTAAATCAAAGACATTTTTATTTTATTTTTTTTTTATGTTGTTTTAATTTAACGATTATCTACGATAAAGCATATTAAACATTTTAATGATTTAGAAATAATGAGTATGTGAATTTATAAAAATAAATAAAAAAACACATTTTTCAAATCGCTTATGTTTATTAATGAATAAAATAATTGCCATCTATAATATCAAATTAGAGCAAGTAAATGAATACAAATTATCTGGGAAGTAAGATAACCGAGGATGGCCATAATACCAAGGAGATAATAAACACAACAAACCAGGCTAAATGTGCATTTTAAAGATAAATATGTTTATATCTAGAAATATTGGCATACAAGTGAAGAAAAACCTACTAAAGGCTTGGAGCTTAACACTACATGGGAATGAGACATGGACCATAAGTAAAACAGAAGAAAAAAGACTCTTAACATTTGAGACATGATGTTGTAGGAGGATGCTCAGAATAATCTGGACAGAATACAAAACAAATGAAGAAGTTTATTGAAGAGCCGGAGAAACAAGAAGCTTTCTAAAGATTTTAAAAACAATAACGGTTAATTAGACACATACTACGCTATAACAGTCTACTTAGCAGAATAATAGAAGGTGCCACTAAACGGAATAATAGTAGAGAGCGGTCGTCACTGGACCACATGAGTCAAATAGTAAGAGATATGGACTGCAGATCGTATTGTGAATTAAAAAAAAAATCGGAAAATTGCCACCAACCAGCCTTTGGGCTGTTAATAAAAGAAGAAGAATTCACAAAATACTCCTTGACAGACATATGAACTTAAAAAACAATATTTTCAATTATTTGAATATATATTGTTGTAGATCCTAAGCGAAACAAATAATTTATTAGTTTTACGATAAAATTTGTTTTTACTTTGTTTATAAACAGTTTTCCGCTATCAAATCCTAAAAAGACGTGATTTTTTGATTTTTAAATATGAGTAACAATTACCGAATATTATAAAACAAAAAGGGTAAAAATGATGACACGTCCAACTCGGACATCTTATGACTTTAAGAGCTGAAAATGTAATACAAATATAAACATATAATACTTGCACAATATTAAAAAAAAAATTGTAAGTCATAAATATTTTGTTTTTAAGTGTTTGAACATCAAATTTCGAAAGACTTCAAAGAAATTAACTTGTAATTTTTGCTCAAAATCGTTTGTCCCGAATTTGTTAATTTATATTTGGAACATTAAAGTTATTTAAGATAATAATATAACTCTGAAACACTCGATCGAATGATTGCGTCTAAACCAACATCCACCGTCTACTATATTTCTTAATATTTTATTTTATTATATTAATAATGTAATTATCAAAATCAATTAAAGTTAGTAAAAATTCGAATTTTTTGAGTCAAATAAAAATTATAAACCAACAGACATAAATACAAATTCGGATGTTACTATAACATACGAGGTAAATATTTTTTAAACTATGTATTTTTTTTTAATAACTTTTTTTTTTAAATCACATTTCGCTATTTTCATATTTTTAAACGTATCTTATTAAGTAATATACGCAATTACCTGAATAGTTTATTATTATTACGCGTATTATAATAAAATATTTATTTTAAAATGAAAATCAAATATTCATAATACCGACAAATTCTGGGATTATGTGTAAACTACCGTCATTGTCACAGAATCTAGAACTTTTGATATTATAGTTTTAGTGTTTCCTTCAAAGTGAAATAATATGGTGGCACTGATTTTATAGTCCAGATAATGACTTAACATTTTTTATACGTCCCAGCTAGCATACATAAAAATATATACGTTTTTGTGAATCTTAGAATAAAAAAGTTTACGAAAACAAACAAATTTCTCTTGATTATCGTTTTAATCTAATTTAAACTATATGGCTTATGTACGATTTAAGATTCACAACACGCGGTGGTGATGGTGTGAAAACGGAATCGGATTATCAATGTTGCGACTAAACGAGTTTCACATTTTCATTATTTATATATTTTATTTCTAAAATAATCTAAAAAGGCGAAATAAAAATAATTGCGGGACGTACCTGCATCGAGTTTTTATGAGTTAATGGACTGAGCAATCTGCTGACTGAGCGCGTTTCACGTTTTTAGCAGTTTATTCCGTTTCTACGAGACGTTTCGAACTCGTTTCGATCGAAACTTTTCAAATAAATTAACCATAATTCGATTCCGGGTATCTTCTAAATGAATTCAGTAACACTGAGTAATTTCAATTTTGTTGTTTCCCCCCTCCCCTCCAAAACGAATATTAATCCCGTCACCAATCGGATCCTACTTCTGGGATTCATTAAGAGCCCTTGCGTTTCCCTTTGTTTGCGTAACTAATACGATTTGTTTGAAAATGTATATGTATACTGATACGCAGCTGCCTCCGTTAAAGAACATGGAAGACGCCAATGATTACGACATTGAAAAAGACTTTCCCACCGTTGAAGAGTTGGAAAAACTGGGTAAGTACACCGCATCGTCGAGTTTTTAAAATCGTTTTCCCCACAAAACTGTCATTTTAAAACTTTTTCGCTCGGCGCAGGAGAAGTACAATACCGTGAAGTATGCTGGGACCTGAAGGAAAGAGGCACAGTGGGCGAGACGGCGTTGCATCTGTGTTTACTAAACGCTACGTCCATACACGCCGACTTGGCTAAAAGGCTGTTACATTTCTATCCAAAACTCGTCAACGACATTTACATGATTGACGAGTACTACGGTGAGTTGTATAAGATACAATAATCGATATGATGAATCTCAGTGATCACAATATGAACAATATTCATATTTACTCGTATAATAATAATAATAAATAGGTTTTTATTTATAATACAAGTTTATTGAATACATTCATCTTATAGATTTGATTCTCAAAATTCGTTTCATGTTCCGTTAGGTTAGTATTAACGTTATCCAGATAAAATGTATATTATGCAGCTCACTAACGTCGCTATATATTTATCGAAAAATATGTAATAAATATAAAAATTACGAATTTATGCGTTACCTAGCCAAAAATTATATTAACCTAAAATGAAAAATTATGAATAATAAAAATATAAAGCTAATAATTTATAATAAATTTTAAGATCTGTATAATTTTTTTCTATGAAAATCTACAGCCAATGACCAAACCTCTGAAAATTTGTTACGAGATAAGAACATCGTCTTGTGACGGATTGGATAGTTTTTCACACAAATTTGGCCATAAAAGAGTATACAGTCATATAATTTTTATTTTTTATTACAAACATTGTAATAAACACATAGCAATTGTAATTATATATGTTATATAAATATATAAATATATAATTTTAATGAACCGATTTTCATGTTGATTGTGTACTTAACAACCTAGTGCTAGTGGTTTAGTTAACACAGATATCTTTTATGGTCCTAAGAAAGTAATAAAAGTATTGGGAAAAAAACGAAAATAGTCAGAACTTTTTTATTACTACAAATAAACATGGTTTAATTATTTTTTATACAATAAACAAAAAAAAAATATTATATTTATTAAACATGGTATACCATGATTGACTATTATGGTATTTCCAATTATATAAATTGCTAGCAAACTTACACTTAGGTACATTTTTTTTTGTTTTACATTTTATTCTATCAAAACATTTTCTAAGCGCATCGCGTCTCTGTTATATAATTTTGTCATTATTTTTTTCAATAGATTTTAACGTGTTGGAAACATAATAATATATTGGTATGCAATAATGGTATTTTTACAACAGTAACATATAATACTATAGTATTAATCACTAGACAGATAAACACTGCAACGTTGACCTAGTATAAAAATACGGGTTAATTAATTTTAGCAACATTTCGTACTTTACCCCTAACGGTTTAACATAATATTATGTAGTCAGTAATAGTTTGTATCTAATCTAAATAACTATCAATAATATAATTTAATAGTTTTTGAAAAAATCTCGGATTTTTCAAGAAAATAGTGCAATGTAACTAATGTAACTAACTCCTGGAAATTCGAACTACAGAAGCTTCCAGAAGAAGACAATTTGCTTTCGTATTGCACATCTTTATAACCCTATCTACTTGCCATTTAAAATTCAAACATTTTGAAGTTTTTTTAAAAGCATTTTTCACAGTAACAAAAAAATTAATGAATTACAAGGTGAAACCTTCGAATTTGTAGGAATTGATTTGAGTTCATATTTTTGTTCACATTGACAATTAACGAAAAATATATACTTTTGTATTTTATTTAGTATATTGTACATACATTATATTGTATTGAAAAAATGATTGAAGCCAGTTAGAGAAACTATATATATTTATATATAATTTTAGCAAATGTGTGGACAGTTATTTATAGTTAAAATGATATATATTTATGGTTAAAATGATAAATATTTCATCTTCTTAATTTTTTAAAATTGTGTACACAATATTAATATTAACGTGTTACTTAATATTTTAATACTTTAATTTTATTTAAATGATTTAAATTTTTTAATAAGATGACATCTACACTCAAAGTAATATTTACTGCAAGTAAAGCAGGTCAGTAATATATATATATATATATATATTATTTTAGAAATTAATTCGGGTTTGAATAATACTTACAGAATATACATAGTTGTTATATAATACAATAAATGTAATATGCTCTATCAAAGTTTAATAGTGAGACTTCACCCCCCTATGCATATAAACTTATTAAATGGTAGCTGCTGTAAATGTATGTGCCATATTTATTACTAAAATTACACTTGACTCATTATTTTTTAAATATATATTTAATAACTATATAATACTATTAAATAACTTGTATTATGTACATTCTCGCGTACCTCACCATTTAAGTTTATACATTATACGCGGTTTCTGATGCAGGAGAGAGTGTATTGCACATGGCTATTGTCAACGAGGATCCGGCAATGGTGAAGGTGTTGATGGACAGCGGGGCCGATGTGAACGAACGATGTTTTGGCAACTTCATGAGCACCGAAGATCAAAAGGCTTCTAGATCAGATTCATTGGATCACGAATGGGTAAACTTGTGTCCGGACACAAATTACGAAGGGTAAATGATCTATGTACTGGCTTATATTATATACGTTTTATTGTAATGTTCAATTTTCAAAATATCTTATATTAAGTGTACACATCATTTAGAATAAGACTTCGAATTGGATTTTTTTCCATTCAGTTAATTATAATCTCCAGATTGTTGTGTATAGTTATTACATGACGTATTTACGTTGTACAATTATATTTTTAACAATCTTGTCCATAAAAATTGGCTTCTGGTTTGACGAAAATTACATAGTAATTGAAGTAAAAATATCAACTCAAAATCAAAATCGTTGTTTTAATCCAATTGGTATGTTATCATCTATATCCTATCCGGATTTAACGGATAAAATTGCATTGTTCCTACAAGATATACCGTTTCGTGTTTGATAAATATCATTAAAAACCCAAAATAATTCTGTACTATTACATAATACCTACAACCTACATTCTTTAAGTTCAGTTCTAGATAAATCTTATGAATAGTCGGCTATCAATTCTATAACATATAACATAATTGAATGATATACAATACACCATAACCGGTTTTCGCCAATTCGTCAACTGTAAATATTTTTTAAATTATTGTTTCTATAGGTACGTGTATTGGGGCGAATATCCGTTATCGTTTGCAGCGTGCTTAGGTCAAGAAGAAAGCTACCGTCTGATGTTAGCCAGAGGTGCTGAACCTAACAACCAGGACACCAACGGAAATACGGTCTTGCACATGCTCGCCATTTACGAGAAAATCGTGAGTATAAAAGTACAACATTGTGAAAAATCCAAACAATCAATAAGTTTGTGGGTAGTTTGATAAATAAAATGGTTAAATAACTGTTAAATATTTTTTAATGTTATTTTTAACAGTATGCCTAAATTTAAGTCAAAATTTAAGCTATCAGTGATGGAAGGTTGTTTGCTGCTTTTTTTATAAATCATAATGATCATCTTTGTTAATAATTCTCATTATTTCGTATATTTTAGACCTAACTTTGGTCAGTAAGTAAACTTAACTTTTGCACAAATGAAGTTTATGCTAGCTCTAATAGAGATAGCAAAAACTAAGTAAAAATTGTAAAAAACCAGCAGAACAGTTGACTCATCCGAATTTTGAGAAAATCAATTTTAGTTTTAATATCAAAAAAAATAAAATAAAATAATAATAATAATAATAATAATAATGCGAAAAACTTGACAATTTACATTTTTTATTATACACAGATAATTCTATTTTTTTTTTTTAATAATTAACCAATTTCAATCAATTATAAACATTTTGAATATTTAAAAATATATCTGTTTTTATGTTAAAAAATTACTATAATTTTAGATTTAAGACGGAAAGTTTGAAAATTTATTACAATATTTTTTTATATGATAACCTACTCGTAACAATGTTTAAAAAATAATAAAATCTTTGGTTAGAAATTTAAAAAAACGAATATTTCTTTATTGAAATTCATAACATTAACAATTTTAGTATTAAATATATGAAAATTAATATAAAATTAATATAACATTTTCCTATTTCCCAAAATTCAATAAAAAGACAAATGCTTGTATAAGTGTTCATAATTCATAGCTGAATTGATTAATTGCATGTGTTATTTCATCGATATTATAATAAAAATTGTGTTCTGTTATTCACATTTGAAATGTGTAAATAATTCATACTCTACACATATTCTATAACTATAGACTAATTTATAAATAAGGAAAATTTCCAGCTATATAATACACTAATATTAATCTAAAAATGATATTTTCACATCGTACTGATCAATTATAGTAGATTACTAGTGGTGAGGCCAATTAAACATTTTTTGGCGATTGTTGCGCCGCCGCCGTGACGGCTGATTAGGTGAAGCCGTACGCGGCAATCATGCGTTTATTTTTATTGTAATTACGTAAATAACAACACCCGTATTTATACGGACTTGTTTTCGCTAATCGCCATTAATATATTGTAAAGGGTTATTTTGTAATCGATTTGTTGTCGTAGAACTACCGTCGCATCGCGTATGTTTGTTTTTGAGTTGTGCGAAAAGTGTCGACGTCGTCGCGTAATATTTTTCGAATAATTAAATATTTATTGTTCAAATCTTATAAGCTCTAATAGCTAATCCTTTTTTCATTTCGGCTCTAATAGCTGATAATAGTTTGTATTGTGTTTTATTATATCAAATTAAATTTGTTAAATATATTTAGTTTAGGTTGCGGCAAGCTATCTGCACTATTTATTATTACCGTGAGTTATTTACATTTATTTTGTTGTTTAATAACACGCAACATTTGTTAAGTTGTGTCCGGGCGCGCGTAATATAGTTTTATGCTCCCGGCCCGATCAACTAGCGTTCGCACAGAATTGTTTTACGAACACAACAACTTATCATTGCTTATCATTCAAAACAACAATATAACTTTAAAAGCTCGTTCTAAATAACGTACTTAAATCGATATTACAAGTACCCGTGGCTCGCTATCTTTTTTTTAAATCTCAACTCAAGTATATTATAATTTTAAATTTATTTCATCACGCAGTCTAAATAAATAAATCCCAATTTGATCAAATAATTACGATGGTAAAAAACATAACTACGCTTTAAAATAAAATATTACACGCGTTAAAATGAATGAATTTTGAAAATTCTTTCTAACGGATTTAAAATATATATATATAATATACATAATAACGTAAAGAATACCGTTCTGTATAGCGATTTAAATATAGTGGCACCGATCCAACGCTCGATCTGTACGGGTAATTGACTTAAAATTATTGATAAGACGTATTTATATATGTTATATAATATAAATAGGTACTTAACGATGGTGGTGATATTTTTTAAAGGTATAATAAATCATTGTTTTTAATAGGGTTCTCGACCTATAACATGTGATGCTACGGGATAGCATGGATCTGAGTTTTTTTTTTTTGCTAGCAAAACTTCCTTCCCATGAGGTGAAAAATGTCCAAAAGTCATTAACCGTAGAGTAAAAAATGTAAAAGAAAAAATAATCCGACGCAGCAGGAATCAGTCCACGCGTACATCGGCGGTACGTGCCGACACTGTAAACTATCATGACGCGCTTTGGTGAGAACCATGGATAAGAAATGGGGGATTTCGGGCAAAATGACAAACGCCACCGGTCGATAGCAAGCTTCAACAAACAACGAATGGAATAAGGGAAAGAGGCTATGGAGATCGAAATTTTCCTTGATAATTTCTTACATTATTTTTGTCTCTTTATTTGTGTACAATCTATGTTGTCATTATAACGAGTTGTAAATATATTTAATATTAGTTTTGATGTGGAATATATATATATATATATATTTAATTTCTTTTCATAATAAAAAGAAATAAATGTATACAAATCCATAAGAAATAAGTGAATACCACCAATTTAAATTTATATTCAGAAGTCGGAGAAAGTGGCTCAGTCAAAATTTCAGTCAAATTTATGTTTAAAACAATAATTTATGGGAAGATAGTTAGTAAAACAATATTCAGAAGTATCCAAATTTGATGCTAAAAATAAGAGTTTAAAAAAATGGGTAATGAGCCATAAATGCTATTAACGTGGATTTTGGTTCATGAGTGGCATTTAGACAGAGATTTAAAAATATTGTTATTATTTTTAATATAAAAGCAATTATAAATCATTGTATTCAAAAAACGATTCTGAATGACAATTGTTCGTTTATTGTAAGTAACAAATTAAATAAAGAATTTTGTATGACTAGCTTCTATTATATTTTTAACTTTTTTAAAATTAAAAAATTGTCTATGTTCAAAAAAAATGTCAAAAATTAAACCGGTTTTTTTTTGCAAATTTTGGGTTCATTTTCATTATTTTTTAAGAAACTACTAGGAAAATCAAAAAACATAAAAAAACTTAAAAACTAGACACGATTTGAGTACATAAAGAAGTGTTCACAGACAAAATAAAAAAAAAAAAAAAAAAGAACAATGTAAAACTTTCTCTCAAACTATTCATTCAGAATCTGAAAATTCAAGTTGAAATGCGGTCACTAAAAGTTGTAAAATGTTGTAAATTTTCAAATATATGTTTTTTATTTCTTTCTATTTATCCCAAAAAAACATCATTCCAATCCAAATTTTTTAGATTTATATATTTTTTTAGAATTATAAATTATGAGTGAACATTTCAAGTCATCAACATTTTAAGAAATACAAATACGCTTAATGATAAAATTGATTTGAAAATTAATTTCCAGAAATTTTATTTTTCAAAACTGTTATTGTTTTCACACAAAGTTACACATATAATTGTATAAGGTAAAGAGAAAAATCCTTAAATGTTATTTATTTAAAATATTATCTTTACTTTCGGATTCCAAAAAAACATTAATTGCCCAAAAAATTGACAGCGTACACGAGAAAAAACATGACATTATTAAAATAAAATTTTAGTCATTACTATGAACAGAATTACGAGTGAAATCCATTTCATTTTTTTTTTTTTTTGTAATCGATGATTTACATACTTGAGACAAGTATGAATTTATTCAGGTTCCGTTTATTTTACCCACTCGATACATTATGAACAAAAATTATCGTAGTTAATCGTTTGACGGAGTAGTGGGTGAGTATCAAATAAGAATGATTGCCTCTGACAATATTTGAATTCGCCACACTTCATATGATACTTATTCGAAACAAGCAACGACGTCGATAATATAATTTTATTTTAAGTATAATTTTATACTATGAGCACGTTGATAATAATATTTGAATACTCGCATTACTGACTGGACATGTATGTTGTCCGGCAGCCGATGTTTGACATGGCCTACGAGATCGGGGCGGAGCTGAACATTAGAAACGTGCAGAATTTGACGCCTCTCACGCTGGCCGCGAAACTGGCACGGATCCAAATGTTCTTTCATATACTCAAAATCGAACGGGAAATTTATTGGCAAATCGGTAAAACCAACGAGACAATCGCTTGCACGCACCACAGCACACACGCAATACATATATACGTATTTATGACACACATTGCACACACAATACAAGATAAACGCGTTATGCATGCATTTATATATATGTATAATATATGGACAAGTAATCAAAAAAATTTATCGCAGATCTTAGCGGGTAAGATAAGTTATTTAAATCGAATTTTTTTTTTCAATGTGCACTTTTTTTACAGAAACAGATTTAGACTATAAACACGTATATCCAAAACGAAGTCTCTGAGTACATTATCGAACGAGTAAATAAAAGAAAACGTTTCTATTTAATGAAATAACCGATTAATTTCATTTTCACGCATAGAAGCAACCAGATCATACTACTAATAATACTTATTAAAAAAAAGTTCTATTCAGTAACATGGATAAATATTCGGAATTGAAAACATGCTTTATTAATTTTATTCTGTACAATAAAAACAATAACTTCTCAACATATTTATTGTACCTACATTTTTAACATTGGTCATTTGTACACTATATTATTTGTGGCATGTTTTATCGTTAACATTTGTACTTGCTTATTTAATTTATTAAACAGTAAATTTTCATGTAAATAGTCTTGCTTGGAAACTGCATACTTTTTATAATTCCATTGAGGTCAACGGGTTTAAGATTTGAGAAAAACTTAATTGTAAAGGACACCAGAATTTTAATTGTAATACAATTATATGTAGACATGGGCATGATAAACTTATAAAAGTATAGATAAATTAAAATGAATAATTTTATAGTATTTATAGACATATAACTTCGTTTATTATAATTTATAAATTTATGAATTATATATTTATATAATTTTCATTCTTTACTAATAACAAAAATATTAATTAAAGGGAAAAATATTATTTTCAAAATTTGTAGTTACATGTAAATAACAGAAATTGTTATTTTGTCATAATTTAATTTTGTCAAATTATCAAAATCAACATTTTATAATTATATTATGTTTAACAGGCACCGGGCCGCCTATGCAATTACCTGATGTCATATTACTAAAAATCGTAGGTCAATAAGCAACAATATTATTATCGTACCGGGTCGCGGGGGCCCGTGCTTACATTCCATTCTCATTATTGGAGACTGGATCTTTATGCAGCTAACACCTAAAAAACATACAATTAAAATGATGAAATTTGTAAAAACGTGCAAAACTACATTTTTGATGTATTAGAATTATATATATTTAATTTGATTTACAACATTGTATTACATAAATATATTATCATGTACATTTCCAATTTTTTTCTGTGAAATTATACTTTCTGTTACTTAATGTGTTTTAGTTTGAAAACACACGTTTACCATTGACATTCGTTATTGGATATTGTTTGTAGGAGCTTATAATAGCAGAATCTATTTTAAAGTTTTAAAATTTATTATCAAATACTGAATTAAATTTTTCATAGATTATTTGTCCCTTTTCGTTTTCAATTTATTTGAGTTCATCTCATACTTTTTCGACTATATCAATTTGATAATTCAGAGTTAAATTTTGCTTTTCGAGTTGTTTAATGAAGTATGGCAAATGTGATAAATGCTAAATTAGATATGATATATGTTGTACTCAAAATTTTTTTTAATTTTTTTGACAGATTGGGTATCATTTTATAGATTTTATACTAATACTTTAAATTTACTAAAATTGTCGGAATAAAACCAAGCAGCACCTAACCATGTTCCCTATTTCATTACTAATATAGGTTCTGGAGGTAGGCGATAGTCCATACAATTTTTATAAGCAGTCATATGGTGAGGAACTTTTAAAAACATTTTTTCCCCAATATTTACTAGTTTATTAATACCAGAGAAAATATTTCTAACATTTTCGGCTACACGGTTTAATCTATGTGCAACACAAGTTCTACGAATCATATTTGAATAAAATATTCTTAATGCTCCCTCAGTTTTTATCATATATGGTGCGGTATCGCTGATAAATGGCAGAATTTTGTCTTGAAAAGTTGTGTCTCTAAAAAATTCCATTGAACTACCATTCACAAATTGAGAAACTGTTTCATAGTTCGTTTTTTCCAACTCTTTAGAATAAATCAGAAATGGAGTAGGCATAGGGCCCGTATGTAGGATCCCAACAATTAAGCTACAAATGTACAGCCATCTAGAATCGGTCGTTTCGTCTACCATAATGTAGATGAAATTGTTAGTTAATTTTTCCCATATTTTTGTAAGAGTGGATTCAAAACAAATTCTTAAATAATTTTTTCGTAACGTACTTTTTCTGGTATATTCTGATTAAGGTATTTTTGTAAAAAATTCTTATATGGTGTTGACTGAAGTTCATTGAAAGGAATTCATAGCTGCTAAGACAGCACTTATACATAAGCCATGGCTGAGGTTTTTTCAGGTAATAACAATTGTACCGGATTATGCTTATTTTTTTTTAGCAGCAGTCAATTATTGATGACCTGTTAGTAAAAATTAAAAACAAGACAAAAAATATTATTAATAATTATCGATTAGAATATGAAAATATTAACTAAATGCAGATATTAAAGAGAAAATCAGTGTGAATGTACGTACTTGAATTTCTATGTACATCAACTTATGATTTACATTCACAACTAATGGATTTATTGCATGACGAGCGAAAAATCATTTGACCTTCTAATTTATGTTCTAGATATTTTTTAATCCAATACTTCTTTTAGTAGAATAACTGCTACCTATTTTCGGCATTTTAAATTAGATAATACGTAAAATATTTGGTATACGATCATATATTAGCTACGACTACAACGGAATACCTATAAGACTATACCTATTAGTCATAGACTACATGTACTATAGCCACCAGTAAACAGGTCATATATCGTTGTTATCGTTATTACACCGTATCATATTTAGATATAAAAGTCCAGTGAAAATGATAAAGTATCACAGATTACAATTAATATGTGTATAATACTTGTAATAACAGATTAATACGAAAAATAAAAACAAAAATCTATAAAATACGAATTTGTGCATTTTAATGCAAAAACCCTGAAACGTGCAATTTTCTACAAAATAAAATTTCGTTTGAATTAATCTACTTTACTTGATTCAGATTTATAACTTGTTTTTATAGGTTTTGGAACACCTAATAAAAAGATGCTATTGCACGAGTATCCGGTCTTTACTAACTTATAAACATCTATCCAGTAATATTATGTTTTTTCATCACAATGATCGGTCGTCTATAGCAGTGATATAACAAGTCATTTTTTTGAAAATGATCTTGATTTCTTACAAGCATTATGTGAGTTACAAAGTGAAAAAAACACATTAAATAAGGCTATTAAAAATGTACAACATATAGTTTAAACATAGCTGAATCAAAAGAAGAAATAACAATTTCAAATGAAATATTTAAGAATAGTTATATTCAAAATGCGTTGAAAGAAACAATCGATATTTTAAAAAATAAATAATTTGAAAAGCGATTTTAAAAATTATAGCAAATCCTTAAAAATATTTTTGTCAATTACTACCACCACAGCTTTAAATGAAAATGTTCTTTTTCATTAGAATAATTAAAAATTAATTTATTTCTTACAAAGGGACAAACAAGACTGATCAGTATTACTACTCTTCACATTGAAAACTATAGAGAAGTTGATTTTGATCAAGTAATAGGTACATTTGACGAAGGTGCAATAATTTGTGATCATCGACTAGCATTCAAATAGATATTATTTTAGCATTACATATAATTTTATAAACCTTTAAAAAGTATTATTATAAAATGTGTGTTATTCATTTTTTTGCCATGCTGCATTGTTTGTACTTACTACTTATAGGTTATGACTGGTTGAATACATTGAACAAAACTGAATAGTGATTATAGTTTACTTTAATATATTTGAGAGGTGTGGAAGGCGGAGTCCTTTTCTATAAATTATGGCTATTCTTTTTTTAAATTACTTGTCGGTCCCCTCCCAATAATTTACTCCAACTCACACATCTGGGTTCGAAAATCGTTACTATTTAACATTTGTTTCGATAATGTTAGCCAAAGACTTTTATAATATTATTCGCTCCTACGATTCATCAATAAATTTTGACTACTATGAAAATTTTTACGGCAAAAATATGTAATTGACGTTAAATTTTACAATTAGATTGACTGTGGTATATTAATCTGAATGTTTTGGTTCGTAAATAGCGAAACAACTAAATGCATTAGATGTATACGAAACTTTGAATTTTTATCAGAATTATCACCAACTAGTAATCTATTGATTTTTTAAAATTAACAATCTAAAATCATATTATTGGCTAATTTTATCATTGATTTTCGCGGAAAAATATTTGGTATTCGCAGACAGATTTTAATCGAAACATAATGAAGAAGATTAAATTAATGAAAATACATATATAAAGCTTTTTAAGAATCTTACAAACACGTTATTTTTAAAGGATTATGTTTGGGCAATTCTTTTGTTTTGTATGGGCGCATTTTGTTTACGTTTGAGTAGTAAATAATCATTAGTGTGTAACTTACCTCACAAACATCGTCCGTATCGTTAGTACATACTAATCTGTTATAGCGATAGCTAGTATAACCGACATAATAATAACTCATTGTTCATTATGATATAAATCTATATATTATCTTAATATAGTGGAAAGTAAATTATTTTAAAATACGATTTCACTTCGTAATAAAACATTTTAGATATTTTTAAAAATTTTGTTTATTTTTAATTTTTTTTATAAGAAAAAGTACAATTTAAAAAAATATCTGTTTTATTTTTAAGTTTAAATAATGAATTTGGTCAAAAATCTTTAAAAACCAATAAAAAAAATTATCATTTACTATGTCGAGTTTTTAGGTGTAATAAAAAACATCGAGTTTTAAAATTAAAAATTCACAATACATTTAAATAATAATAATCAGAGAATAATTTAAAAACTTTAACAATTGTATAAATAGTTTAAAAACTTTCAATTATAAAATGTATACAATTTTATAATAAATTATATTATATTTTTATATTTGATCGTATAAATATATTATTAAATCTGAACAATATATTTATACCAACAAAGAATATTTCAAAAAATGAAATAAAACATTTTTCGTAATTATTATAATTTTTATTTTACTTGTATATGGCCTGTATTTCTAACTACCGTCAGGCGTTTAGGTCTTATTTACGAAAAACTGATTGGGTTTACACGGACCTTAAATCATATGGTAAATCGTTTCTTTAACTTACTTTGTTTTGATACAAAGAACTTGTGTTTACAATTGTTTTAATATAGGTTGAAATTACTAATTTATTAACATTACCATTCAATTTATATGTTTTATATACATTACAATTACATTATAAATAACGGTAGAACACAAGTTTAAGGCAGATCAAATATAATCTGACAACGCTATTTATATAACATTTTAGCCACTAATTGTGTTTAAGATAATATTAACATAACAATATTACGTAATATCATCAAGTTAAAAACATTATTATTCATTTTAAAGGCAGTATTACCTGTGCTGCGTATCCCCTGACTCAAATCGATACCATCGACAACGACACCGGACAGATCAGCAGGAATTCGGCGCTCAATTTGGTCGTATTTGGTGTGAGTGGATAAACATATTATATTTTATACACATCATGTATTTATCAATGGTCGGATTTAGAGCAGAAAGAGAATGGGTTCAACGTAACTTAATGTCTGATTGCCAGAAACTTTCTACAAAATAATAATCAAGTCTTCAATTAAATTATCGATGAACTGCAATTCAATATCTCTAAATTAATATAGGACAAAAGCCTATGGCATGAATTGTAAATAATTTTGATTCTTTTTGTGAATTATGAAACATTAGTATTGTTTTCCGTTCCTGTATATTTTTCGGAATTTATATTAAGGATTAAAAACTTTCTCTTGGAAAGTTAATCGCTGTAATTCAACAAGTTTGATGGAATCGGTAAACTTATACAGAAAAATAACAACGAAAAATACGTTTGAATGGAATACGAAATCATGAAAATGATTTAACAACTACATTTTTAAATTTACATTTAGTATTGTCGATTTGCTCATACATTAATTTTGAATTTAATTCTAACACAGGTGCTTCGTTTTTTTAAATTTAAATCTACAAATAACTGAATTTGAGTCATACAAATGATATATGGTCAGACTTGATATCTAATTTTATTCATATAAAAAATTTAGTTTTTTTGTTCATGATTTTTCATAAAAAAAAAAAAATTAAATATTTGAATCATTATATTATTATACTATTCAAGTAAACCGACTAATATTATTTTCCATTTATGTTAACTACAACTTTAACTAACAATAAAATCTTAAATCATCACATAAACATTAAATTTTTTAAATCAATAAACAATTAAAATTAAAACTATAACTTTAATTTAAAACTACAAAATATAAAAATTTAATTGGTATATTATTAAATAAATTTAAGAAGCATTTAAATTAAATTTTTTATTTTTTTTTTTTGTATATTTAAAAAATGTCAACTTTCAATTTTTGAAAAAACAAATAAATGTATTCTTGGAAAATTTTTATCTCACGTGACATTATACCTTTAGTTATTCTGAACTCACGCGACCCGCTGAAAGTTAAGTACCAATCGAATGCTTTACTATTAAATATTATATAAGTCTCTGAGATCACCATGTCTCTAAATCTGGTCTTTGTATAGTTATTAGGAAATACGACGTTTATTACGCTTATATAAATATATTATTATAGTTATATCTAAAATCTAACGTTTCCGTTGTGTTTTAAAGGAAAGTCCGGAACACTTGGAGATGATGGACGGCGTATTGGTGGACCTGTTAAATGCCAAATGGAGTGCGTTTGTAAAATTCCGGTATATATATATATCTATAAATATATATATAGATATAGATAAGTATACGTAATAATGTGGTGAACGATGAAAATTATTGCAGTCACGTCTTACTCGTAGGACAAAACGCGATTCATGTTTGCGCACCACTATATCATTATTGCTATTGTGTGATATTGATCGGCGTATGGACGAATAAAAAAAAATTAAGTGATAAATCAACTCGAAAAACGATCGGGACATATTTCGTTGTCTCCCGAGTCCCAAAGGCGTTTGCATGTACTGCGTAATAAATAATAATACAATAGTGTTATATCTGCGGTTGCGCGTTACAAAATATGACGTGAAAATGTAAATATGTAAACGTATTGCAGAGAACGTTCGGGTACCGAAAAACAAACCCCGTTCGTCCAAACTAAATATCATGTTTATTAGGTATGAACAATATTCAAACTAGCGTTTCGGCGTTTCGCGATATTATAATTTAAAAAACAAGCCCGTTTGATATACGCATTTTTAAACGGTTAAATGTTTTGTTTTGAAAAATATATAATTAACGTTATTAACCTTGAGTGTCACCATTGTCAATTGTCATCTCAAAAAAATATGAATTTAAAATATGACCAATAATCTTAACAAAAAGTATAATTCTTATATTAAAATTTAACCTATTTAATGCTATATTTATACATATAAATATTTAGTTACTTAATTATAATAAACCGAACTTTGATTAGAATCATATTTATAATTGGGATTATTCAATATGACGTTCAAATTTATAATATTAATAATAATAATAATAATAATAATAATACAATTTTACGACTCAACCTGCAGCTTCAAATTAGTTATCATCACAATAAAAGCCTTCAAACATAGCTTCACAGATTTAAAAACAAAATAATTATCCATATGTATTTAACCCTTGTAAGTTGGTCATTAATTTTTATAGCAGGAGAGTATCTATATACTATAAACATTCCCGTACCAACGATATCATTATACACATCTTTTATCGTCATTTACATTATAATATAGAGAATTACCTAAGTTATTATTAAACATTTCTAGAATCTAGACTTAATCAAGTTATTTTCTAATTTTAGAAAACATTAAATGTAATCGTTTTCTTCAAAATTCTCATTATGTTTTAATATCATAAAATTATTTTTCTCTTAATTGTTTAATGTATATATATTATATCGATGAAAAATATAGTCTTGATCGATTTACATTAAAATTTATTATTCTATGAGCTTACAAAATTGAACCTTAAGCAACATGAGTTTATTAATTGGTTTTTACATGGTTTGCAAATTTTTAAGAAAATATTATATTTATAATTATCAAATATACGATATATCGTATAATTATACTCGTATATACACGTCATGGTCATAGGCAGCAAATTGGAGAGGACTAGGGGCTGAGCCCCCCTACATTTTATAAAGTCTCTCCAAAAATTGATGACTGTCACTTGTCAGTCAATATTGTTATGTATTATAATTTTTTTGAGGGTTTTGAATTAATATAAAAATTTCGTAAGAGTGTTTAGTATGAATTTAGACTTTAGCCCCCCACTCTCAAATCTCAAACATTATTTGCGCTTATGGTCATGGTCACTTATTAAAACAGGTATTTTCATTCAAAGTTGTAAATTTCATTAAGTGGAAATTAATACTTCGTTAAAAATAATAAGATGGTGTTAAAAACCCATTTTTCCATTTAATAAATTGAATTATATATTTTATTTTTAGAAAAAAATTCGAATACAAGTAATTGGATATTGAAATTAGTGTTTTTTTAACTGCAGTAGGAACACCGAAACGCTAATGACATATAGTTGAACAATTTATTATTTGTAAAAATATATTAGTAATATAATTTTGTCCTCGTAATACGTCAACAAGTTTGAACACCAACATTTATTACATTTCAATACAACTAACACATAATCAAAATTCTAATAATAAATAAGGACATACATTCATGTTAGTTTAATTGTTACCAATTTTTTCGTTCTACAAATACTACTGATTGTCAGTTTAAGGTTATAGCATAATTTTCTAGTACTAGTTAATAAATAAACGATTTTCATTTATATTAAGTTCAATTATTGGGAAGTGTAAGATTTTAAAATATTAAAATGAATAATAATAAAAATATATACGTAATAGAACTCAGATTATAAGAATACCTAAATTTATAATAATCTAATATTTTAAAGCAAGCACTAATTGTTCATTAATATTATAAACCATTAATAAAATTAATGGTATGTTATACGTTGGTATGTATAGAACATTTTTTTAGAAGCATCCAAATCTTTCGTACTTTCGTCAGCGTGTCCGGTTTTCTAATCTTTTAGATTATGTTTGGTGATTCTTTTATGAAAGATAATTTTGGATCACTTTTTCACTAATTTAATGAAATAGTTCAAAAAATGGCTACTATAATATTAATTACAATATTGATCTCAATAAATTAGTTTTTACTCAATTTTTTGTGTGGACGAAATTTGTGAATAACGTGTTCAATTTATATTATAATTATATAATAATTATATTATAATTTATAAGTTCACTTTCATTATATGCTCTTACAATGTTTAAAAACAAATTTTTTGCAAGTGTTATTTAGGTTAGATTTTAATTTTCAGTTTGAAAAATTAAAATGTTTTCAATTATTGTAATATTGGAATGGCATAAATATGACATAAGAAATTACTTATAATTTAAACTATGTATTTGATAAATTCTTACTCACTTAAGTATTATATTGTATTTGATATTTATTAAAGTTAAAATTTTAATATATTTTATAATAAGAATATTTTCTTCACTACCTAACCTAACCTAACGCGTTTTGTAACTTTTTTTAAATAACTTATAAAGACCGAGACAAAAATTCCTATACAACAAATATTTAATTTTCAATGATTATTAAATTATTTTAATTATTATTAAATTTTTATTTTTTTTTATTTTTAAAATAATTAAATTTCATTTGTTGCTATTCATGTATACAGTTAAGTAATGTAATAATATATATAAATTAAAATATTATTCTGATTCAAAAATAATTTTAGATAAATGATTTTTAATACAGTTTTTAGATTAAATGATGAGTTTCTATCTTATTTAAAAACAAAATCATTACATACATTTTTATGGACCATCTTATGATTTTTATAAGATTATTCTTTTGTACAATGATTAAGAGAGATAATTATTTCGATTTGGCAGACCATGTGCTAACCACTTATTTTAATAACCGATAAATTATTCACGTAATCATCAATTACTTGGAATTGAATAAATTGTATATGGTTTTAAAAATGCCCAGCTTTATTCTGATTTTTTAAGTAAAAAAATTTGAATTTGAAAATTTAGATACTTTATAAATGCACAATGTGTATGTTTTATTTCAAACAGCTTGCTCATACAAACTATTAATATATTTAGTTAATTATAATTAGTTCAGACATATTTATTCATCCAAAAAGATCATGAAGCTAGTTTAAAATAACTACTGTAAGCAAAATCCCCCCCCAAAAAAAACTCGTATCTGTATATTTATACCGATTATTCCAGACCAAATAATCAACCTGTAATATTATGTTGCCCGAAATGTCCAAGCTCTGTTTAAATGTTGGACCCACCGAAAATAAGTTTCTTTGTGAAATATCAACAACATTTTTTTTTAATAATACCTGTAACATTATATTTCATTTTTTTAAATGAGTATTGTTATTGAAGTAGATCAATTAATATTTGATAGTATTTGGTTTGAAAAGTAAGAGAATGCTCTAAAATTGTCAAATAATAGACGAGTATGTAATAAAAAAAATTAATTTCTAAATTAGAATTTAAATTCGAATCACTACAAAAGTATAATTTAATGAAGAAGACGACATTTATGTTTATATAAACGACACAAAGCTGGATAGACTTATGAAATGAAAGTAAAAAAAACAATATTCGTAATAAATACTTGCTAGTTTGAATACTTATATGATTTAATATTTTATGATTTGTTCGACAATATAATTTCTATATTTCGTTTTTAAGGAGGAAGATAGTCTAGGAATCACTTGTGTATTTATTTTATATTCTGAAAGAAACGAAAAATTCATAATATAATTATTGGTATTATTATTGTATTAGACATTATTTTAAATAAAACTTTCGTGTGGTTTCTCCCTGTTCCAAAAAGTCCCATTTAAAGCCCCACCACTGACGCGTGTCGTCGTAGTTTGGTCTTCTTGTGCAATCGGAGTTCGTCGTATAGTTGCTTTATTTTTCTCTCCCTCGGTTCTTTAAAACTATTCACATTCACCGCGATATATTGTACGTACGTGCGTATACTCCTAATATTCTGCGACCGATCCGGTCATATAAATACAAATATACAGTAATATTCTCGGTAACCGCACGACCGCATCACCACGCGCCCTGATTACAATATATATTTATATATATATATATATAAGTATATATACACATACAGGACATGTTGGAATTATTTAGTTTTAACATAAATATAGGAAAACGTCTAATGTTTAGCCTGCAAATCTCAATACAAGAGTAAATTGAACAAAACAAAAACGTAGTTGTTTAAAATGGACTTGTTTTCTTTTTTTCTAGATTACAAAACTGGTAATGCATTGTTTTCTTTATTAAAAAATCATGTGTATTTGATTTAAAAAAATCGAACCTAGTTTTCTTCAAAAATTATTGTTCTAAAAAGAATAATAATTAAGATAATAATAAAATTGTTGACAATATTCAAAAACGCTTGACATTTTTATCAGTTATTTATTAAAAATGTATACGTACATAAAATTGCCTTAAAAAGTATTATAGAAATAATTGAAGACCGTCGTAACTCAATGGAAGATCACACGGCGGACTGGATAGGCAATTCTGGTACAGCAGCGTGTGGTCTATCTTCAACGTACCGATTTGCAAATGTATAACTTAACAGTATATAACATAGTATAGAGATAATGTAAAATATCGTTTATAATAATAATGTGTATACCACTGAGGAGTATTTCAGACAAAGTGCCAACTTGACAGACATAAACCGGGACAGTTTAGTATTATATCAAATTGAAACAAAAAACATTATAATAGCTTTTCCTTCCAAATATGTCTTCAATGACTTGTTCGTTTTACATTAATTTAAAAAAAAAATATTTATCTAAATTACAATAATTTAGTCTGTTAATTTTACTCTCTACACGGGTTAAAAAAAATAAACCTGACATCGTTTCTTTCTTCATCTTTTTCATTGGCATACTAAGACGATAAATTTTGTAACATTTAGATTTTCACCGTAAAACCGAAATAAACAAAATATATAATAACATTATCTCATATACGACAGACCGCATACGCGTCGCACGTGTTTCGCATAAGAATCATAGTAGATTATTAGATGACAAATTGCATTTTAACGGTTAAAACTAAATGAGTTAACCCGAACTGTTTAAGCGACCGCCGCGCGTACCAATTAATGTTGTTGCTTCGAGTTTTCCGGCCTTATTGTTTCGTTTGCTCTGCACGTTGTTTACACGATCGGAAGCAAACTGCTTTCTATTTACATTGATTATTATTCAACGGCTACTGCAGTTTTGGCTAAGCGCGGGGATTATCAAATAGTCAATGAGTACCACTCAATAATCACGTTATTTTTCGAAAAAACACGAGCGTGATGAAATTTATAAATATTCAGTATTCTGTACAAAGATTATAACGTTGAAGTTTCAGTGTATATTTTTATTTATTTGTTTACGGTTTTATTATAATCACACTTTTTTCACAATTAATTTAACGATATGCATAAAATAAAACTTAAAATCTCAAACAGATATCCCTAATAAAAATCTCAAATATTTAAAAAAAAACTATTCCCATCGAAGTACATAACACTAATAAAATACCAAATACCGACTATTTATCGAAGTAAATACTATTGATACCATGCACACTATAATATATCAACATTTAAAATGCTGATAAAAAATATTTTTTGAGTATTTAGTATAAAAGTCATGAATCTTGATACACCTCCATACAAACAATATTGTCTCAATTTTTAATTTCTTCTCTGGTTCTTTAAAAATTAATTACAGCGATACTGGGGTTTAATATTTTATAAATCAAACGTTAATTAAAAACGTTCAAAATATTAACAATACAAAACTCATATTTCTAATTGAAAATTTAACGGCGTGAAAGCTATTTGTCACAAAATTGTATATTAACAAATTACTGCTTGTGAACAGATTATAATAATCTAATCATAATTGTCATTACTAATGACTGTGAATTCCTGTACTGTGTAGTGAATATATATGAAAAATAAAACGTTTTTAAACTTCATAATCGTAATTTAACTTTCATTAGACACGATTGACTTAATGACAAATTCTGAAATAAATTGAAATGAATAGTTCATATAACAACGTATAATATTATTGTAACTTGAAACAAATAAATATATTATATATTATTATGAGATAATCATAGACAGCTCTGTTGAAAATTTCCCGAGAACCCTATGTTTGTTAGATTTTTGAAACCACAAACATTTTAAGTACAGCAAAATTCTCATTAATATAAAAATGTCAACATGTGGTTCAATTCTATAGTATACGAGTATTTCAATGTTTAAATTTGAGCTCTCTTCTCCCACAATTAAAACATTTGTCAAGTGACAGCCATATATTTCTTTACTATTTATTTCCTTTTTTCTTTTTCACTTCCTTCTTTTTTTATTACTAATAGTTTAACCTTAAGATTTAAAATTAAGACAAGTAACGAAAATTTTTCTTAATATTTTTCACTCTAAATGAATAATAACACTATATTTCGCGCGTTACATCAAACTCATACGCAATAACGGTCAAGGTACGACACAATTATAACTCGAAATTTCTTAATGCCGTTCTAGGTTTCAGCGATTTCGATAATTCGTTGTAGCTACTACGTTGCCAACAATAATTGTCGGACTGTAAATTTATTTATTCTAAGCCTACTAATACTAATACAATACGTGTTGCGTGTACAATAATTATTATTAACAGATTTCTTTTTTTCAGATTCTACAGACAGTTTATCCTGTTCGCGTTTTATTTTTCCATATCGATGGTGTGCTTTGTACTACGTCCCGGACCTCCGCCCACCGGCCTTAAACCACCACTGATCAACTACACATCCACGTCGACAACGATGGCCACAACGCCCATGGACTTCATGGAAAACGAGTCCATGTCACCCGATAACATCATGTACGACGAAACAATGGCGGTTGGAGGGGGCGGAGGTGGTGAGACTGAGTCGGACCCGGTGCCACACGGTGCCGCTGAAACGCCGCCAGTCAGCAACGAAACCGCCGCCCCGTTAAACACAACCAGTACGCCACTGGTTTACGGCGGCAGTGGCGACGGCGCGGGCGGTACCGTAAACTTGTTCGGCAAAAGTTCGGGTTCCGACCGGGAAAAACACAAAACCACGTGGAACCAGGCCAACCATACGGCCAAGAAAAGTTCTACCTTTAACAAGGTCGGTTTTTCGAGCATTATAGTTCGTATTACGTAGATTACCCTTTACACTTACCTCAAATCACACGATTGTAAAACTGACTTTCAATTAGACGACGTAAACTGACCTGCGCTTGCAACCCCGACAACAATGATAAGATAAAAAATATATTTTTGCAGCTCTAGAAATATGCAAAATATTAAAACCGTTCGTTTTAAATATTGTACTATTATTTAAAATGTAATGATTTACATAAATAAAGAAAAAATGAATTATAATAATTTAACACGACAGTATTAATTAAAATTATATACATTTTAATTACCTATCAACGGGTAAATGTAGTTTTTCTATAAAATGTATGATATTTTGCGCGCTTAAACTGTCTGTCTATTTTTAGTTATTGGTGTAAAATTGTTGGTGTTGTTACTATACGTTTGTAATATTGTCCTTTAAACAATGTTTTACACATATCACACTGTGATAAACAAAGACGTTGTTATATGAGCATTTAATACTAAATCATTATTGTAGGATACCATATAGCCAACTTTTATAGCTTTGAATTACATATTATTATTATTTCTGATGACCTATTTTTTTATTTTTTTTGATATTTCTAATTTTAATTTTAATTTTAAACAGGGTCGTAAAAGGTTATTAATTTGTTAATTTTGGTTTTTGTTAATTAATGCGTCAAATATTGTTTTCATTTTACTTATAGTGTTATATTCCCAAAAATTAAATATAAAACTATATACTTAACAAATAACTCTTCAATAAAATATAATCTTCATATAATTTATAAAAATTAATTAATCCCAAATTTAAAATTTAAACAATTTAATTGCTTATAACATTTAATACCATTTGCTTATATTATAATATTTAAGTGATTATATCATCAACATATTATAAAATTAGTTTAAATGTTTATTATTAATAGAATAATACTAATATAGTAAAACGTACCAAAATAATAACTGGTGAAAAAAAATGTTAAAAAATGAATCACTAAACAATTACTAATAATAATTATAAGAATAATAGACTTTTTAAAATAAAATTTCTTTATAATACAATAAATATGAATTTATGTATTTTCTAATTTTTTATTTTGTTTTATATATTCAATTATTTTCATTTAATAACATTTTTATAAACCTTTTCCATCCCTAATTTTCATTTAATATATATATATTATATACGTTATATATTAGTTAAACTGTACCTAAGCAATGATGAACCATATATAAATTACAATAGTTTTTTAACTATACGTATTACATATTGTACTAATATACATATTTTACTCATATTACACGGGTTTTTAGATTTGATATTGTAATTGTGAAATGTAAGGAGGGTTCGAAGAATGCGAATCCCCTAACTTTTCTATGATCTTTGTTATTTTTTGTAATCCCTAAAAGTTAGACCAACTTACGTCACTAGTTTAAAATATAAATAACGATTTGTTAACAGAAACGTAAAAGGATATATGTAATCGTATACATCAGAGTTTAATGCATCTTCTTAAATACTTAACAGTGTTTCTGTCCAATAACAATATAGTGACTTAGTACGATTAACCCAATACATTTTAACGACCCATTTAATTTACCACTAACAGTTGTGTAACCTAACACAAAAATCTAAATTAAATAAGTAAAAATTGACTCGTATAATAATACAAATGTAAGACATTATAATACATATATAAGATCATACAATTATTCAATAAAATATGTTTATTTATTTCACTAGAGGTTATAATATGAATTACTTTCGATCGATAATTCTTGATAAACTGACTATTAATTATTAAAAAAATATCAGTTTTGCATAACTTAAAATTAAAATTAATTATACCTAAATTTTTACTTCTTTAAATATTTACCTCAAAGGTAATAGAAAATGTGCGTATGTGATCAAATGTTTATTGGTAAAGAAAGTTTACTTTCATTCTAGTATTATTTGGAATATTTTTCTGAGATAACTAATATTTAATATCTTAAACATTTAAAAAAAATTACAATTTTTTATAGTAAACAAATGACAATACTATTATAGCTCAATAAAGCAAAAATTACATCGTATTAAAATAATTACATCAATATTCAAGGCGGTATTATAAGTATTAAAATACTTTTGTGAGTAAAATAATATGTATGCAATAAATTATTTAAAATAAAATTGTTTGATATTGAATAATTTTTAAACTTATTTAGACATATTACTGTTATTATTGTTATTGTTATTATTATTATTATTATTATTATTATTATATTATTATTATTATTATTATTATTATTATTATTATTATTATTATTATTATGTTGATAGACTAGAAAATTTTGGTGGATCAAGAAACACAAGGTGTGTAGACTAATGGCTGTGCACTCAACCGATGACTTAATCAGAATGGGTTCAGAAGTGGCCATGTTTGTGGGTGCATTTCTATATCTATTGGCCGCAGTCAGAGAAGCTGGGTTTTTGGGATTACAGATGTTCATTGAAAACTTGGTCAGTACAATGAATGTAATATTATACATGTGTTCAACAATAGTTTGACATGTTCGAAACTACAGAGACAATCCTAAACAGCCCGATATCAACATGGTTATCTTTTTAAAAACTTTTGGTTTTTTTAGTTATATATATATGGCTAAAGTCAAAAACCCTAAAATTTTATCTCAAAATTATAACCTTATATGAAATAAAAATTTTAATTATTTTTATAAGGGTTTACTTCTATAATTATATACGAAAAAATATTTCAGTAATCCGTGTGGTTAGCTACACTTAGTAAGTCGATACGTTACTGATTATGTATAGAAAACCCAATTTGGATAAATTAATGGAAACATGGAAATGAAAGTTTACATTTTTATCTCATACAAATAATATTTATTTTAAAATTTAAAAATAAAAATAAGAAATAAGAAATCATTTTTGGTGCTTTTCGCTTAATATTATTTAGTATTCAATCGTTTATTCTTTTATAAAATGACAATGCAATACACTAGAACAAAATTTCGAAATATTCTGATTAAATTTGGGCTAAATATATAAATGTTATAATTGACATTTTAAAAATGATAATTGACTATTAAATATGTATATCAATCATTTTAAAAAATTTTTTATTTAAGAGCTAAAGTCTAAATTTATAATACAACGAACGTTTAAAAAATTAATTTTTAACATTGTTTAAAAATTTTCAAATTCTATGAGTAACGATTTTCGTTTTTAATTATTAAAAGTTTGAATTTGAAGAGTACAACAATTATTTTTAAAAACTTTTCTTTATTTCATGATTACTTTTTTTAAAATTTTCAATTTTAATATATTTTAATGATTTTAATATTAATATAAGATCTTTTGTTGAAGTAAACTGTTACGAAATTACTGTTACCTTACCTTAATTTTAAAAACCTCAAAAGAGGTTAATTTAGGAAATATTAAAATATATCATATATCGTATAGCATTTTAATACATTTATACGCTTAAAAATAACATCACAAAGTACAAATAAGGCATTCACGGAATGCAAGTGCACACCTTTGCATCACTGCACAAATGACTATCCATTGATTAAAAATTTGGTAATTCACGCTTTCATATTTCACTGTAACATATACTAAGTATCCCGCTACATAGAGTTGAGCAAGAAACTTGAAAAGAACTTTCTATAGATACATATAAATTTGTTGACAATATACAAATAATAGATACTTATATATTACTAGCTGTATAACCCGGAGTTTCCTGAGTTAGATTGATTTTCTTTAAATATTTTTTTATTTTTAGAAACTTTTTTGTAAACAACATAGCATTCCCGTGCAATTATGATTGTCCCAATGTTTAGTATTTTACATATTCTATATCTACCATTGTTATCCCTTTTACCCTTTTTGACCTCATTGGAGGTTGAATTTTGGAAAATCCTTTCTTAGTGAGTCTCTACATTATAAAACAAAACTATTAAGTATATTTCATACTTATTACATCAGTGGTTTCGGCTAAGCAATTTATTTTATTTTTACATCATTTACCTTTTTTAACACACTTAGTTGTTGAATTTTGAAAAATTCTTTCTTAAGATACGTCAACTTCATAATAGCTATTTGTATGTCAAAAAAAAATTAAGAAGATTTACAACATATTTTTTACACTAAACACTGAATGGATGAACGACTATAGACTATAGACATTAAAATGAAATTATGCCTACTGTATAACTAAATGATAAAATCATGATAATGTATAGACTATACAGCCTTATTTCAAGTTGTATTTATAATAATTACTTATCTGCTGTCACTCGATAAAATGAATTAAATGTTGAACAAAGCAGGTTTAGTCTACGTCTAAATATTTTTAAAAACCAAATTAGGAAGATACGAGAAGGTTTTAAGATTTCTAAATTTCTATTTCAAAGACTACATTTTTTGCATATTAAACAACTTAATATAAAATGATAAACAACTATTGAGTTACCGATAGCCCATTTATGATACATGAATTCCATAAAGCAAACACGTGACACAAGACGATATCAGAGATGAAATGAAACTGATAGGTCTATACGGATTAAACGGTAGAGCGTAAAGATAATCATCTTTACGCGCTACCGTTTAATTTTAATTTTAATTTTAATAAACCGATTATTTTGAATTTTGATGAATAATTAATATATTTAATTGTGTTGGAGCTCCATGAATTAATCAAGATATAATATGACATACACACGCGTAGTGATTTATAGTGGTTACTAACAGATTAATAACGTAATAGTACATCTCATATAATTTCACTAGCTTGCACAAAACACGAAAATGTAAAGCTATTACTGACCACTAAATGTAACTAATTGTATAATCACAAATAGTTTACTTTATGATCAACTACGTTAACGTAAATATTTTTTTGTTATAAATACATAATAAGAATTAAACACTTTTGAAAAACATACTGTGGTTTTACCAAACATGTAAATTTGTTCATCTCTTAAATTGTTAGTTTATTTACTCGTACAATACACAAACATTTGTTTTAGTTGTTGTAAAAAAGTTAAATAAAAAATTAATAATAATAAATATAAAAAAACACAAGTGATGGCCCATCAAGACTAAACGACGTTATGATATAAACATTTTTTTTTCGTAATGTTAATTTTTTCCATTTAAACATACACTCGTATGATTGTTTTTTCTATAAAAATATATATTTATACCTTCTGGTATATATTTATTTCTTTAGGTTAAATACGTATAATGCGATTAGTTTTTGGTTTTTTGCCAATGTACAAACAATCGGTGAATACAGATAATAGAAATTATAAGAGTTTTTTTTATCAATCAAAATTTGTAGAACTTCAAAATTTATGTGACACAACGAAGCTTTGTCATGGTACAAAAATCAATTATTATCATGCTCATATTTTTCAGCTTTCTTCGACAAATTGAGTCTGTTTAAGGTTTTAAAATTTCAATATAAAAACTAGGATTAACTAGGTTTGTTTATTTAATAAAATGGTAAAATGTTTGATAAAATATAGTTTTCAATTTTTGGTCGCTCAGCGACATTTAATTTTCTGTTGATCAAAATGTGTGGAAAAAAATGTTGCATAAATCTGAGGCATTTCTAAATTTTCAAAATGCATTATAATGAACCATACGATATTTCTATTGTATTTACCATAACTTGAATGCATAAACAGCAATTTTATCGCACCAAATATTGAACTTTTTCAACAGTTTTATAATTTTTAAAATTGGTAATCAACTACTCTGTTCTTCGTTTACAAGTGATACTTGGCCATTTTTTTAAGCAGATAATTTGTTTAATAATTCTCTATTCTAGGTAATACTCAAACGTTCTAGCGTTTTCGTAGCAATTTATCTAAATTTAAAATAAAATGTAATGTTGACACGTTGTTGAAAT
This sequence comes from Schlechtendalia chinensis, assembly GCA_019022885.1. Lineage (NCBI taxonomy): Eukaryota > Metazoa > Arthropoda > Insecta > Hemiptera > Aphididae > Schlechtendalia > Schlechtendalia chinensis. The sequence goes on along the minus strand of CM032339.1, from coordinate 832,788 downwards.
TGTGAAGTTGTGAAATATTAAAAAAATGCATAAATTTTGTTTCTTACAGCCATGATTACGGTTGACACAAGAATAGTATAGTTTAAATGATTAAACCCACACACAGTAAATGTCGTGTATTTTCAATTTCAATAATCATATAAATATATTTATACATATATTTGACAAGGGTAATGGTTTATTTTTCTATAAATAAATTCCGATTACTTTTTGACCCTACTACGTACAATATAATATAAATATAAAATCAGGGAAATAAATTAAATCAAGTAAACTTGGTATGAAAATAGTCTCGATAAATAAAACTCGAATTATCGAAACCAAATAAAAATCTTTGTAATCCAAATAGTTTTTAAGAACAAAATAAAATGAGGAGATTATAAAATCAGTAATAAACGACTTACAATTTAATGTTTAATGAAAACAAATGTTTAATGTTATCTCTTCAGTGTATTGCAATTATTCCTATTACTTTATATTTAAAAAAAAACATTTTTAAGACGAACATTTTAAGTTAAAATTCTTACAAACAAATACAAAAACTAGCGTGATAATGATTGAAAAAATACGTGTCTAATACATTTTTTTTATATTTGACAATTAGCGTAAATTATTTACGTGGTTAATAGAAATATCTATTGAAGAATTATATTTATATTTGAGTCTCAAATTCTTTAAATGATCGAAAAAGTAAGTTTTTACATTTTTTTTTTTTTGTATCTAAAAGATATTTTCAGTTATTGAGCCCAAACATGTAGGTAGTTAATATTTAAAAAATAATAAAGGTAGTAAACAAAATTATCTTTTTCGATTTATAGAAAGTCATCATTATTGAATACGATATTTAATTTTCGATTTTAAATAAAACGTTATGGTGTTCAGACAGTATTACTATGTTTATATGTATGTATGTATATTACATTATATATGTCTGTACTATATCAGATACTATTCATCTGTATCAATGTTATAAACCATAAATATTTTTAATTGCGATCAAATATATACGTATACTCGTATATTGTGTGAAACTCAAAATTCATTAGTTAAGATATACAACGAATGTTTGCAAATATGCACTTAAGTCAAAATTAAAAAAATAATTGTTATATGTGTATTATAAGTAGGATTTAAATTTTAACAATAATTGATATATTTCGAACAACTTTTAAACACTGTCGATACACATATATTTTCACGTTCACTGAAATATTTTACGTATTTTGCTTATGTTGAAAATACTATAATATTTATTGTTCTGATTAATACCAAAATGTTACTCGCTTAAAGTATTTAACAATATTTTTATTCATAGTTTTCAAAAACTATTTATTTTTACAAATGTATTACATTTAATATTTTATTAAAGTATCCAAGTTATCATTTATTTTGTTTTTATTTTACAATTAAAAATTCCATAAGGTCTTCGACATGGATTTTGAAGGAATTCGACGTGTTTGCTTTTATTGTCAAATCGTTATATAATCGTGTATTAAAATTTAGAACATTTCCAAGGGTATACGTTAAGAGAACTGAAAATAATGTTTTACGTTATTCGTTTAATTTGATGAATGAAAATATAGCATGGATATTGCTCCAGCTCCATACAATTTTGTACAAAATTTCGTACATAAAATATATACCCATTAACAATAAATAGTTTTCTTTTTACGTTGATAATAATACTAATAAGTAATAAATAATTACTAAAACTATAATAGCACACGTTTCACTAAATAAAAATAGTATTTTTTAATTAATGATTTCGAATAAATTATTATTTGAATTTCAAACGATTTTTATTTTCTAAAATATATATAAAATTTTGACTATCATACGACATACAGACTACTGCAGCTTTTGTTTTTGATATTTTCATCGTATCGAACAATTTTATGGGTAATATTATTTGGTACTGCCTATATACTCATTGTTTGTAATGGAATACCCGTGTAACTAGTGGAAAAACTTTATTACTATTAATAACTCTTGTTTATGAAAAATAGGTTAATTGAAACTTAATCAAGACAGCCATGTACACACGTATGTAATTTTATTATTCATTGAAATAAAAGTAGCCATACGACACACATATTGAACCAATAATTAAGTTTTATTCAACAACATTAAAAATAAATAAATAACAATTTTAAAAATAATGACAATAATTCATAATTTAGTTTACCAAATATTCAATAAGTAATACCGAGTAAATAAAATTATAAAACAACACATCAAATATATAAGATAAAATAATTGGGGCTGAATTTGCCCTTTGTACATACCATTAATTTTATTGTTTAAATCCGTACAATTCAATTCACTTACATCTATATGTATGGGAGTTGATAAGTAAAAAGTTTAAATCAAAATAAAAGAATTCAAAGTTTAATTTAAATAACATGACACGTATTTTTTTTAAAATATAGTATTTTACTTCAAGTCAATAGTATATAAATTATCTAAGCTAAATAAAATTATCATTATTTATACATCATTAAATATTATTTTATTGTTTATACTTTATAGTGTTATATTAAATATACAAAACAATATTACAGATAATTTTTAGTTAATAAAATTTTTATCAATGATTTTCACCTAGACTTAATATGTGTTAAAATAACTATCCTTGTTTTCGTATATTCACCAAAATGATCACTTACTTGCATACTTTTCACTTTTTATATTATTAAATTAATACAATATAACATGGATTTTGTGAAAAACTGGCATGCCTTTTTCCATTAGTTTCTTGAGAGTATTTTTTGCGTGATAATGTACCGACACAAAATAATGGTCCGTTTACTAACGAATTTATATATTATAAACTCGTGATTCGGTAAAGAAACATTTTTAAGGGGATAGAAATTGTCCACTGGGTATGATGTCGGATTTTAAGTGTTCTCGATCCGTTCTATTGTAGTATTCTAAATAATTCTGTAATTTTGTACCAGTGTACAGGACTAATTTGGAACTATATACCGTAATTAAATTATATACAATTTAGTATAACTATCGGACATAAGTAGGGTAGATTTATTATTTACATATGCTTATTTGTGTCTTTTCATATAAAATGGATTTTTGAATTAAAATGCAATGGTTTATTTACCTTATATATGATTCAGTAGGTACAATTTTATTTTGCATATTTTAAACTATATATTTTTGTAAAATTAATACTATAACGTACATTCGTTTAACCGAACGAAAAATAAATAAATATTTTTGAACTTTAAAATTATTGTTTAATATATAATATTACTGGTTACGATTTATAAGGTATGAAAAAATTATATACTGCATCATGTTATCGAGCATGAAATAAAACAGATGTAGGTGTATAGTCACTGATTTTTTAATTTATTATCGGAAATTGCAAATATTTGACGAAAATATTTATATTTTATTTAATAATTTTTGCTTAGATTAATATATATATATATATATTATTTATATATAATTTATGTTTTTATAATTTGTTCGTTATATAAATTTATTTCTTGTAAATATAAAATAAACTTAAACTCAGAGCTGTTCATTTATATACTAAATATCTTGTATTTATATACATTTTGTCAAGTAACTGGTGTCTTATATTTAAATATATTTTTTTGAGTAATTCGTAATTAACAAATTCAAGGTATTTTTTATTTTTAAACAATAATATTTTATCGACGAGTATTTACAAAATATATTGGCGATATTGAAAATCGTTATAATATTTCACGTAACGTAGCTAGTAATAGACGTATGCCGTTTCAATACATAATCCATAAACATCAAAATTAGTAGATGGAATAAATGATTGTCACATAATAGTTTAGACAATTTTGTATTTCAAAATGCAATTTTAACCATAACATATATACAAATATTTTAAGAAATCATCCAGCTTTCTATAAATTTATTATTATTTAAATTCATTATATCTAATAAGTATTTAAACATTATTAAAAAATATATATATCCAACACTTTAATTTATAAAAATCTATAATATAAAAAGTGCGCTTATGTATAACAATGAAAATAATGAGTCTTAGGTAATCAAAATAGATAAATTATTCGATGTAATACATGCTAACCTCTAAAATATATTATAAATTACTAGTATTGTATCTAATGTTTACATTTGGTAATCGATATGATACTTACACAGGCCATAGCACCGGCGAGAGTAATGTTTTTGTTCTCGTGCCTGCTTATGATGACCATTCCACCACTGAGAGTGACGTGTTATGATAAGGCCGAAGATATAATAGCTGTCATCATCATGTTGACTACTTGTCCATACTTTTTGTTCTTTTGCAGGTATAGTGTAACACAAAATAAATTGATTTATTATTATAAAACACAAAATTGAGTTTAAAATTACCATGTTTAAAAGTGCTTTATTATTATTATTATTATTATTATTATTATTATTATTATTGTAAGCCCTTAAACCAACTTATCTTAACCCCTTGTAACCTATTGTTAATTAATATACTGACGATTTACATAAAAAACAAAGCACATTATAAACATCAAAATAAATAATTATTAAATGTTAATTTTATAGTTTTTATTTAATTTAAATTACTATTAGCATTTCTTTTTAATGCAATATAATAATAATAATAATAATTTATAATAACTGATATGCCTGTGCGAAAAAAATTACTTAAATCGTCGTTTTCGCCGACAGGGGTTTCAAAACGGTTGGACCATTCGTAGTGATGATATATAGGATGGTGATGGGAGACTTGCTGAGATTCGTGTCCATTTACATGGTGTTCGTGATGGGATTCTCACAAGGTGAGTGAATAAATGAATGGCATATATAGAATCATAATTATGAAATATATTATATTAGTAATATATATTTTTTCCACGTCTTGTCGTTAATTTTTTTCCTTAATCGTTGTACAATATCAATAACTGCATATCCAAATTTTATAACTAGAAATTGTTCAATTATGATTCATTTATTATTATTAGTTTAGTTATTGTATCTATAATCTGGATTAACAGATATATAGTGTGACACCTAAAGTGTTTGTACTTTGTAACTTTCACAGTATATAAAAAGTTCGAGTTATCTAATATGTAGGATACATACAGAGACATGTGTTATTATTTTATGTAAAAAATACATATTTCGAGTAAGGTTATTTTGTAAAGTAGTATCTTGTTTCTCTTGTAAAATTTAGTAAAATCTACTAACAGAGTTATGGCATGTAGCATTCAAAAATATAAATAACAAAATATGATTAGATATTGTCATATATGTGTTATTTAAATATATAAAATATTTAAAATCAGCCGATCTAAATCGAGAATTTAAAACTTATCAAAAATAAATGTATTTTTAGTTTTTCACAAAATCTCAATCTATAAATACTATAAATACTGTCATTATATGTGTTATCCACTACAGCTACCTTTTTAAAATTTATGTATTTTTATTTGAGTTTTCCTAAACAATTTTCCACTCAAATTATGAAATAAAGCAAATTTTATCTAGTTGATACTTTGTTCAACAAGATTGTTGATTTTAGTAGTTCATTTAAGCGTAATTTAAAACAACCGAAAAATTGGAAAAAACCGGTTAAATTTTCGATATATTCATTTTGAATATGGATAATTTTTGTATCGGTATATTATACGTGAAAATGATCACGTTTAATAGCATTATTTAAAGAAAAAACATGATTAATTGTTTGTGTTAAAGTGCTGAAAATATTATACAAAACTAAAGAAATATTTTTTCATTATGAATTTAAAAATGCATAAAAATCAGCTAAGCCATTTTTCTCCAAGTTTTTAAAATTGCATTTGTATCAATTTGTATAATTCAACAATTTTGCTTGCTACATCAGTATTATAATTAAATTTCCTCGCGTAGTTTAAAATTGAAAATTATTTATAAAACGGATATGATCATTTTGTAATGTATACAAATCTATATTATTTTGGTTTATATATGGTATACACATACAATTTTCATCAAATATTATTCTAATCATTTTCATTAATTGTTAGTTATTTTTCATAGACGGTTTTCGAATACAATGACTTATCATTGATTTTATATTAAAAATAATAATATAAGTCCAAAACTTTTGTCTACGTAATCAACTTGAATCCACAGCAACAGCTACCTTTTTTATCGGTGAACACGAAATACGCAGACAAATATGACTATAAAGCATGTACAGATAGATATTATATAATTTGTATCGTTTTTACGTATCGATAGAACGATTGAAATTAAAGTTAAATTAAGTTTAGTATGTTAGGTTAGGTATTTAAGAACAAATTCTAATAAAGGAAATTAATTTCATTGTGTATTATAATACCAATACGTGATTTTTTGACTCATCTTTCTCGACCTTGCAGTTTAACAGCTAAATGCGTTATCGTATTTTTGCGACGCAAAAGTGACTAATCGAGTTTATAAATGTATATTTCCACGCTTCATATGTAGGAACTCATAGAACAGTTATAGAATAGTAACTATTTTTTTTATTTTGTTAAATAAAAACATATTATCTATGTTTTAACAAAGAACGTTATTAGTTTTTATTTATTTAGTTATTAGTTATTAACGTTTTTAGCTTACTTTTACAAATATTGTTTTACGGAAAATTATGAATTTAATCATTTAAATTTTTTAATAAAAAAATTTTATGGTATTGTAAAATACATATAACATTTAAAATAATAATAATAATAAATTTAAATAAATATTCAATCTACGGCAACAATGTTCATACATATAGGAATATAATTCTCAATAGTGACGAAGGAAGAAAATATGAAATTTTTGCACTCATTTCACGATTACACAACAATAAAAAAACGATATTTAAAATCTCTTCGAATATAATTTTTAACAATTTTATTTTACTTTAGCTTATAAAAACGTATTTCGAGAAAATTACTTACATAGCACGCTTTAAAAATCGTAACTATTTCACCCAAATAAAACACTAAAGGGATTTAATAATTGTCATATAAACGTATGATTCAGTACTCTATGTAAACATACCTGTATGTATAACGACTGTATGATTACCGTTTACACTCTATACAATTAAAAATGTTCAAATACAATATATATTTAATAAAGAACCAAAATGTTTTCCAAAATATAACTTTATGCGTATATGATTTGTTATTGGTTGGGAATATGTTTCAGACTAAATCTTAAAACAGTTTTCGTCGAATAACTCATTTATATTCAATCGGAAGAGAAACGTGCAAGACCAATTTCTCTGATTATCATACAAATATACTAACATGAGAGAATTATATACCTTGTTTTCATTTTAAATTTGGACGTCGTTTAATGATCTCGTTGAATTGTTTAACGACAATCGCATGCGGATAATCAGAATCGCGTTTTTATTATATATTATAACTACACAATCAACTGCCTTTAATTATGTCTTTCTTTTATTGGAAATTCAAAATACACAAATGTATTAAATTAAATGTCACGAATACTGGTTAGATTTGCATACCGCCTACACTGATTTTCCTTTATAGCTATCTACCATTAGTAAGCAAACCAATAAGTTAAGTATAATCTTAAATGTCTCAACAAATAAGTACGCAAGGAATTTATAACGTTATATATAGATATTTTTTTGTTTTTTTTTTTCAATAACAAATCGAAACGTATTAAATGGCTAAGATCTCATTCAGTTATTGTAACCAAATATTGGCCATCTGAACTCCAGAGCTATCAAAACAAGAAATTTCGACACTTCTATATTTTTCCTCGACTATAATAACCATGACCATATACGAAATATAAAACTTTATATCTAGCTCATATTATATTATAGATGTACCATTATAAAAATATATGATTTTACATACGGTGCGTTTTTAAAATAATCGGAAAACCGTTTATCTTATTTGTCGAAATGTACACATTCAATAGTATTATTATGATATTTTAATGTTTAACAATTTTTGTTTTTACTTATAGGTTTATACAATTTATAGAAACAAAACAAAAATTTATATAGTATATAATACATTTAAAATTGAATTGTTTGTGATCTAATTAAAACAAAGTCTGTGATGAAATTAAAATAGACGCATAGCATTAGTTAGAACGAAAAAATGTAGAATGGTAGAATCCGAAATGGAATAAAATGAAACAAATTTAAACTTTCAAAATATAACAAGTAAATCTGAGAACGGTAAATGTATGTAGGTAGTAGGGGATACACCAATAATTTTTGGTTGTCAGTAGTTCGTGTAGTTAGGTTAGGTCACACACGTCACACGTCGCTGTGCTACACAAATCAAATACTAACGTGAAAAACTACTTCGGGTAATAGGAATTATTATGGAAATGTATTATGGAAAATTATGTATTGCTGGTCAAAATTTTGCCACTCAAACTTGCTAGTCTTCTCCAAAAAATTTTAATTTTTGATAATTTAATTTAATTTTTTTTTTAGAGAAAGACTTATTTTAGTAATTTGTAAATATTCATTTTAATTATATGTAATTTACTAAAAGAACGTTCTTAAGATATAAATGTAACAAAAATGGTAAGAAAAACTATCAACTTGTATGCAATAATTAATTTAAATAATATTCTGAATCAAGTTTAAGAGTTTTAATTGCATATCATAAATTTGAATTGGGAATGGAGTTTTTGTATTTGATAATAATGTTTCTGCGTTTGATATTTAAAATATATTCTACTATTCTGTTATGAATTTCCAATATTCACGTTTTGGCGATTTTCAAATATGTGAATTACGGCATCACACTGAATTCAGTCGTTTAAAAATTCGCTCACCACTTATTAAATACATATCGGTTGAATACGATCCTATTATATAAATCTGTAGAATTTACGTACGTCAAAAAAAAAAAGAACCCTGATATAATAACAATATTAAAATGATCATTATTTTTATGCAAACGTGTTTGACCGCAGCATATTACGTGATATTTCTGTCTTTCGACAACCCTGACACCAGAGGGTATCGACGACTCCGTACTGAACCCGATGCCCACGCCGACCGAGTCCATCATGGCGATGTTTCTCATGTCCGTCAACACATTCACGGATTACTATACGGCTTTCGACAAGACCAGTCATACGTTGGTGGCAAAGGTATTGTCATTATATACTCGTACAGAACACAAGTATACATATGTCACATACACACACACGTCCAATCGTATTTTTAATTCAATCCTAAATACTGGATTTATCGTCTTTAGCATTAAAACTACAAGTTTTAAAAAAATATATCATTTGTTGGTATTTTCAAAATAGAAACATATTTTTAGGAAGATCAAATTTTTTTAATGTTTTTGGGCCATATTTTCCAAAGCGAGTTCGATTGACTTTTTTTAAGAATCAAAATTTCAACATAAAACACACATTTTCAAAAATCGCTTGATTGCTAAACTTCGTTTATTCCAAAAATGCAATATAATATACGTTATACATATGAGAATTTTGTTTTTTTTAAAACTATTTTCTCAATTTATTTGCATAAATATACTGATCATAAAAATAAAAAAATTTGTCTTATGATCGAAATATTTACTATAAAGGAAATTATTATCATAATTATCAGAAAAAAAATCGTCAAAAACGCACATTTTTAAAAATCTATTGGATAGGCAATTAGTAAAATGTGTATAGACGCGTGTTGTGAATCGTTTCTGTGTGTAAGTAGTAAATGAATATTAGTGTGATTGCATCATGGACTTGACCACCACACACGTGCCCTCGTATATGCATGCACACGTTAATAATTCAAAATATTTTAATAATTTTTCTCTCATAATACAATAATTTAGACCTAAAAGCTAGAAAAAAATATGGCCACTTTGAGTGAACTACGGACTAAGATATACCGGACTGGTATCGATGTGGTTAAAAGGTATTAGAGAAACGGTCCTAAAGTGTTTTCACACCTTTACCTGTGGTACGAGAGTGAAATTAGCTTTCCTAGTAATGAATTATATTTACTAATGTTTGTATTGAATATATCACACGAAACGTAAATTGAATGGTTAAGTTTCAATTTAAAATATCATCAAACGTGCTATTCTTAAATATTGTTGGTTAAGTACAATTTTAAAAATGCTTGTCGCGTTACTATAGTAGTATACAGATTGTGCACATATATTGGCAGCACCAAGATTTACTCTCACCTTTCGAAAACTTTTGAGGTCCATTTTTAAGGCCTGTGATACTTGTAGTTCTGTGCATTTTAGTCCGCGGAGTGAACAAATTTAATCTTGACAAAATATATTGACTTAAAAAATTTTTTTCTTTCTAAGTAAAAGTCTATTTTTGATTAAATGTTTATTTATTTATTTTTTTTTTTTTTTTGACTTTTTTGAAAATGTGCTTAACATTTTTTAATAAACATTTATTTTAACAAAGTTTTGTTAAAAATATCAATATTTTATCCTCGAAGGTCGAGTGAGTAGAAACACATGTTTCGGCACACGAGGTCTGCGGTTCGATACCGAGGGTAACCAATGAGATTTTCCACGTTAGTGAAGTCAGGTCTCTGGTGCAAGCTAGCAATAATTAACCATCCCATCCATCTTTGGCTTGTCCAACCATCTAACTGCCCTAACATGTGAAGGGTGTAATTTCTAGGCGTATTAGTGTTTGGAGGAAATAAGAAGATATATTGATGATGATCAATATTAGGTTCTCATCAAAAACCTAGAAATGAGTATAATAAATTTATCAAATATATATAGCATCAAATCTATTTTCAAAATTCAATTCGATTCATTTCAAGCGGTTGAATTTTCGTCTAACATTCATATCTAAAATAATACGAAAATCATAATCTCCGATTTCCGTAAACATTTTTTACGCACTGAGTGTTGTGAGATTTGTATGTTTTTTTAATAATTATTCTTTACGCTCTACGTTTATCGCATGAAACGTAGTTTTGTTTTATAGTTTTCATGGTCATCGTGGCCATACTTCTGGTAAACATGTTGATCGCGATGATGGGAAACACTTACCAGAAAATCGCCGAAACCCGAAACGAGTGGCAGAGACAAGTAAGTGAACCATATTAGTGTGTATATACAATATATATAGGTACATACTTACGTAAAGGACGATCAAGTATTAACCACAATAACTCGTTTTCTAGTATATAAATAAGCTCAGCTATTTTATAGAAAAATGTTTCACAATATATTTATATGACCATACTGTTAATAAAAATAATAATATACAAGCGTCCAAACTAAGTATTGTCATGTCACTGTTATGTTCATGTCCGTTTTATTTGTATCGTTAGGATTTTGATGAACTTCGCGAATTTCTCATCGCTGCATGTCTTAGGTGTTATTAATTAAGTGTTATTTTTTGGGTCGATAAAAATTACTAAAAAATTTCAACATTTAGGTGACAACAAAAAATGGACATTTCCCAATAACCTATAACGATAAAATCGAACACTATCTCACTGTGATTATATTATAATAATGTTATAAAAACGGTGTAGATATTGTCGTTTCCAATACTGTGCCCATTCATACGCCGTCATGCATTACCCGCATGCGTGTAACAGAATTGCCTATTCAAAACGCCGTATGAATGTCAGTCACCTATCCGTACATTTTATTTTGATAAATCTCTAATTTAACATAAATAAAAAGGAAGGTTACACAAGAATAATAAATAATACTTAAGGATGTTGTAAGTTGTCTGAAAAACATAAACATTCACCTGAATTTTATTATAAATCAAATAATTAAAGTATATATTATTAATTTAGATTATGTGTGAAGCGAAAAATATTGGGTTGTATAATGGTGTGTGAATTTTTTCATACAAATGTTGATAATATTTTTCTTAAACAAATTGACAAAATTACAACGGATATTCTCGACAATTTCCGAAATTTCTGATTTTGTATTATTATTTTTTTTGTTGTATTATTTTAACATTTCCGATATACTAAACATGTAACATTTAGCACCAAAATAAATTTAAACTCGTGGATTTCTAAAAAAGCAAACAAAATTGTTTTCGTTTAAAAAAAAAATGTAAGATCTTTACTTACCATGATTAAAATATTTATTTGTTTAAAATATATAAATATGAAAAATAATTATTATTTATGTACATGCGTTGAATATATAATAATAACTATAATATATAATAATAATAACTTTTAAACGTTCACTATAAATTACAATATAAATGTGGCTTCGCGAATAATAACAAGTTTCAATTGCGCTATTTATGAAAATTGTATTGAACGAATAATCCATTCATATATATATATGCTTTTTTGTTTATATATTGATTATATGGAATTGTTTATATATATATATATTTCAAACGATTTATGTCTTTGAACCCACGTTTAGTGAAAATTTCAACGATGAAAATCTAATACGAGAATCGTCGTTTGTTTTCATACATTCCGGAAAATACATTTTTTAACAGAAATCGTGAGACTCCACATTAGAGAATGAATTGTGGAAAAAAAATGTATATTTTATGACAGCATAATATAATATGTCAGTACCTATTAATACTTATAATCAATTATCTTTTAATTATTAATATTCGGTAATTGTGTTTAAATTTAATTAGTTTTATATTATAATTAATACGCATTTTATTCAAAAATATGTATTTGGTTTTTAATATTTTATGTAAGTAGGTGTAATATTTAAAACTAACGTAACAGCTTCTCAAAATCTCAGTGTATGACGATTAATATAATAAATTTAAATTAATCATAAAATTAGATACAATATATTTAAAGACTAAAATATTATTTTAATTATTATTTTACATTTTATTATAAAAAAAAATAATAATGATTATTTTATCATATAATAATATATAAAAAAATTATTAATCTAATTTTTCAAATTCTTTTATTTGAAATGAGTACTGTTTCGTATAAAAGGTACTACTTATTCATTATATTCTATGTATAAGAAAGAAAAAAAGAGATAATATTGGCAAAGTCAAACGAAGTTACTGCTATATTCTATTTTTATTGTAAACAAAAATTTTACTTGATAAATGAAACTTTGATCGTTACGTTAATTTTAATTGTTTTGAATTGTTTATCAAATATAAAAATTAATTCTACGCTTTATATTTGTATATTTTACGAGTAACGTTTTATACGTGTATATTTTTTTATATTAATTTACGATATAATTATATTGTTTGTTTATCCCAGATAAAAAATAAAAATGAATTGACTTTTATCATATAGATTTGCAAAACATTTAATATTATTGCATATTAAACGAAAATTCATGGTATAAAATAAAATATAACATAATTGACAAATTATCTTTTTGCTATGAATCGTATCGAAATTTTGTCTCGATATTTTATTTTATTTTTTCAATTATCCACTGATTTATGGAAAAAATTAATTCTTCCGTAAATTTTCGGTCATTTTGATCTCGACTGCCTACTAAATATTTACATTTGAATGAAATTAAAATTCCAGTCACGTACATATTTGCAGTCTGTTTTTTACTCATATATTCCCCTATATTTTCCGAGATTATTATCGTTGAATCTTTGACTTTGAATGCCCAATTGTTAAGCAAATAGTAAAATTACTTTCAAACACATCGATTTCTCGTTACGGAAACTACAATTATTATAATGCAAATATTAAAAATACGTCCTCATTACACATCCAAATATATATATTATGGGCAAAGTAACCAAATCAATCAGAAAATTGTACAATCGATGTGCACAATATCTTACATTCATGTTCCAATCAAAAAAATAACAGTAATTTCCTGAGCAACGTCCAAATTTCACGGGAAAAAATAAAATATACACATATTTAAATTTTAATTAATTAATTTTTTTAATGTTTTCACTTATCTATTATAAGATATCACTAATCTATTATATTATATATATTATCTACATTTAATCATTCATTAATAGTTTATTGATTGTAAAAGTTATTTATTATTTATTTATTTATTTATTATAACATTGATTCTCTTGTGCATGTAAAATTGAATTACATAATTTTTTGCTATATATTATAATGATTCGCTTTTAGTGTTTCCACATTTGAGTAAAATTGATTGAACTGTCCAAAACAAAACCGGCTATATAGTCAATTCAAGTCGATTAAATTAAATAATAAAAATATACATGCAGATATATGTAGAAATTATAATATAGATAATTGTTTTAACATTTTTGAAATCATACACGACTTAATAATTAAATAATATGTTGAAAATAAACTAATTATATTAAATCTACAGAATTTAAATTATCAACTGACTAATAATTTTACATAAGAAATATGTGTCGATAAATATTTATGGCTAACAGTCTACAGTCAACCGTAATACATTTACTTCTGTTGCTACTTTGTCCAAAGATAAATGGACACTGTGCAATTTCTGATCAATTTAAGAATATTTTTTACAAATATCAATTTGATCGATTTTAAAAATCACTGTACACCTTGATCAGGAATTTTTTACAATGGTCAATTTCTTTTTATTTGAAAAATAACATATTTTGTAATGTATATAAATTCAAACCCGAGTAATTTTATACGAGTAATAAACAACTCCAGACACTACTTCTGATCGTCAGTGAAATAATTACAGTACTAAAACTTATTTAAATTATATTATTCATTGTCAGTTGCAAATTCTCCGGGACGATAAGTATTATTAAATTAATTTATTAACATTATAAAAATAAAAATAAAAACTAATTTGTATTATATTAACTTGTTACTATTTTATAATAACATTATCAGTTTACTTTCAAAGTTAAACTGTATAAATATTAAAATATAAGCTTTTTTCATTTATATTATACTATCATAAATGACAGACGAATATGTTATGGTTCCAAATCAGCATTCACCACAGTATATTATATAGGATTTCAGTTTGTACTCATAACAGTTATTTATAAATTATTAGTAATCACGTATATTGTATATTGTTGACGTATTTATAAGAAAATAAAAATTACAAATTTTTTAATAACCTTAAAAATTTCAAAACTACTAAGGTTTTTACGTCTGAAACGCTTAAAATTTATAAAAACACAAAAATTATTATTTCATTTAAACGTTGATAACATTATATGTTATTTTAGATTTCATGGGTCTTTTCCTCCAAAATGAGCTAAGAGATTTTTCACATGCATTCACTCTCGATAATAACTGTATATACTCAACGCGTACATTTTCTTCGTTATAACCAATACCAACTATTTTTCGAAATATAATAATTTGTACAATACTAATCATTTACAACCATTTAAAACGATTTTAATTGCTGTAAAATGTATTAGTTTTAAACTTAACCGTATGAAGCCTTTTCATAAGTGAGGATAAAGTTTTTTTTTTAACGGGGACAAAATATAAAATTAGTTTTACAATTTACTAAGTGCTCTGAACATTTTCGCATGAAAAATCGTGGCATCGGTCAAATTTTAAAAGGTATATGCGTCTGCGGTCGTCTGCTAACTTCTCACCATACTGGATTCGTGTATGTGACGTAATAATATGATGTACATATAGAAAATGATTACGAAACTTTTCCAATGTCAATAATCATACGAAAAGTTTCTAAATCGAAGTCTAATAATCGTCTAAGAAACATCGTCGAAGACAAATACAAACATAAAATGGAATTACGAAAAGAAACATCTCGTGTCCGTAAAAAACATTTTGTTTCTATAGAAAAGAGTGCAGCGTCTAACAAGAATTCAGTATTATTGTCAAGACCGGACTAAAATAAAATGTAAATCATAGGACACAAACTATCCGCATACATAAATCTAACAATAAGTAATAAGCATTAGCCGCCGGTATATAAAATAATACAATTTAAACCCTATTTTGGGAATGAACTATTCATCTTTTAAATTTTCATTGAAAATTAATAGACATTGATTCTCGCGATACTTTATCACTAATAATATATTAGTGGCTAATTTTTTTAAATCACTATTGTTTATACTGTTTAATGGAAAATACATTTTACTATAGCAATTCGTTTACGTTAATTCATTGTTAATTTATAATTTTAATAATTAAAAACAAAAATAATTATTTTACTGGTTTTTTAGTCTTGTCAATATATAACAAATGTTTAAATAAGGTTTTGATATCTTCTCAGTTCCGTGCTCACCTTAGTTTGCACCACACGTGTCTAAATGTTGCTTATCTTATGTTTTATTATTATTTGTTCTCTTGGGCCAAATTTTATAAAAGTGACTTTTCTTGATTCGTCAAAAAAAATTATGTACCGTCAACCTTCCAGAGTATCTAATTCAAATCTTTACGCCGATAGTCAATCAAATAACGAGTAATTTTAATTGGTTTTCACATTTAATTTTATCCCGACACCTCGACTTTCACGTCGATGATTGTCAAATGCGATATTGAAACCTATTAAGTAAACCGATAACACGTTACAATGGTTATTAATCGACAATCTACTACTATGAAGACAGATAAAAATAAATCTGCTATTTCTAATAAACTTCTCATTTAAAATATCAATTATGTAAATATAAGAATTCTAATCCATATTGTTGGGAATGCGATAGTAATGCTTTTGAATGTAGTTTTAATATTCATATAAATGCTTTATACAGCTCTTGAATCCACGTACTGTAATAATGGTTCAAAACTAAACGTATTGTTATTAAATATAAGAAAGAATGAAATATTGTCTATGACTGTTACACGTATAGACGTTTGAATCGAACGTCAAGCCTAAAATATAATACGATTCATGAAAAAAAAAGAAAAAAATTAACTCTGCCATAAACGTAACCTAAATTATGACACTTAATAGATACACAGTATAATAAAAAGCGAGTAAACAATATTGAAGGAAAAACATATCCTAAAAATAACGAGTTTAAAAAAAACATGTAATATAATCTTGCTATTAGTTAGTAGTACAAATGAAAATTTACATAATATTTTACCTAGTAATAAAATGCATTCAACTATTGTGTGTAGGTATATTGTATATACAATTTACATGTTTTCTACAATGTTATTAATATCATAATACATGTGAAAATAACATTTCATATAACTATTACATAACACTCGAAACGAATTTCCAAAAGTGCTAGTAAACTTACAAGCGCGTGTGTGCACAAGAGATAATATTATATAAACGTGTTATAGTATACGCAATTACGATTAAACTGCATACGTATAAATACTAGATACGTCTAAAAAGTAAAAAATCTTACGTCACCAATAATATAATGAGCTCGTCTCGTGTAGATACTAATATCATTTGCTGTCACTAATATTTTCAGAAAATAATAGTCTTATAGTATATTCAAATCTAAAACAATTATAATTATAAATGTATAGCGTATAACTATTACTAAATATTCTTAAATTTCAACCAAATGCCATTTTGTGGAACCATTCCGATAAGTGTTCCCCTCCTGAACGTTATAGGAGGGGAACGAGAGTTTCCGTTCTATATTTTGATAAAATATCTATCAAAGCCATTTTAATTTCAAAGATCGCAAAACGTTTTTCTACATTAAAACAGAAAAAAAATATGAATACAATAGTATCAAAAATGGATTTTGGTATGTTTTTATTTTGAAACCCGTATATTTTATATTAATATTATACAATAAGACTTCTGCAAGACAAACTTTGAATAAAACGGAAAACCGTCCAAAACAGAATTTCTACATAGTCCCAGCATGTTTCTATAATTTAAATATTTCAAATAAATCTGGACAAAACGAAATCCACCTAACGCGAAAACAAATATGTATTTTTTTCGATCCCGTAAAAATATAAAACGGAAATATGGCATGGGCCCCACGCATGATTGGTAATAGTAACTCGTTTGCGCACTATATTCGTTTTCACATACATTTGCTTCTTATTAATTTTAACGCGATATACAAGAATTAGTTCTCAATCTATGATCATTATTTACTGTACATTGATATAGATAGTGAATTAGATTGTTTTTTTCGATATCTATATCGTTATCTAGCTGGTATAAACGAAGCCTGGTTTATTTATTCGCATCGCTTCAGAGCAGATAACATATCTAGAATAACATTGAAAATTGTGATTTTCGTTAGTTTATTTAATTTTGATTAATATCATCTTGTGATTTTTAATTTCACTATAATTATTCAAACTGTTTCCGTTTTTAAAACGTACAAAGGAAAATTATGTTTCAAAATTGAAAACCATAAATTTAGTGCGTTCCTAATTTTAAGAAGATTAGATGTTATACAGTTTACGTGTACTAATAAAAAAACAGTTACTATAAATAACTCGTATAAATAAATAGTATTACGAGTATAAATATAAATACTGATCTGCGATAGTTCATTCACGTGACTGTACTAGAAAGTATTTCAGAAAATAAAATGAAACTATCATTGATTAAATTTATCACAAATGAATAATTTGTGTCGTGCCAATTCTTTTACTCGTGACCCGTGTAACAGTTCCTGACTAACCAATCGCGGTGTGTTAATCGTATACCGCATACAATTTTTTTTTTCAATAAGCTTTCACGTTCAGTATTGTAGCTCACCAATCGTTATAAAAATGTAAACAAAACAAAGACAAATATATATCTAAAATATAAACAATATTAAAGTATATATAAATACACAAGAATAATAAAAACTACAAAATTAAAATAGAATTTTAATTAAGAACCCTGATTCTTGAAGGAAACAACCTTTATATTAATAAAAAATCCTTCAATTTAAGAATCTCGGCAGATCTGATCGTTCGTTCCGGCGAATCAAATACTTGATAGAAATGAATCTGGATAATAATAGGGGTCGTTTTGTAGCGAGTGCATGTAAATGCAAGGTGATCCTTCTCGATGATCATACTGTTCGCGCGATCACTCTGAACAGAGCGATGGTCGGGGGATATCTTCGTAGCGTTTCTAAAAATCGTTAATGATTTTCATTGACCGTATAAACGCAATCGATCAAGCTAATCGATCGAAGCGTAAGTCTAGTGAATTTATTTCGCGAATTTTACCCAAAAATTATTTTATTTAACTAAATTTTCATATTTCACAGATACTCAATTATATTATAAGAATGTATGTATTTGTGTTTTATTGATAATTAAGGTTCGGATTTATATGCGTTACAAAACTATAAAAAATGCATTTATACCCGAAAATGTTCAAAATGTTCGAAAAAAACTTAAAAAACGTTTGTATGAAAAATGTTTTTATAGACAATTTTAATATTTATATTTTATTAGACAATTAAAAATTAAGTACTCATATTTATCAATTTAACGTGCAGTATTTAATTAAAAATATATATATAAAAAATAAACATAAAATAAGTAAATAATTGTTAAATAATATTTTTTTCAATCTGTTTTCTTAGTGAGCTTGTGTCTAAACTTAACGATATATATTTAATAATTTGTTATATATTTCTTTCCCGAATTTCTCAAAAAATTATTAACAAAACGCTGTAACAAAAGTAAAAATAACCAATATATGCATTAAATAATTAAAATGTGAACTAAACATTGTAAAATAATGTCAAAATAATTAAAAGTTGACAAATTTATGCTTACCTAGCATACTATACGACCAATCAAAAAATGCAAATGAATACAAATCTGAGCCTTATAATAGCATAAGAGGTAAGATTAATATTATCCTACAAAATTACATTAAAATCAATAAGTATAATTAATATCAATTATTATCGTTTGAACTATACAAAACACACATTAGTGTTTTTAAAATTTATTAATAGCTTCATTATTTAAATTTTAAATACTGTTTGTTTTTAAGTAATTCAGTACACATTTTGTTTTAATTAATGTAGAAAAACCGATTTAACACGCCAATTGATAATAACTAAATTTTTATTCTACAACAAGAATAAATCGACAACGATTTAATTAAATGTTATACTACTAATATGAACCAGACATGTTATTTATATAATTTTAAATTTAAAACAACTCTCATCGTTTAATTCTACAGATTATAAATCATATATACATTTTTCATTCTCATTCTCTACTAAAAAAACATTATCATGTTATTCTATTTTAAATGCACAAAAATGTAACGTTAATGGAAAAATAAAAACGAAATCTACAATAAGTGAGAAAATGAAATAATTTATTTTTCTATGCTATTGAATGTATGAAATGTTAAGAAACATAAAAATAAAAATTTTGTTTTTGTACAAATATATATATATATATATATACAGATTTGTTTTGTCTTATCGATGTAGAATTGAATGATAAATAAAAATTAAACAGTAAAGAAGAAAAAAATCTTATTAACATAAAGTAGTTAATAAAATAAGGTCTAGATTGAAAAGGAACACATTGAAACCCGACTAATTAGTGATTGTTACATAACTGAATAAATTAAAATGATAATAATAACAATGATCAGTTAGGACTGAATACGTTTTGGCCCGACCCTTCTATCTGCTGATAAAAATCAGTTTCGATTTCTTGAACGAGTAGCTCGGCGAATACAATATAAGTTTGTTTTCGATCTATTCAACGATAATATTGAACATCCCGATCTCTTATTTCGATCTGGGTTTTGCGAGCGACCGTTTATTTTACGAGCAATTTAAATATATATAATTTTGTTTTTTACCATCTCTCGGTGCACAATTAATTTCCGAAGTGAATCTTTTTTAGCCAAGGACTTTATATTTGTACGCTAATTCGCATTGTACAAACGCAAGTTGATTTTTTTTTTTTGTTTGAACATCTAAAATTAAGTTTAAAAAATATAAATCGAAGTTATTTATATTATATTGTTCGATTGTCATAACGTATAAACTAAAGCTAAATTATTTTTCATACATGGTGTTATTTGAATCTTTAATATCTACATACTCGTATGAACTATTTTTCATTATCACTTATATGCATGTATGATGACTAATCTACCCCACATCCTAAGTCTAGCAGGAACCGGAACCAAAGAACATTTCTCTTTGTTACTAGATATTAAATTTATTCCCCAATTTTCCAAAATAATTTAAACTTAATAAAAAAAAATGTAATCTCCCTTTTAACTAAATGTGTAAACACTGAGCAATAAGTGTATATCTATAAATTATCAAATAAAATATAAATAATAACTAAGGGATTGTTTATATTTCATAAATATACGTTTTAAAATTTAATTAATAAATTCGAAAATGTACGTTCGCAAATTAAGATTCCAGTTAGATACTTTTTTGTCGACAAATAAAATGTATTTATCGTAAATTAAAATGTCGAGTACAACAAATGAGCTATAAATTTAAATTAAAAAATTATCAGTGACTTAGCTCAGGTTGTTTTTCAATCTAATTATTCCATTTGAATAAAATTAATTTCAATCGATTACGAAAAATGTATATAAAATTAATAATATCTGCGTTCGTATTTAAGCTTAACTGGATACTAAAAGTACAAAAATACAATGTTCTTATACCGTGTATAACTTTACCGGACAAAATGAAATAATAATAATAATAATAATAAATAAATAAATTGATTTCAGTTAGAAATGCAATCTATGGATTGTGAAAATTATTTTTTCGTCGCTCTGCATTAATATGTATGTTTTATTTACGATTTTTTTTTTGTTCTCCTGACATACAAAACCATTCGATACTTATTTATAACATCATAATACGTCCCGTTTTATTTTATTATCGTATTTTGCCATCGAATTTTTCAGTATAAAATTAATATTACATTCATTTTTTCTTCTTTATTCTTTAGGAAAATAGTATAAGAAATGTAATTTTTTAACTATATAAACATATTCAAACATATGCATTCAAAACAATAATAAAACTCAATAACAGGGATGAGCAACTCAAAGTTCCTAGAGGGCCGATTTTCAGAACTTTAAACTATACAGACAACATTATATATTACAATATAGTTTGTTATTTCGATGACAATTATAGTTCTTAATAATATATAATTCGGATAAATATAGGATTTATTTAAAATACTGAATTATTAATTTTAACATTCATTTTACATGCATGTATATATATTAACTTCTATCTTTTTTTTCTTTTTACAACGAAAGTTTAAATTTCATTACAATTATTTAATTTATATAATTGTATAACAATTCTGAATGTATACTAGATGATACTAACTCAATTTAATTTTCTGAAAAGAAAACACAGAGTAGATGACTAGATATTTTTTTCAGTAAGACAAATTCGTTCTTTGGATTTAACATGTTTCATATTATAAAATAAACATACATGAATGTAAAGTAACGATAAATAATAAAGTCGTTCCAAATACAGATATCATTTTCAACGCGAAATACCGTGAAAATGGATATTTGTCTATAGGTAAAGTTTTCCAAAACAACATATCGATCTGTTTTGTTAATAAAAATGGATCCGTTTTCAATTCATATAAGTTTAATCGATGTGTCATTTTGTATCACATTCGATTTTCTTTTATTAGATTTTAGGGTATTAAATTGTACAAGGTAGCACTGATTAAATAAAAACGGTACGCAAGCCACCAGCTGCTTATTCCCGTCCTATAATCTCTGTCTACGTATCCCCCCAATTGACCCGCACCTTTATATTATTTCGAATTTGAAAGCACCACTCGAATAATTTATTATAATTGATCGATACGGTTAGAATTACATTTCTAAATTACAATGCTGGAATTTTTATCGAAATTTTATGTGTATAAACCGGAATAATAATATCGATTTTTAAATATTACAAAATTACATTATACAATTGTAATTGTAACATGTATTTAAATATATATATATGTATGTAATACAACTGTAAAATTAATGTACAAGTATTCACTTTAGCCGACGTTTACGGAACAGAAAAAGAAAATAATTTCTATTCGCAAAAAGATTGAAATATAAAGTATAATAATTGTTATGCGTTATAAAAAAATAAAAAAATATAAGATTTGTACGAGATGACAATTCGTATCGAATCAATAATCAGAATGCAGTCTAACAATGCTACACCAGACCATTGAAAAATCATAGTCAAATGTGAAACGCTTGTTGAAGTAACATTTCTTTACGGAGGGATGGGACAAATAACGTACAAGGTCACGTGACTGCATGCTACAATTCGTTGATTTTATTTAATATTTGTATTATTAAAATGAGAAAAAACGGAATACTCAGAACCACTTATACATTTTCATTCTAAAATACGCTAAATTTAGCAATAATTAATGATACCTCTTAATATAAGATATAAAATTCCACAATCCCACCACTCCAAAAATAGTTTCACTTCATACTCGCAATACATAATATTTTTTTTTTTTATCCAAATAAACAATAATGTTAGCACGGTATTCGTCACTGTTTGTAGTATGCTTACAGTCTGTGTTTGTTTTTCGAATAATAGTAAATTTTGGTATTAGAGTGTCACGTTTTGGTACAACATGGCGCAAAAAGTTCCAAATATCCACCGCGGTTTCTTCTATTAAGTTAGTCTATATTTTGTGTATCTTCTGGGTCAACGTTTTATTCGGGCTGTTGATTAACGTACTGGAGTCGTTCCCAGTGATATTTTATTTCTTAATGATATCTAATCGACTTAATCATAATTTGGCATGAATACAGCTATAATAATGTCGCACAATCACTATAATTGCTGATAATGACATTTTGTCGAAACCGGTAGTAATAAACACACATATACAACAATTTTTATATTTTCTTTTTTCTTTAATCAACGTAATACTCATTGGTTTTTTATATATTTAAGTATACATACATATATATTTATTTATTTAAATATATATATATATTTTTTTTTTTAAATACCAATTTTTTTTGCTATACAGAGTGTCTCACAGAGATGTTACAAATACAATGGCTTTTATAATTTTTAATATTTTTAAGTCTTTTTTTAACAACTACTAGAACCCTTCATTACAAATAATGTATTTTTGGTTTTTAACATATTTATTTTTATGGACTGGATATATCTTTTTTTTTCGTAACCAATTTCGCTTTCACCCACACCCACACTCACATCCATACTCACACCCACACTCATACCATATAATCACACCCATACTCATACCATATACTCACACCTGTTATGCTACATCCACACCCACGTTCACTGATACAACGGCTGTTACACTAAAATCACTGCCACTACTACTATCAATTCACTACTGATCGGAATGCAACGTGGAGTATTTCGGATTTACTATTTTGTTTACTACTCATTAGGCATCCCCAAAAACATAAATGATTTAATGTTTCTCCGTGCAGCGGAGAAATTCCCGTTAGTTTACTAATGGTTTTGACTAAAAGTAATGGTCTAATAAAAGGAAAAAAGTTAGTGTTTTTTACAATAGTTCCTGTGATACTAATTATTCCCATTGTTCTTATAATCTTTATTTTATCTAAGTCTCCCTGCCCCCTAACATTCAATTATAATAATACTATATGGAAAATTTTAAAAATTCTTTAAATGTGATTAAATTGTATTATTATTAATAATTAATATTAAGAATTAAGTTTAATTAATGTGATTATTTGTAGATACTATAAAAATATTCTCAATATTCACCAATGTAAAATAATGAATAATAAAATTATCACGAATTATTTTTCTTGATTTTCAACAACTAAAAATAAAAAATATTCATTTTATTATGTATTATTCTTGTAAAATCTAAAATATAAATTACGAATGTATTTTTTTTTAAATTGGTGTTAAATATTTTTATTAAATACTAGTCATTGATTTTCTACAAAAAATAATTTGAAAATTGAAGTTTACGAAAATGTCAATTTCTTTCATTATGGGAGTATCCAGGCCTGCCAATAAAATGATTAAAGTTAATTTGCTAAAAAACATTGATATTTTCATAAACTTTCAAAGTTACAAAAAATCAACTTAGTTATCTTAATAAAAAAATGTTATCGCAAAAATTGTTATTCAAAATAAATGCATAAAATAGCTATTAGTTTAGTTAACAAATTTTAAATTAAATTTAAGATTGTTAATTATACGTTAAATTTTTTTTAAACTTAAGACACGATGATTATAGCGTAGTGTTCTAGTAATTATTATAGAAACAAACATAAAATCTTAAAAATATTGAATAGAACAAATTTCAATAATCATATAATATTATATTTTATCAGCCTTAGTAGTATTACATTTTCAAAAAGTATCTTTACATTTTAATAAATCATAAAAAAAATATATGAAAGTGTGCCCATTTGTTGTTTATTTGATGTCTTTATACAGTATATAGTTATTATTTTATTGGAAAAGATTTACGAATCTCGTGTAAACAAAATATTTTATTATGATTATGACGTCAGAATATAGTGACGGTTTAAAAAAATAATTTATAAAGTTATTTGTGGTGTGTTCAAATATTTTCGACAAATTACTCAAATTTCCTACACGATTGATATGTCGGCCTAAACTCAAACATACTACATCCAATAGTAATTAAATTATAATCGAATTATTTATCAAATTACTGATTTTATTTATCATTTATCGACAATTATTCAGAGCTTGAGTTTTTTTTTTTTTAGGTGAAAAGAGTGGCATAAAGTGATGCAATATCATTTTTTTTTTAATTTCAGCAACACTAATTTGTTTGGTGGAACGTCAATGACTGGATGATCACGGGCTCAATTTTCCATTTCTATGTTTACATAATTTTATCGCACTAACAGAACAAAATTTTAAAAAACAAAAAAATTATTTTACATTTTTTTTTAAAAATCTTAACATGCTTTTGCATCTTCGTTTACATGTTTGCCCAATTCAAACATATTTATTATAAAATATTAATGTTCTTCGTAAAAAACTTGTAGAAGATTTCGATCTAAATTAATTTTAACCTGATGATATGAATTACGATTTTTATGAGGGTCTATTTAGACGAATTTTACAAAAACCATAATACGTACAAGTATTTCAAAACATTTTAAAAAAAAATGTACATTATCATCTAGTCAATATTATTTTTCATTATTGATTGATCGCAAACATTTTCGAAAACATGTACAACAATACTTATTCGGTTATAATTTTTAGCGGTAGATAGTTTTATTTTTGTATTATTACCTTTGAAAAAAAAATATATTTTCATATATTTTTCGCCAGAGATTTTTTTTTTAAATTTTAATGTATCTGTTTTTCAACTTAATAATCCGCTTTGTGTAGTAAATCGTGTAATAAATTTTTCACTGACTCACAGAGACATTTTCTTTTTTGAGTTACCTAGTAATGTGTTTCTCAGTCATTTTCTTTTTTTCCCATTTATTTTTTTCTCCTTCATGTTCAGGACGAAGTCATTGTGACGCATAATATGTCTAATGAACTTGAGTTGTTCGATCTCTATACCATTTCGATTAATTGTTCGGGCTTTCGTATCACAGTTCAACACTTCTCAATTTGATTTCTTTTCTGTAAAGTTTACCTTCGTCATTTTCCACAATTTTCACATCTCAATTACATCAATTTTTCTTGTACTCAATTTTTGTATGCATCCAAGACTCAATATCACATAAAACAACACGATCGAAACGAAAGTTATAACAAAAAGATCCCTCGATCCAATCTATGTTACTAAAAATCTATATTTACTGAATTTATTGTGTTTGTAACTCACATGTAAATATGTGTTTGGATGCGAATGAAGTCAATTTTAAAGTTATTTTAAGAGATCGACTTGAAGCTAAATATGATGAATTTAAAACATCGATATAATATTATAATATTCAAAATGTGCTATTAATTTTGAAAATTCAAGAAGTGGAGATTATTGTTTTAGCAGTGGACATTAGGGAATTAAAAGCTTAGATTATATTGTAAATTTGACTTTACTAAGTTACTTAAGGTATTATGTTGTTTAAAATTATTGAAATACGACCAACTTGTTTATTTTAAGCTAACTTTAGACAAAGACATTTAAATTAAGCTAAATTAGCAATTATTTATTAAGTATTATACGAGTATTTCATATTCTTCATACTTTTTAGTGCTAAGTTATATTAATATACTAATATTAAAGAATGAGATGCTAAGAGGTCTTATTTAATTGTTCATATTATATTTTTATTTTTTATTCTATTGCTATTAATTAGTCAATTTTAATTTTTAAAGTTAACAAAAAAATATATAAGTAATATTCAACTTAATTTAACTTTTGTATGTTTACACTAACTTATACTTAACACAATTAAAAAAATTATTAGATAATTTGAACAGTCTCTTATTCGGAAATAAATTTTTTAGTTGAACTATTTTATTTTAGATTTACCAGACTATATTATAGATACCTTAGGATGTTCTAACGAATAAAAATTAAATTTTAGTTTTCGGGTTTATTTTTCGTTAAAATGATTTATAACTTAACAAATGTTTTTCAAATTTTATATCACTAACAATTTTACCCGAATTTCGACCATGGCCACGACAATAAATTTTAAAGACGGACAGACAGAGCGGTCACATAATACTTAAAAACGAACCATTACAAACTATACAAACTTAATAGCATAGTCAGTTTTTATTGTTAAATGATGTACAATTATTAGTAATTAGTACATTGAAATATAGAGTCAAATGCACAATTCACGCAATCATAACAAACTGCTGACACTAAACGTAATCGAACATTAATGAACTTAAGTCAATGAACTGACTTTATTAACTAATTAGATTATTTATTTTTTAAATCTTCCCAATTCGCTGACAGTAAAACAATAGGAAATGAACACTTTGGAATAATAACGTTCATAACATATATACGATAGTGCAAAGTTCGACTGTTTTTTTTATTAAAAAACGATAATTCTTGTGCAATAGTAGCATACAAAAACAACTTTTTACTGTATGATATTATCAATACCATAATTGAAACTTACGACGAGCTGCGGCAGATTATTCGTTTTTGTGACTATTAAAATAAAATTAATTTGAAATAATTTCAATATTTGTTTAGAAAATAAATTACTTACTTTTTTAGACCGGTTTAAAAAATGTAGAAGAGACTAAAACTAGACTAAAAAATGATCTCCTTCTCTCATTTTATCTCTCATCTAAATTGGAACGAACTTCACATTTTAAGTATACGTGTTGTTCAA
Organism: Schlechtendalia chinensis; assembly: GCA_019022885.1. NCBI lineage: Eukaryota > Metazoa > Arthropoda > Insecta > Hemiptera > Aphididae > Schlechtendalia > Schlechtendalia chinensis. The sequence goes on along the minus strand of CM032339.1, from coordinate 804,607 downwards.
ATATGACTCTGTGTTTATATTGTATGTATTACACCTTCTCAATTGCATAATTGTTTTGGTTATTGAATTAAAACTTCTTTATGGAGGAATGTGACAGCAAAACAAAAATCGTCACATGACTGCAAACGCTCGGGCGTCGCACGCAAATGTGAGTTTTATACCTATCTAATATACAATCGAAAACATATGTGTTTCATCATTTCAGTTTCCATAAATCAATAATATCTACTATACCAATCGAGTCAACCACAAACGAAATTGAAGAATTATAATAAAATAATATTAACATTTAAGAAAACAGTGTTGATGTGTCTTGAAATGAAATTACTCGTGTGTTCAATTGTTTTCTTCCTATTTTTCATTCTCAGTATTAGATATATAATTCCACAATTCCAGCCCTCCGAAAGAAATTTCATTTCACTCGTACTTGCAACACGAATTGTTTATTTTTGTTTTAGATTTATGCACGTTTACTAAGTAAATGTGATCTATATTATAAAGTAGGTGACTTAATATACGAACTATTTATTTTAACCACAATATATTGATTTTATTTTTAAAATGTTTCTGATTTATAATTAATAATTTTTTTAATGTAAAACTATGAATTACGAAAATAAATAATTAATTACAACTTTTTGTCGATGAATCGAGATTCGGCTAACTGTTGATCGGTGAATTTGACCGTCAACCAACTGAGATTCGGTAAATCGGCGAGACAACGGAGACATATTTGTTTAAAAATACAAAAAAATTGTTGGTCTAAAAAATCAAATTTCATATCATTGTATTTTCACTTATATAAAACGAACGCATAGAATTCGTTCTTAGACCATCCTAAACCATTTCCAATGTTTATAATATTATATTGCATTAAAAGCCCGATACAAAACCAATACCGTTAATTACATTATTTATTTATTAAAAAATTTTCGTTATTACTAATGATGTCACGAACTATTCTGATTTCGAATTGAACCGAACCCGAAGTATTCGGTTTGATTTCAAAATCGAGCTAATAATTGGAAATACTCTTACCGAACTAAACACAAAATAGTTCGGTTTAAATACCGGACCAAGAAAAATTTAATTCTTCGAAAAACATTTAAAAGAAATAATTTAAAAAATGTTTAAATAGATAAAATTCAGTTTCTTCTATTTTTAGGATAGATAATATTTTCCCCCCGCAATCCGCAATAATACAAATATTAATGACGTAATTTTCTATTTTTGTTATCGTCTATCAATATAATAACATAATATGAAGTAATAACAATTATTTACAAATCATTTCCTTTTAAATAAAGATCAATATTTATTATTTACAATGTTGTAACGTATTATCGCAAAGCCCTACTTATTTTTAGTGTTGGAAGTGGGCCACGAGGAAAATACAAAACATGTAAATATTCATCGTATAAATATTCGTCACATTTGGATCCAAAAACATATATTGTTCGTCGATTATATCTTAGTACTTGGTGAATTAGTTACAAAACATTGTTATCGCGACTGTGCTTATAGTGATAGTCATAGAATTAGTATTCATTAAAGATTCATTCGTGTTAGTGTATGTTTACTAAAAGTTATTCACAGAAGTTATTTACGTTCCTCATGCAACTGATTAAAATATTACGCAATGATTCATTTTCATTGTATCCATTTTAGCCTATTGATCCATATTAGTACATATGATATCATAATACAAAAATCGTATAATTCATTAAATCCAAAAACAGTTGGTTTCTTGGGTTGGCCACATTATTTAAATGTATATTACATTATCACCCGGTACCCAATTTTTTGTTATTTATTCAAAAAAATTGTAAGTTCGATTCGGTTCGGATTCGTTATAGTTTGAATAAGTTCGGTCGACCTCAAAAATCGGGATGCGTAACATCACCAGTTATTACACAACATAGATACACCTATTATTTGCAGACATTATTAGTTTCTTTTATTTTTACATAATTATTGTTAGTGTGAATGCAAACAATATATCAAACATAACTTAATGGCGTATCCAGGGAGTAAGGGGTTGTAATCCCCTCCCCTTTGAAAATTGTTGCTAAATAGTCAAATAATATTGCTAACATTGAATATGTATAAATAAGATTAACTAAATATTAACAATTTACAAGTAATAACTGAATTAGTATTTATGATTATCGATAAAATCATTTTCAGATAATAAAAATTGTTCACCCGTTTAGATTAAATTTAAAATCGGTCGGTGCGACGCCCAATAATAACTATTACATGTCAACAGTAGCGGATTTTCAAAAATTTTCTGAGGGTTCCAAAAAAAAAAAAAAAAAAATATACAACAAATCAATTTAAAAAAAAATATTTAAGTATTTTTGGTACTAAAATATGTATCACTACAGAGTGTCTGGGTGAGGGAGGTGTGGGTGGGAGGGGAGAAAGGGACAGTACTCCTGAACACTGTACCTCAAAAATAGAATTCTCATCTTCTAATATATTTTTAGTATATTTTCGAATTTCGATAGCGTTTTTTATAACAATATTGTCCGTGTTGAAATTTCAATGTTGTCAGTCTACAATGATTACACCGAACGTACAAAAATAATTTAATTTGTTATATTTTATTAAACCCCGTCCCCCCACCCAAAAAAAAAAAAAAATTCTGGATACACCATTTTATACCACTACTATTATATATATATATGATGCAATTTAAGCCATCGCGGATGCCCGTAAACAATAATGTACGGTACGATTAATGCACTTTGACACCGTTAATTGCCGTTCAAGCGACCATAATCATATTATAGTGCACAAGTGTATATTAATAGAACAATATAATTATATAGCACCTAATGTCGACGAAACAATAATATTTCTCGTAGTTTGAGATACATATATGAAATTAAATCTGTAGTAAAAAAATCTGACGAAATCAATGTTCACGCAAAACATTGTGCGTACAATGGAATACGCTGAACGAGTTAGCGTAACGATTTGAAAGAAAAATTAATTTTCCTTACAAACATTACGAAATATAAGTGAATTATATTTTCTTTTGTTACATTATTATGTCATTTAAAATTGTAAAAATAATTTCAATATCCACCACAATTTATTTTAACGTTACGGGTTTTATGCCGATAAATATGCTTTTTATTTTTGAAAACATATGTATATTATTATGTACTATTAATGTGAATACGACTGAATTAAAATATTTGAAATTAAACCGCACATTTAGCAATGGATACGTTACATGCAGTGACGTGTTCATTTTTAATTTTCAAAATAAAAAATCTAGAGTATAATTAATCTGTATTAGTACTTTCTTCGTGTCACAAAATGTTACTAGATCACGTTCGAACAAAGTTGTTTGTTCTGGTGACAAAGTAGGTACAGCTAAAATCTTCTATTAATTCGGGCGCTTGAAAATAGTATTTTCTTTAAAAAAAAAGTTTTCATTCGTATGTATTACCAACATATATACTTAACAACAATTCTACGAAAACCATAATGTTTTATACTATTACAAATGTATAAATGTGATTAAATTGCATCATAATATACTCAAATTACAAACCTATATTATATTTGTACGGTCTTACCATATTTTACTAATGCACTAATGCACTGAACGTTGTATGTAGTAACATTGAGTCTTTTTTCCATTATATTCTAGTATTCTTTTAATATTACGTCTTTGAATATAAATATTACAGAAGCGAAACTATCAGGAAAATAAATTTTTAACTTTAATATGCGAAATAAAAATTCAAAATAATCAATGAAATTGTGTGTTTTCTATAACCTACAATATTGTCTTTATAATTGTTTATATATATATATATATATATATATATATATGATTCGCATGAATTTCATACGCACGATATATTTGTTAAACGTTTTATTAAACATGTTTATAAAATGATTGAGAAACCATTATTTTGTATGATTCTGGAAGTTTAAAGTATTATAAAAATCTAGATTTTAAACTTTTCAAATATCCGAAAGTGATGATAATTTTAAAAGAAAACAATAATTTTAAATGATTAGGTTACACGTAGATATCTATAAAGATAAAAAATAAATAAAAACGCGACTTATGAACTTAACACATAATTTTGAAAATCAAAATCTGTGGTTCATAGTGGAAAGATTTTCCTGTATTACATACTGCATTAACTATAAAACATATGGCACTTACTACTTTAAAAAATGTAATGCAAATCATTTTTGCTGATTACTTTATAATTGTGAATAAGTAACATCGGTAAATGGTTTCTTGTAATTTCCATCATTTGCATTTATTGTAAAAAATAATACATTTATAAAAAAATGTATTTAACCGTATAATCGATACAATAAAATATTGTGTATTATTCGTTGAAAGACTTAGAAACGTCGGCAACTTCGAATTATATCACACGACCGACATTTTTACATTTCTACACGTCTTTCGTATTTTTTGTCGCTGTTTAATGGTAAACGCGATTTACAAAACCATTTGATCTTGACGTAAATCGCTTTGGAACAGCAATTATGCTCCAATTTGCTAGAAAGTGTCTTTGTTGTAGGAAGGAACCAATAATAATGTTGCAACTGAGACCGTAACAATTTCGGGGGTTATGTTCGAGTTAAAGATAATTCGTATAAGATATTGTTGTGTATAATAAATATATTTATATTTATTAATTATGATTTTCGAATTGTTGTTTGTATACATTTAAAATAATATGATGATTGTTGCAATATATTAATATATAAATATACAAAATGTAACGGCGCGGAGCCGGATCGCGGAAACTGCTGATATGTCAAAAAAGTTTACAAAATATATCACCGAGTTGATAACGTAAAATCTTAGAAAACATCATTCTTCCCTGGTAGCTTGTCTCATTACTTTGAGGATATTAAACAATACTGTCTTGTTTGATATCAATACACTTTCCCAACACTAGATTGCCCGACAGTATCAAATTTTATTATTAAAAAATCTTTGTATTTTAATTAATAATCATATAATAATTCAATATAATTGTCATATTATGTTATTTACAATTTAATGTTATATTAAAAACCAATTATAAAACATTTAAAAAAAATAATTATATATTATATATGTACAATTTAATGTTATGAGCGATTTCCCTTAAAAATGATAATTTTGAACGATTTTCTTTGTCATTTATAATTGCACTGATACGTTTTTCTCGTTCAACGTATTCTCTGCGAGATGGAGAATTATATCTTCAGCTCTTCGTTCGATTTGATTTGATTTTTTTAAATTTCTTCAATAATTGTATAAATACCAACATGACATTTTCCAATAAGAGTTGCTAAACGCCTGTGCCGAGTTTCTACGCGGTTTTGAGTTCTTGGAATTCCCAATCCCATTCGCTCAAATACGGACCAAAATGTTGGTAGAAATAAAGGAGCTGTGCGACTTACATTGCTACCTCTCATTATCCTTCTAATTCTACCGTGCACATAGTTGTTCTCAAACCATTACTTCATCATGAATAATAGATTTCAATTCATCAAGTGCACCTGGTATTTCAGTAGGCGGAAGAAAAGCAAGAGAAATAATATGACGCAGTTTCAAACTAAATTCTTTATCTTCTCCACATCTCTTACTAAGAGAATATGCTTGAACTTGTTGCCATGTACTTTATTCTAGATGAAAAAGACAACCTTTACAATTGATATCTGGATATTCACGCTTCAAAACATTTATAGCGGCTTGCTCAAAATTTATTAAAATAAACTGAGAATCTAAATCAAATTCATTTTTGGTTGCAAAATCATTTAGATTTTCAAAAAGGTGATTATAACATTCTTCTGATTTACTAGTCATTAAATCGAATACTAGAGGCAACATTTTTGATATTTCTCCTGTTTCTACTCTAGCATGGATTGTATATAATTGTTGAAAAAGTGTCGAAACAGTTTTAAAAGTACTGTCCTCTATCCAATAAGCACTATTTTTTAAATGTTCGACATTAAATCTAGTTGTAATAAAAAATATTCGTTCATTGTCAAAGGATAAGTCTTTTACAAAGAATATTTGTCCATTAATAGTTCTAAGGTGTAATGGTATAATAATATACATATATATTTATTTAAATTAAAAACATTAAATAGTTACATAACTTTTTTTTAAACGTACACTTTTGAATATATTTAGGTTAAGAGACTTACGAAATATCAAAAAACATACGTTCTATTACAAAGTCGTAAATACTCACATTTTATTAGTATAAGTTTTTATCGCATTGTCTTGTCATGGTCAACAAAAACTATAAGCCAACAAATATATACCCCTACACGATATTACATCACCTCGTACTTGTAACGCATTATTTCTCAAAACGTTCCTGGTGCAAAATTACTTTCTTTTTTATTGTCTCGATGACAACTGTCTACAAAAAAACCTAAATATATTTAGTGCCTATGTTACGTACATAATTTCTAACTATCGTACAAAATCGCCGCAATGTTGAATTGGGAGTTACAGGTTGGGAATCACTGATATACCTGATAAATATTAAAACACGATACCTACGATATTCATACGCGTATCGATTACATTCGAAATTCTATAAGTGACCGGTAAGGATAAATGCCGTTTTAGATTTTCGGGTTATGCACATCACATCGTGTAATATAGAAAACGTAGTCGGTGTTCCTCTAACCTATATATACAGTGTCGGCCGGATACTTAAAGTGCCTCGGATGGGATTTCTACAAAAGTATTTTTCTTTTTTAGTTAACCAAAACAAATATTTCTGGCACCCATTATGTGTATTCTAGTATTCTGTAGAAGGCCAGGGAGGAGCGAAAGCTCTCGACACTAAACACAATACTGTATATAAACACAATCGGTTCAAATGAGTAATAAGACGATCATAATGTAGAATAATAAACAATATAGCGGGTAGTATAATATAATGTAGTACGGTATCATCGGCACAACTCGAGATGCCTAAGGATATCTTGCTACAGTGATATTAGTTTTACACCCTCCGGCATTGTTCTATAACATTAAATTAACGCGACATTTAAGCATTTGCTAAACTTATATGTAAATTTCGCGTTTTGGCTACCATATTATATTTTTCGTCACATAAACGGTACCGTCTTGTTCGGAAGTCTAGTCACGTCAAACATATACACTATAATGTAATATTATAGAGGCCAATATTACACTGCAGTGATAACATAACAATATATTGGTCGAAAATATATATATATATATTTACAGCAAAATATAATATTATTTTTAAACGCACTATTAAACTATTATATACGTGCCCGTTAAGCTCACACCGATCGTTGACGTTTCAACTATTTTCAAATATCGTTAAGACAAGAAGTCTTACGGTGGTCTACCCCACGGGGCATATCCTTTGTTGGTTATTGTCAATTCAACAACAGATGATAAGCGATACGTATGTGGATTGAATTTGTTATTTCTACGAAAAATCGCTTAAAAATGACTTCGAAGCCACTGTTACTGTTATAACCAACATAAATAATAAAATATTATAATACATAATATTATCATATTATATTACGTACGTCAGTACGCGCGTAACATTTCAGTTACAATGGTTAAGAGGGCGCAACAGTGACGATGTTTGAGCGGTTCTATAGAGAATATTTTATTGAAAAAATAAACAAACATTTAAATAGGTAAAAAAGGTGCAAACACTTACAGTTCCTATAGTTACATAAATGTTGCATATTCGAAAACACGTTTACGTATATCTTGTTAAATATCGTGATAGGAGAGCAAACGTACATAAAGCTACTATAAATTGTAATCGACACTATAATTCTGTTGTAGTTAAATTTATTTACATTTATCTTTATACATAATAGATATTAACCAATTATTTATCGGTTAATTATATTACTCTCATTTTGAGTAAATGGGTTGAAAACGTTATCCATTAGTATTCAGTCTCTTCAAGAAAATGAATTCAGTCTATGCGTTCCCATATCGTCGAATTCATATTTAGATATATATAAATTAATTAATCATTATTATTACGACCGCTAAATTAAATTGAAATATATGTTAATAAAAGTATAAAATAAATTAATACAAAAAAAATATTCGTCATTAAAAATATATACAAAATTTCTTATATCTTACAAATTATAAGTCATGTTCGCATTTTTTTTTTTTAATAATTAATTTTTTTTCATACTCATTAACTCACTCAAAATGAATTTAAACTCCCAATTTATTTTGTCTTCGCGTTCAATTCCCGTCATCCTTTCTATAATTTCCTCCTTCAATCAGTCTGGCCTTGTGATTTAATGTAATTTGTATTTTGTATATTATTGTTTTTCGTTTTTATATAATTGTCGAAACAAATAGTTGCATCTAATGTTTCAATAAATAATAATAATAATGATAATTAATCGTTTGTAATTTATACATCGCGGTAGACGACCATCGTAAACATAATAATAATCACAATGCCGTCGTAATCATGTTATGAAATAAAAATAATTTGGTACATTTTCAGGAAAATGAATTTCCTGGTGGGATACGACCGTCTATGTATAAAAAAAAAATCGTTACGCTTGACGGCAAAAAATGTCGAGTTCAAAAAGATTCGTCACACCTCCCCCATTCCCTCACCCGGATGCAAACACTGATTAAAAAATTATTAGTAACTGTGTCAACTGATGACGTCGCCGAGTGTTATACACACAAAAAGCGTCACTAGAATTTCCGACAGCCAAAAGGCATTTGCACGTGAACCCGGCCGCTGACAACTGTTCATAGACCCGATCGGTATGTACGTCTTGTCGCACGCGTATGCAACAGTTTCTTTGCTCGCGACATCGCAAAATACATGAAGTAGAAAACCGTCCACAACGACGTCGGTCGTACTTGACTTACCGCGTTTAGCGGCCGGAACTCAAAGGCGAAATCCCCGTGGTTTATATGCCAACTTTTGTCGGCAGTCATGACGTTCTTGTGATGACGTTTGTTTTTAGTGGATTTTGACAAATATTTCATCAATTATGACCGCGTAGCATACGTTTATTGTACTGTGTTATCGACGGTCCATGACAAAAGATAACAGCAAGACATTTCAACAGTCGGTCGGTGGCAGTTCCTGTGCCATCCGGTCGTATTTAACGTCGTGCTGTGTGTTTCGCAAATGTATTTATTCGGAATGGATGAGCGAACGCAAGACAAGGCGAATGTAGTTTTCCAGAGTGTTCGCAGGTCACTCGATAATTTCCAACATGCGGAAAGCTCGAGAAAAAGATCAAGATTTTCGAAACGCTTGAAAATATTATTTAGTTGGGACTCAGATTTGGGAAGAAACAAAAAAAAAAAACATTTTACTTTTTTAGTATGCAACAAAAATTCATTAGCGCTGCGCATGCCGTCCGCTACACATGTGTTCCCTATCGTTACATATAATATATCGTATTATTTCTAAATGCTGTTTACGTTAAAATTTTGATTTTACAACCATTATTTTTAACAATCAAATACATTTTTTTTAATCTACCATTAATCATAAAATTACCATAAATTCAGTTATTGGCACCTAAAATTGAGTTATTGTTTTTATGATTTCTGTTATTGACACCCCGCTTTCAATTTTTAATTTCAAACCTACTACAGCGTAGAAAAACAGATTTAGTTATGATCCTAAATAAAATAACTAATGAATTAATTAATTTAGTAATAAATAATTAAGGTAATATTTCATTATTTAAACTTAAACTTCATGTATGTTATCCATTCCAAAAAATCATTGTACTATACATAATCGATATGGTACTGTAACGTGGTCGGAGTCAATTATTATATAAAACTAAAATTATTATAGCAGTATTAATAATATAGTTATTTAGGAAGAGTATTTAATTATAAATAGAAATAATATAATATATTTCAATGTTTAAAATATTTATTAGGTTATATTTAAAACAGCCTTATATTTTGTTACTTTTTGACAGTCTTAAATTTCAATATATTTTAACTGTGACTATGTATTGTTAAAATTTTATAAACATTTATATTATTTGGTGTCCAAGAATAGAGCCCACAAGCTTTAAACCATTAAGCCTAAAACAATTTGTGATTAAAATATAATACATATGATAAAAATCTATTATTGTGTAATAACTTTTTTTTTAAATTTCGGTTTTTATGATTGTCTGTTATAACCTGTTTTTCCTTGAAGTCATTAAAAACGATTTCTACTGCACGCCTGCCGTGCTCAAGTGGTCTGAGTCCATATACAGGTATATGAAAAATGTATATGGTATATACATTTTTTAGCGGCGATGTGAGATCGTGCAAATTTCTGTATCACCTTAGATATTATTAAACAACAGATATACATCGCGTCTTTTTTTTTCTTTTTTTTTTTTGGATTTTAACCGCAGTATATCATCTTCAGCAGATATAATCCGATTTTCTATATTTACGCAAAAACTTAGAACACGCGACGACTTGTTATTATAATACAGCACTCAGAAATCGGTTACAGCGAATTTCCAGAGCCAGTGGGTTTTTCTCGTTGTGACCGAATGCTCGTTGTATTCTGCTAGAGTTAGCTCGAGGGCTCGCTGTAAATGCAAAGCGATAAATACAGACGATGTTTTTTTAGTTATAATCGACCGTATAAAACTGTATTTATATTACTTAAACATAATTGAAATTGATAATAAAATAAATTGCTAATTAAACGTTTTTAAACACTTGAATTTAATTTCTTAAAAAAATCTTTGATCGAACAATACGGAAAAAGAGTTACCTACTCGCAGTAACCAGAAGTTCGTTAGATATTTCATTCTAAACGATGCTCATTGTATTGATTTTTACTGTACATACGAGGTGTGGCTATTAAATAACGAGACTTTCACTCTAAAAACTCTTTATTAAGTGTTGTCAAGATTTGACAGAAAGAAAGAAATTAGAAAGAATGAACTTATAATATGCAAGTATTTTTGAATAAAATTACGTAACACTTGAAACTTTCGTTATATATTTTCGTTACGTTTGCACGAAATCGCTCTTATCGGCCGTAAACGTGTTTACGCATCAACAATAAGAGAAAAACTCGAGAGGACAGCAGTTTATGACAATCAAACCCGTTCTGCAAGACCGAACGACAATACGAAATAAACAAATACGTTTCGTGACGGCGAATACATTTATATTGCGTCCATCCAGTATATATAATAACATAATGATCATTACACAACGTACATTAGCCAGAGCTCGGAGAGACGGGATCGTTCATTTTTCACATTCGTTTATCGATATGATTTAAAACATACTTATTGGTGTAGGTTTAATTTACAATTAAAAATAATTCGATTTTTTAAAACTTTATTAATTTTTTGATAACGTGTACTAAAACTTTATCTACTTTTCATTTTTTACTCAATTTGAATGATTATTTTTCATTCAAATCAAGTAGAATAAAATTAACGAAATGGCTATTTCAATAATTAAATTTCATATATTTTATTTTTTTTTTTTTCGTAATCGTTTTATAATATGTATTTGTTTAAATATGAAATAGTTTAATTTGCGGATAATATGTTTTGCATGCTTGTAATCATATGCGTGCACACGGGATTCGGCCGGAGAAATTTTAAAGGGACCTATAAACCTATATCTAAAACCGTATTTGAGCTTGTTTAACTCAGTCAATCTTAAAGTTAATTTTTTCTTATACTTATTTTCATTTTTACAATATTAATAACAGCTGTTTGTCGACATAAATGCATTTGTCATATTCAAATAATAATTTCTATACTATTATGTGATGTCGATAATTCAGGCTTCAATGCTGGATGGCAGTGCTTGTAATGACGACTGTGTTCATCACGAGATGCGTCAACGATTTTAAAAAATCCTCCTCGACCATGAATAAGATAAAAGCCATTGCATTTGTCCGTTTTCTCCGTGTAACAAATTCGCACACTCTATACAATATATGTGTATAGCACTGCAGTCTACGGTCCGCTAAAACACCGAAAACACATTGAGTGCGATATTACCGTTTAGACATTTGTACAGGTTATCTTTAATGGTTTATGCTGACAATTAAAAAAAACTTAATGGGTAGGCGACAAAAAAAAAAACAACTACGAACAGAAAGCATGGGCGTTCTCGTCGCGTTTTTGCCTACAATCGAAGCAACTCCTACACTATCTCGCAATAGTACTCTTATATTGTCTTCTCCGATCACTCCACACATCCGCCTGAACATTCTGGCCTCTGCCACGCTCATCGTCGGTTCTGTCTTCCGATCTGATTGTGTGAATCGTCCAGCCGCTAAACGAGAACCGTATACGTTTAAACGGGCGCTGAAATGTGAATGATAAAAGCACGATACGTCAACCAGGTGTTGAAGTGTGTCGACATACGAGTGCACACATTGAGCGCTATATAACTTGTATATATGTATACATTATGAACTATAACGAAGTATATTGTTGTCGTCATATGTACACGTTAACGTTCGCAGTGGGCTCGGATCGTGCTGGTGGTGGAGAGAGGCGTCAGTCCAGCGCAGAGGCTCAAGAAGCTCATGTACTATTCACAGCCGATGTCGGACGGCCGCAGGGCTTTGGTGCTGCGTCTCAATCAAACGGTACGTACCATGTTGTAACCATCGAAACGTGAACATCGAAGCATTTGATTAATATTGTTGAAATAATACAAAACATCTTATTTCCATTTTTTTTTTTTTTTATTGATGTCATGATACGCGTGTTGTCATCCCGTTATCCGTATTTCAAACATGCTGTTTTCACTCATCAAACAACACGTACGTGTGCTCTCGTAGAAAGCGTCGTCTCGACACTAACCTATTTCCGACTTTGATAGGCTCGACAATACCGTTTAATTAAATCGATTCTCACGCTTGTACTCAGGGGCGCCGTTTAGGGGGGGGGGCATAGGGGCCATGACCCCCAGGACATTTTACATTTTAATTTTTGACAGTACGCGTTATCGTTTTTCGGTTAGTTTGAAGTTAAATAAGTTAAATAATAAATTCAACTGTAGTAGAAATTAATGTTTTATTTTTTGCAAAAATAAAAATCGATAAGATATTATAAAATATAATAAGATATTATTTAAAGTAATAAATAGTAAATGTTCATATTTTATGTACGTATTCATATATATTTAAGAGGCGTCTCACTCGTATTTGTTGTCTCCGTCTATCTTATAGGAAATATAGAAAAAATTACAGTACGTGAAACAGTAAATGTGGGGTCTACGTCAGAATTAGAGTTGAAACACCTATTACCTATTACCGAAAAGGACAATATTTTTTTGGGAATGTCATATCCTTTTTGTAAAATATTGTTTAAAAAAAATTACCAGCTTTATAAAAGAATGAATAATGTAAAACGTTATAACTTCTTTGTTAAACAATATTTTATAAAAAGGATGTGACATTCCCTAGAAAATGGCATCGGAACGTGAAAACTTTTATAAGTACATATATATATATGTATATCAAAAAATATTGCCCCCCCCCCTAGGCAAAGAACCAAAGCCGCCACTGCTTGTACTACACGTGAGTTTACGTGAACGCGTAAACGATCGCCAACACGCATCGCGCGCAAAAATCGCTGTTTGTCCGGCCGCAGACTCGGGCGCCCGAAATGTGTAACGCACTTTTCCCGTAACACTCGATGCGAATGACCAAGACGAATGACCGTTAACGAACGTCTCGCCGCACGTATAGCATTACTTTAAATTGATTGTCTGCGTTTCCTAATTTGTAATTCAAAAAAATGTTGTATATTATAAAAATTTTTGAATAACCGGAAACGCAGTTTTTATTATTTTTACACAGAAATGGGATGGAGACGGGAGGGAAAGGGAACGCTGACCAAAATGAATCTTGGTGCCGATTTCACTAACCTAACGGCACTGGGTGTAGTAACGTGATAGATTACAAAACGCGAAACGACGTGAAACGGGACGAATTTTAATTTAAAAAAAAAAAAAAATAATGATAACGAGCCACGTTCGGAACGTCAAAACGCGACCGACCGACAGGGACGATCTTAAAAATAAATCATGGTGGGGGGGAGCGGTGTAGTCTTTAAAACTGTCGACTAAAATTTAAAATACTCAATTTTCGTCCACAAGAATAATAATTTATCATTTGCAATCAATCGTCATAAAACAAAATACGAAATTCAAGAACTATTATCATAATAATTAAAATATTAATAATTACAATTGACATTCGAACTCTGCTAAGCTTCAGCGTTGCCCGTTTGCGTACAAGCTCATCGGTATCCAAATTATCAGCTGTGTCTTTTTCGCAACGTCTGTTCGTCAGACGTAACAAATAGTAACAGGAGCAGTTGCTGCTAGACGACAAACTCGCGGGTTGGCCCCGGGAAGAATGGATTTTGATGACTCGGATTTTTCAAAAAAAAGGTCGATTATATTTTTTTTTTCGTCACATCGGTATTAACGCCGTATTTCTATGGCCGCGCGTATTGCATCGACATGGTGAATTTCCGCGCTATTTGTCACTTCAGGAAACGATTTCACTACCGTATCCGAGATGATTTGTTGGAATATTAGTGTATTTCAGTCGAACGAATTTGCCGAGACGGCCGACTTGGAGTGCATTTCCTCCGTTTATTAGTTACCACGTGGACGGGTTGCTTTTCACGACGAATCTTTGTTGTACGAAATTGTTCACTAATATCTTAACGATTTTAAACGGCTAAAAACGAACGGGGGGGGGGGATTAGAAGACGGGACGGTAAAAGTCTAATTGGCCGTTAGAATTCGAATCAATAGGGGAAAACACGTTGTTCTCGTATAAATCTCGACGGTTTACATCGCGGAGGTTACCAAACCGACAATGACATTACACAAACCCGTTATGATCCGGATTCATTCATGGATCCGCCGTTGTTAGGCTCTTTGGCGCCGGGATGATTTGTGTTATCGTTCCCCCGGACGGCCGAACGATGATGGGATCGACAGAACACAAAAACGACGACAAAAAAACGGACGAAGAAACCGGTAAACCTAACGCGTCTTCGCGGCTCATCGTTTTTGAAATCGTTATCCCCCGTAAGACTCTGACGTCATCAGTGTCGAATGATAGTGTCGGTATCCGTCGCTTTCGTCACCGACGAATTACGCATCACACGCGTAAACATCGCGTACGGGGGTTTCGTCGGTACTCGTGTGAACCGAGTGAATCGCCGCGACGTGTCGATCGGATAATTTCGCGCGTAAACGATATCGTATCGGTGCCGTAGCCTGTGGGTGGGGGGCACCCCCCCCCCCCGAAATTTTTTTCATCCATATAAATTTAAGCCACTAGCCGATCCGATCTTATCGTCGACCAAATTTGTACAAATCATACCTCACGCGCGTATATTTCATGTACAACGTGTTGTAAATAGGGTACTCGGTGGTTATAAAACCGCGCGAAATCGATTTTAGAACAACTAAAACAGCGATACGAAATCCAGTGTCCCCCTCCCCCACCCCCGGAAATAAATTTCTGGCTACGGCACTGTATCGTATGCCAGCCAGCGAGAACCAGGCGCGGATCCAAGGGGGGGGGGGCCAAGGGGCGATCGCTCCCCCCCCCCGTAGACTCTTGTTAAATTTTTTTATTAGTATCGTTTTATAATTCTAACTCTTATCTATGATACTTTAGAAAGACAATTTAAAATGAAGTTGTAGCTATGGGATTTTTCGGTGTATCGCAAACGATTTCCAATAAAACGTTTTGGAAAATATTTTATTATTCGATGCGACAAAATGAGGATTAAAGTTGTTTTGATTAAGATGCCCCCCCCCATAAATAAGTTCTGGAAACGCGTCTGGTGAGGACTCGCTATGGGGCGACCGTGAAAAACCCGTTAAGGTTAAGGGACACACTATTCACACGCCACGAATTTTAAATCATGTGTTGACCCATTTATTTTCAAATAATAATCGTTTTTGTGATCACATTTATAACACGCAACACGTTCCCACTCGATTCCACGCCAAGCGTTTCAAACAATTTTGAAAAAACGTTATGATGAATTACGTCATTTTATTCCGAACTTTCGACGCTTTACAATGTCTTCCACATACGGCGAAAAAAAACGCCCTTTTCTTTCCTCTCTGCATTAACAGAACGAACCCACGATTGTCGTTTGCTTGTGGACTCGTTTTAAAAAAAAACGTCGCCACGGCCATTTCTTCCAACTCCTCTTCCCAATCGCTATCAGACGAACTCGAATAACTCATGATGTTTTCATCATGCCAAGCGGCACTGACAAAACCGACTAATTTGACTGTTTATACATTTTATTATTGTGTGTGGTATCCGTCGCGTTGTATTAATGTGCACACGAGTATACCACACGTCTTACCGCGGCGTGGCATCTGATGGCGCGTGAATAGTGTGTCCCTACTTACCTTTACGTTTTTCAACAAAACAACAAGACGTTTGGTCTTATACGAAAAACAAAAAAAAAAAAGCGTGCGTTCGACTTATGTGACACGCGGTTTTGTGGTCGTACGCGAAAACGATTGCGGAAAGGTGATGCGATTTTCGATTCTTTCGTGGGAACCTCTCACGCGCCCGAAGAGCCCGGGGTAGTGGTAACGGTTGGCCTCGGATCGGTTAGTGAACGCGATCAAACGCGTCGTTCCCCGCACAAACAGCAACGGTTAAAAAAACCTGGAACGGCAGGACAGGACATACGGTTCCGGCACACGTGGTGTCAATGTCCGGGGAGATGTGCGCGTTGGCCTCCACTCGTTCTCCGCGCCATGACGCGTGCGGGGATTTGCCGGATTTTTTTTCGTCGGCAAAACTTGAAGCCGAATGTTCTCCGAAGCACTCTTGAAACGCGGCTGTTCGTGCAGGGACGGCACCAGAACGAGTGTGCGAGAGCTACCGCGAGACAATCGAAAATCGCGTCACGATAGACGGGGGACATCACGTTCCCGGGCACATTTTTGCCACTTGAAGCGAATCACGTACACCTCACAACAAACATGTTACATAAGTTAAATACACATTTTTTAGAAAAATTAACGTCGTTTTGCAATTTTTCGAAAAATGTAACGGTTTTTCATTGATATACCCTGTATGTAATTATTATTGAATATCTTTCTGTTTTGAAACAGCTCCGAAGGACTTTTACGAAACATACGGTGAATCATACGGTGCTGTTACGAGTGAAAAAAGCCTGGTATGGGGAAAAGAAGACCATTTCAGTGTTTTGATTGGAGGAGAACGGTTTTCAGGGATTACAAAGCGATTTAGAATTTTTTTATCGGAAAAATTCAACTAGACATACAGATTAGTACGATATGGAAACGAACGATTAAATAGCAAATTGATTTCGCGAACTCATAAAAAAAGAAATTTGTTTAAGCAAACAGAGCACTGATGGGTCTCATGATGATACTATATAATGTTCATATACATATATACACGTTTGTGAAAACCAAAGTAAATAAATAAAGATGAAAATTATTAAATATTTTTAACTGTATTCTTACAGTTCAAAGAGATCGTAAAATAAAACAAACAAATTAATAATAATAATAATAATAATAATAATAATAATAATAATAATAATAATAATTAATATAATAATAATAATAATAATAATAATAATAATAATAATAATAATAATAATAATAATAATAATAATAATAATAATAATAATAATAATAATAATAATAATAATAATAATAATAATAATAATAATAATAATAAATAATATAATAATATAATAATAATAATAATAATAATAATAATAATATAATGATAATGATAATGATAATATAATAATAATTATAATATTAATAATAAATTTAATAATAATAATAATAATAATAATAATAATAAATTATAAATACAAAACATAAAAGTATACACACAAATACATAAACAATATTAAAAAATATCTAGTGAATGGGATATTTTTGGACTTTGTACAAGTTCATAGGGGTCATTAACTACACTTTACAGTCTGTAAGACATTCTGAAACTGATAAAACAGTACTATTAATAGTAGCAGTGGTAGTATAGGTGGGATGAGGATTTCTCTTATTTTTTACAGGCAATAAACATTATTTCATAGACATACAATGAAACATTAATAACATTTAAATATGCACAGGACGAAGACAAAGAGCAAATGAAAGAGATATTGGAAATGAAACGCATTCACAATCGTTATGTGGAACGAATGCGTGCCAGGGACCTCAGCAGCAAACTGTCATCGTCGTCGTGCGGAAAGAATGCAAACGACGGGACGATTAATCTAAAAGCAAATAAATAATATTTGTATAATAATTATTTGAATACCAATAAGTATGTACAGTATTGTATTATGTAGATACATAAATATGTTATATATGTATATATATACATATATTGTATACATACATAAATATTACATGAAATTAGATACTTCTTGTAGTACAGACGTTGTTGGACAAAAGTTGAAAATAAAAAACATTAAAATCAACAATATAATTATTACTTCTAAACGTAATAAAAAGAAAAATGAATTTAATCCAAACATGTACAAATTCGAGTCGATAAACTGTCTAAACATTTAAAATATACAACGAAAAACTGGGCCAAGGAGAAAATTTCGTTATTTTCTGGCTAATTTTTCAATTAACTATTCTTAAATTAACATAACACTAAAACAGATGAATTTCGGTGTAACTCAATTCAATTATTTTACACGTTCATCAAATTGCATACAATTAGTTAATTAATTAACATCAGAAGAACACACACTAAAACGTATATAAGGATTGATTTTTGTTCAGTACGGGATTAATTTTAATTTAATTTAATTTCGCTTAAACAAGTTTCTAAACTCCAAAAGAATTGATTTTATCAGTCTTCAATTCCCGAAAAACATAATATTAATAGAAAAAAAATCGTTATGGCATACAACATAGTATTATATATATATAATATTATTAATTATATTTTTTCACTCGAAATCTCTTCCTTTTATACAACATAATATTTAATTTAATAATAATAGAATTATGTTTATTATGATTATTATACTAAATGTGAAAAAAGAAAACACTTTTCTTAAAAGTGTTTTCTTTTTTAATTTATATAATTAAATATTAAAAATGTATATTTTAAATACACTATTTTTTTTAAATTATTCTTATTCTTATCATTATCATAATCATTATTATTATTTTTTTTTTTTTGTTTTTTTTTTTTTTGTAACTTTAACATTACTACTACTAAGCAAGATAACTGAATACGAGTTCTAACAAAAATGATTTTATCCATACACGAAGAA
Organism: Schlechtendalia chinensis; assembly: GCA_019022885.1. NCBI lineage: Eukaryota > Metazoa > Arthropoda > Insecta > Hemiptera > Aphididae > Schlechtendalia > Schlechtendalia chinensis. The sequence continues at coordinate 785,266 of CM032339.1, read as the reverse complement.
AAACAACATTACATTTTACTAATCTGTTAATAACTTAGGATAACTGAATACAATAATTTCATTATCTACATTCAAAACATAAAATTATGTAACCAAGAAACATACACACTGTGGTCACATCAATGACACCACACAACATTATATAGCCTAATCTGTGTAAATCAAATTATATCCAAACATACATCAAACAAATTATTTCAACAAAATCTGAAATCGATAGCACAAATTTTATATATATATATATATATAATGGTGTCTTAAAATTTTATAAAGGTAAAATAACATTAAAAGTATATTTAAAAAATAATAATAAATAAATTAAGATATTTTAAAAAAAAGTTATTTAATTCTATACATTACTTCTTAAATATATTTTAACAATAGTAAAAAAAAAAAAAAAAAATGTAAGAACTACTATTGCTGTTAATGCGTATACTTGAATATTGCAAATAGTCGAGTTAATTATATAACAATATATTGCAAAAAGAAAATCGATAAAATATTTTATTAACAAAAATCCTACTATATATATATATACTATATACATAAATGAATAATTAAAGAAACGTCCACAAAAGTAAAAGTACAATGACTTACAAAAACACAATCGGTAGTAAAAATATATAAACATTGGATATTTTGATGTAAATAAAATTAACATAATAGTCATAGTTTGCCACAAATTAAAATTAACATGCTAGAAAACAATGCAATCCACTATTGAAAGCGTTTGACATATTATTAAGAAGAAGACTCGAATAGCTGTGTTTTAACATCACGACAACTATAATAATAATTCCAGTTGAGTAAAATCATGTACAACACGAATTATGAATTTCCACTGAAATCTAAAATGGAGTGCAGACACCTTATGTGAGTTGGCGTTTCAGACTTTCTTGAGAAGATAATAGAAATTAAAGACGATTTGGTGGTGTGGAAACAACGACGACGACCTCCTTAATCAGTGAAGTCACAACGCTTGTTTGCCAACAATAACACCTGGTCGGGACGGCCGTACAGGACTGTTTGACGTCACTACCGTTGTACCCTGCGAAGTCTGGGAACCACCATGGAACTGGAGGAAAGGATTCATTTCCACCTGCGGGAGGACAAAAAACAAAAACAAAAATTAACGTCGACGTCTACCACTCGACCTGTGACACACGGGCAACAATGAATATGTCGAAAATCGAATCTACCTTAAGCAATTTCTGATTGCTGTTCGTCGTGTGTTTGGTTAAGGCAAGTGGCGCTTCCTGATGGTCGTCGCTGAACAGGTGGTCACCCTCCAGGTGTCTGATCGCCTCGACGATAGTCTCCAAATTTTGTCTGGAGGTACTGGTCAGGTAAACGCGCGCGGACGGCATCACTTGCTGCTGTTGCTGCTGCTGTTGCTGCTCCTGTTGTTGCTGCTGCTGCTGCTGCGGTACAGATTCTTCGACTGCTTTCAGCCGATCGTTTTCGGGTTCGTTGTTTTCGGACTTGACCAGCACCGTGTCTTCCTCCGGTTCTCGCTGAACCACCAGATTGTCGGACTCGTTCACTTCAATTATTTCCATACCGGCTTCCTCACCGACCACACACTATACGACGGAAAGATAGAAAATTTTTCTCGTTACAACACATCGATGATTTAAAACACAGAACAAAAATCGTATAAACTATTATCTCCGTCCCCGTCCGCCCGCCGTTTAACACACATACACACGCTCTCTCTTTTTTCTTACCGTGTTCGAATTGTGATGGTATTGGATCGTAGTCTGGGTGTTGTCCTTAGCCTTCGACTCGACGAAGGTTTCACCCAAACGGGCCGCGTAATCTTTCAGCTGCTCCTCCAGCTCGACGCGTAAACTTTGCTCTCGTTCCAAATGCGATCTCAATTCGGTCACCTCGTCGATCATCAATCCTCCGTCCTCCAGACCTACAAACCATCGACAAAACAAAAACGTGTTTATATATTGTGTGAAATAAAGTCGTCAGCAAACAACACAAGACCTACAGATCGTGGCGGGGGTCCTTCCTTCTATAGGCTACCCCTTTTTGGCTACCCCCAAAAGCATTTAGTTTTACTTTGTCTATTCTAATCTTTTAAAATTGTAATGAAATATTTTTAATTAAATTTTGAACAATATTATTTTGTTCGATGTTTATTGTTTACAAAACGCATAAATTTGTATTTAGACTGTATTGAGTTAACAACCACTCCCCCCCCCCCAACAAACCAAATTCGTATAAGATGATAAAAGTTATAATTCAAATAAGTTCAGTAACAAGTTCTCTTCGAGTATGCGTGTCGAATTAAGAAATGGAACGAGTATGCTTCACAGAGATTCAGTGGTCTTTTCGTATTGATTATTAAATATAGAAAAATATCTGGTGAATAATTTAATTTTAGGTCCTGCCTACACGTTCGATGTTATTATTGTTGTTCGACAACTCATCACCCGTTACAGCGATACGAAAAACCATACAAGTTCTAATAAACAAATTAATAAGAGAGAGAAAATCGTCTTCTCTAACAGTATTGCACACGACGACGAACACATTATTACGCTATATCTATATATATACTTTTACAGTAAGCTACGATGATCAATAACAAGCAGTTCTTTTTAATAATATTGACCACGTACACGGTATACGAACGAACGTATTTGCAGATCAATAAAATTGATTTCGCCAGTGCAAAAAGACGGCCGACCACGAATTTCTAAAGTTATGTACATCAGTAGAATAAATGACGGGCCTATCTACGTAATCTTTAGACTCGATCGCCGAGGAAACACGTAGTTATAAAAGAAAAATACGATTTATTGCACGATCTTATATCAAACGCTAAAACAACATTTTCGATAAATTATAAATAATGAACAAACAAAACTCTAACGCAGAATAATACAAATGTCATAAAAGTTAACAGTCATTAACACACGTTGGATGCAATTAGAAATCTTTTAGGACGTTATGTGATTTGTTAATTTTGTTATCCTACGAATTCATTTTGTATGTATGCAATATTGTTATTGTTATATTATTATTATTATTACTATTTAATTTTAAATTAAAACAAATAATTTTAAATTAATATGAATCATGAGCGGTTTTACAAAGGTAAAACTAAAACGATTTCGAAGCTCGCGATTATTTGATAGTACGCAATTACAGCGTAAAGGGAGAGATAAAAGAGATATAACAATTCGTACAAAGCATAATATTATTGACACATACAGAAATCTTATCGTGAGAAAATCATTAAAATTATGTTTTCGAAGAAGAAAACAATGATAAAACGTCGTGTCATTGAGCCTCAACTATACATAATATAATAAATATAGTACACACTAAATAATAAAAATAATAATAATAACAACAACAACACGCGTAATTTAACTTGAAATATTTAATCTGATCGGTTTCGTAGCCACAAATCAAAACCGAGCACAAAACGCACAACTGTAGCTCGAAAATCAGAAGACGAAATACACACACGCACACACACACACACACACACACACACACGTATATTATTATAATATCAACGCGTTTTTTATATTACGTATGCACGCGATAGTGACGAAATACATTATACTAAAAATCCGTCGTTGACGTCCTCAGCTATTCGCAATATTTATTTGACGACGTCACTTTGACACTCTTAAACGCACTGCCCAAACATTTGGTTTACGACAAACTCCGAAAACACATGTGTCGATGAGCGAATGAAAATTCGGAAATAATATTAAACGGTTCGTGAAACAATAAATATTTACGCCCGAGGATGTCACTGCTTGAAAACTAGTCGAATTGTCCACACGTCTCGTTTTTACAAAATCAAATTTCGATTTTTCGTTTTAATTCCGAAAATAATAACGCGAAACACATACAATTGTTACCAGTCATTTATTTGAATATCATACACAGATGAAATTTGATCAATTTTGGCTAAGCATAACATTTTGAAAGTGAATTTGTATTTAAAGTTTTAGAACCGAAGAACTAAACGTTTAATACAATATCTATCATATAATGTTCGATTTAAAAAAAAAAATCTACACTTGGAAATGCGGGTTGTTTAAAAGTGTATATTGTAAATTGAACCATGTTATTAATTATTATATACAATCTGTTATTGTAACGGTATCGATATAATAAACTAATACGTATAGCGTATTGCATATTATTTTATTTCATTTTTAAATTATTCGTTTAACATAAAATAAATTGGTGAAAAAATATTTAGAGATCAGATGACTGTTAAAATAATCGTTTTTAGCCATTTTTGGTAATGGCATCTTATTTTAGAAAAAAAAACCAAAATCCTTTTTTTTAGAAAAATGATCCCGTTCGAACGGGAAGTTATGAAGGATATAAAAAGTAAAAATTTGAGGAACTGTAAAATAATACTATTCGAAGCAACACTTTTATGGATTTTTAACTTCAAGGTTACAATTCACATGTATTTGTATAATGTAAACGTTTTTATTTTTATTTTAGTTTTAAATATACAAAACAATTCAGAATGCAAATATCAACTTGGAACGAACTATTTAAAATTGAAATTCGATATAAACTAATATAACATAAATATAAGATTCTGTACGATTTATTAATGTATTATTTCGAAAGTAGTTGTGAAATGTTAAAAAATTCAATGCAGTTTTCTGAACAAAAATCCGGTTAACTAAACTAGTTGACGTAAAAAAGTTTAGAAATAGCAATAAATTACGGTTAACCTATACACTATGTACATATATGGCATATATATTACATACATTATATATTGATTGATAATATATTCAAGAACGAATTGAACATACTAAATAATTGTGTGTTTTGAATTTTCAAATATGCATGAGATATATTATGTAATATGTACAGAGTGTACACACATCATTCGTATATAAATCTGAAGTATTTAAATTGATGGGAAAATGTTTCAAAAATGAATATTCAGATCGTATTTTATTTTTCTATTAAATAAGGGCTTAATCCAAAATACAGTAATTTTAGGTGAATTTATACATACAGTAAACAATTCAGTAGAAGTGAAACGAAACTAGACAGCCAGTTTGAAACCGGAAAATAAGGTGACTGTTAGCTAAGCGCGTCATGCGATCGACTGAATTATTGCAACCGGAATTAGTGGTAAGTTTAGGAATAGTAAATGGAGTAATAGAGCGGGTCGAACGTGAAAGGACTCGGAAGTTGATTAGAATAAGGAATGATGGAGAATAAGCTGAACCGCTAATAAGATTTTGGAGGAACTTTATGTTATCGACAACTCTTCTATCAACTAGAGTTGTTAGATCTAGCTCATGGAAAACTAGAGAATAGTCGTGCAATGGATGGGGAATATTTAGTACATGACCGGCAAAGGATAGAAAACGTCTTTGGACTAGCTTTATAGTAGCAGAGTCGGAAGCTGTGCGAGGGTCCCACAGAACTGAACCGTACTCTAGCAGGGGCCGAACTAACGAACAATAGAAAACCTTGAGTGATGAAGTAAGCTTTAAGTCAGACGATATATATGCTTTACGAACCCGAGTTTTTTATAAGCCTTACAAATTATTGATAAAATTTGAGAATGGTAATTAAGATTTGAGGATAGAAGAATTCCCAAATATGTTTTACAACTGTCGGGTAATATATTTATGTTGTTTATCCAATAAGTATGTTTAATTAAGGAATTACATCTGGAGAAAGACATGGACTGGCATTTGTTCACATTTAGATTCAACTAAACAGACTAGGGTGTTAAGATCACCTTGCAGTAGAAGACAGTCGGACTTTTTGGTAAGTCGACGGAAAATGTTTAAGTTAAGGCAATGTTTAAGAATATTTGTTTTACACCATTAATAAACAGGACAAAAAATAAAGCTGAAAAGTGGACACTTTGCGAAATACCTGAAGGGATAAAAGAAACGTTTGATTTACAACCATTAATTTTAACCATTTTAAATGTCTACCGGATGGGTAAGATTTTAACCAAGACAATAGCAGATCACTAAATCCGGATTTGTTGGGAACCCGAATGAAGATATTATGGTCGACTCTATCGAATGCTTTGGTAAAATCCGAAAATACTTTGTTTGCCGACACCGTATCTAATAACGGAATTCTTCATACAGTCAGTGGTCATCGACAGAAATTGCTGTTATTATTACTAGTTTTATTGGCAATAAGTTCAATGTCCATCGTGAAGTGTCCGCGTAAATAATAGATGTTTCGCTTAGATTAATATATTTACTAAAAAACTTAAAGAGAGAAAATATTTATAGTGAAGAAAAAAAAAATATGTATATAGGTATTCGAGTATACATATATCAAGAGAAAATCTCTGAAATGTGTAATTAGCAATTAAAAAAAAAAATAGTCTAAATATTCCACAATTAAAGTTACCACGATGACGATATGTCAATGATGAATGATGAATGAAGATGGAAAACTAGGAACCGACCGACCTAGTGTAATGATGACGGTGGAGGCCAGAGCGGTGTTAAGAGAGAAAGTGTTACAGTTAGAGCTCCGAAAGTCAAGACTTCCCTTTTTCCTGATTTGTATTGTACGTATACTGTATAGTACCGGGAGACATGGATTTACTCGGTTTACTTCAAAACGTAAAATAAAACGAAATTATCTCTCTAAGAGTGTGCGAAAAATCGAACTTTAAATAGTTGACGTGCGTCTACTACAATCATTTGTTTCAATGGTTGTCGCGTACTGCAGTAACCACCTTTTCATCACATCTATACTAAATGATTTTTCCCAATTTCGAGACCTGACCGAATCACCGTTTTCCTGTTCCCGAAAACATTAGATTTAACGCCCTTCCGCTTGTTTTCAAGATAGAAAATAATCGTTATTCACTAGTAATAGTATAGAATTTTTGTGTAATACATTGACGTAATCCATTAATCACTAATATATATATAATGATCGTCACAATAATAGAGATAAATCATGGTAAATGAACTACACAGATTGAGAAAGGATCAAAATATTAAAATGCTCATCTATCGTTAATGTCTCTATTGAAAACGATATTATGATAAATCATAAGTACGTTTAAAATATGCAAAAAAATTTTTTTTTTTTAATGTTTCGTTCGTTTCATGTGTTCAAGTAACAGTTGTACAAACTATAAAACGATTTACATTATATTTTGACTCGAGCATTAAGCATTGTTAGACTTTTGAATTTGTAAAATTATAAAAGAAATTTAATAATAATACGTATGCAAATGAGAGTAAAGTATTATTAAAAAAAAACTACACGGAAACAAGCGACCACTATACGCAAGTTTAACGGTTTTTTACAAACAACAAATAAATGTTGGAACTTAATATATGGACACATATATATATATTTTTTTTTTTTTTGAAGACGACCAAACTACTTATACTATTGAGATTCGAAGGTTTAATGATGATATATTATTATCGGTCCTGGTAGAAGTGTTAATATGACGGGAACCGAGTAGTGTATATTAAACACAAATATATAAGTACCTGACGCAGTGCTGATCACTTGAATGTTGTCGGGGGATAACGCGCCATTACGATGATCTCTATCAACACTCGTGTTCAAAATCACCACTCCTACACAAAATAAATACAAATTATTTCACGCCACGCCGATCCGGTCGTACATTCATATGTATAGACTTTTGTTTTTGATTTTCAGTTGACGTCATAATATTATTATATTAACACGTAACCGACAAAAACGTACTATTCCTCTTTCCAACCAATTATCGTTTCCGCCGAAACGAAAATTAGTAATATATTAGCATCGTTTAAAAAAAATATGTATAAATATTAGCAAGGCAAAATCGCTTTTAAAACTTAAAATTAAAAACTTGAACACATGATAAATGCAATTCAAAATAACAGTACGAAAACAACGAATATATGCGCTACAATAATTTAAAGTGAGTATGTGTTTTTTTTCGTACAAGTGAAAAAACAAAGAAATGTATATACGATACGTAATTACTTTTTATTGTGTGCATTTAAAAAAAACTATTTAAGATATAGATACGGAGCATTAGGCAAATGTCTCATGAAATCACATTTTATTTAAAAATTATAATACATTTATTATAAAAAAAAAAATATATATATATATACATATATACACCCAAACAGACATATATATATATATATATATATATAAATGTATACTTAAATATACAAAAAGCCAATGAGTATTATGTTGATTAAAGAAAAAGAAAGAAAATATAAAATTTTTAATTTTTTTTTTCTTGCGTTTTCTTTTTACTATTTATTTGTTTTTTCTTTTATTTTTACTACCATATTACATTTATTATATTTGAGACTTTTGAGAAGTTACCATCTATCAGATTTCTTCGTCAGAACATAAACGACACACGACAGAATAACGTTTACATTAAATGTCTAAATTGTCTCACGACTTCAGGGAGCACATGCAAATATTAACTGTGCCGACGATTTGTAGCGGACTGTAGTCAAATGATGCGAAATTCTTTTAATTTTTTCGAAAACCCATCAAGATATTTAAATGTCTCCTCCGCTAGAATAACTACCGTCTGAATATATTTAGTAAAATAAAAAAATAAAACTAAAAAAAATCAATTAGTCCTTGCTACACAAACATCTATCAGCATAGAATCAGGGAGCAGATCGGTAAGAGACAAATGGAGGATAACATTTCTCATCGAAAAGACAAAAGCGTACATAAATATAATTCACATTTAAAATGTACGATTGTCCACATTATTTACATTGATTACTTGATCACGAAAATTGTACATCATTGAACGTAAAAACATAGCACTCTATCCAAGCTTTGGTTATTATATTTTCGTTATATTTGCACGAAATCACTTTCTACCACCCGTAAAGACATAAAAAACAACGACAATAATAATAAAACCACCTGGCTCACGCTGTGTGTGTGTGTTTCCATATACATATATGTACATATAACATACAGAAATAAATACAATAAAAAAGAGCAAATCTCACGCGAGATATAAGCAAAACACAATATGCACAAAAAAGGGGATAATGCATTTTTCTCGTACAGAAACGTTAAGTCTACGTGGCATTGTGCGCGCGTGTGCTGGTTGGGTGTAACATTTGAGACACGTGTAAAATTGGCCCTGGCCCCGTCTGTGGTGGACCAGAACAAATGGGTGGGAAGGTTTTATATCAAAATATAAACTCCACAAGCTTGCCGCCGCAGTATCGCGCGGACTTTTATTATAGCGTAAGAAGAATCACACAACGGCCATCTGCACGTTAGTACGGAATGTTTGACAATTTTTCAGCCGTTTTTCGAAAAATCGTTTGTTTTTTATTTACTTATTTATTTTCGAGTGTACAAAACAAATTGCTGTGACCGACAATTTTTCATTCGTGCTGTAAGTGGCTCTCTATCAATTGTTGTACCTATCCGTCGGAATTTAAGCCTTTTTTGTTGTAATGTGGCCGTTTCGCAAAAACAGATAATCTTATAACATGTTTTTGTCGCATACGACATTAAATTTATTGTCACCAGTAAATGATTTATTTTGTCATATTTTGCCTTTTCAAGAACAATTATTTGTTACAATTTTGTTGTTGCAGGTGTTACATTATTCATACTAGAGAATTATCTTACATCATAAAATAAATACATATTAACATATTATAAAATATTAACAATCATTTTCTGAACACAGCGGTATCGCTTGGAATTATAATATTATCATCAGATTGATTTTGAAAACGTATTTATCATAAATAAATCATTTTTAAATTTCCTGAAAAATGTGTCATCAATTTACAACAATTCGCCATCTAACCAATCGTAATGAATTATATTATCGATATATATCGGTGGTTAGAATATAAATGATTTCTCGAACTCAAAAGGCTGATAAAAGTCGTATAGGAGTACATTATATAATTTCGTTTATTTGTTTTATGCGCGCGTAATAATGCAATAGCCGAGTTTTGAACCTACATAGATTTGCGCACATTACTTTACTTAATAAACATTTACCGCACGTCGTCGATTCAAACGAAACATATACCAAATGATAATAATAATGACGGACAAATAGTGTCACATTGCGACCACATTCGGCAGGCGCCTTTTCTTAACCCACATCCATCGCCATCGCCATCCGCGAAGTTTACGATACGTCTCAAATTTAACGCCTGCGAGTACAATGAGTACTTACCGGTAGAGTCTTCGACTTTACGTTTCTTGTGTACGCTGGCCGTGCACAACAGTTCGCCCTCTTGCTTGCTCACCAGCCGTTTCAGCTGGCAGTTCTGTGAAAGAAGTCTCGTTTTCTCTTGCTCCAACTGATATATATAATCGGCAGTGTGCTGTAGGATCGCAGCCTGCGCAACAACAACAAAAACACAACGCGATTAATGAAACGAGGAAAAACACTGGAGAAAATCTTTAATTAGGAACACATACATATATGTATAGTGTACACTGCTGCAAATATATTAAACCTATATATTTAATCGTATTTAATAATAAAAAAAAAATCCTGTTTAAAGTCTCGAATCCACGTAAGCCTATCGATTGTTCGCGTTTTAAAAGTTTGCGAAAAAACAACAACCATAACGTTAATTCTACCCTATATTCTTATAAATAAAACGAATTCCGACAAATGACAACAGACATTGATAACGGTAATTGACAAAGTACAAAAGACTTACTCAAGTCTATATAACTATAATTTTTTTTTTTAAAAAAAAGCTTACATACTAAAATACATTCAAGCATAACAATTAAAGGAAATACACAAATTACAGCTAAATAATAATAAATTTAAATAAACTAAATTAAAAACCCAAATCTATAAAAAAATGAAATTAATTTTTGAATAAATGATGGAGGGATGAAATTAAAAATGTAACAGGGATTCAAGTCAGAAGGAAGGAAATTTAATACGTTGTAGTCTGGATGAAGAAAGGCGGAGCAATGAAAAAGTATGTGATTGAAATTTCATACTGTAATTTATCATGACGCGGACAGAAAGAAGAATTAAAATTAAACCTATTAGTTTATAACAATGTATTTTTGACTATCGGTCTACTGAGCGAATCGGAATTAAAACGTTTTTTCCTATCATTTCAAAACAATATTATTACCTAAAAACGACAATATTCCGATAACGATTTAAGTCGATAAATTTAAACATTGTATCTTATATTTAGAACTTCCGAATCATATGCACCTGGGTATATTGTATAATATGTATAGTTTAAAGTGTTTTAACAAAAACAAAAACAAAAAAGAACTTAACGATTTTCGAATTTCCGTCGGATATTTAAACATGCATATTTTTATATAAACGTGTACATATGTATACTATATAATTATACGCTTTAATTAATAATTAGTGTAAAATTACAAATAGTGTTTATACGACATTTTTTTCCTAGCCGACGGTGACGACAAAGTAAACAAAACAAAAGAGAATCCATACAGAAACAATAATGACACGTCGAAAGGATAAATTCAATGTGCATGAATGAGTTTTTAACATACGGATATTATATTACCAAAGCGCGTGTACGATGTATTCGTGAGCATTAAAGTATCAAAGAATAACGAAAATTAATCAAACACAAAACGAATGAACTCGTACTTCAAAGCGATCAGGTAAAACGATTTTTGCTCGTCCAGCCGAGTATAGTAGTTTTTAGCTATTATTTCAGTCGTACTTATACAACAACAACAACAACAACAGCAAAATAGTTATTCCATTATTATCACGATATAATTTAATATATAAGAGAGTTTTAAACAAGAAAAAACACACATTTCCCGGCTTATATAGATTATAATTTATATCACGAGAGCTAAAACAGTCGATTCATCTTCTTCTCGTTCGACGAGGGATTTGTCGGACATAAAAAAAAACGCTTTACAATATACATAATATACAAATATATATATATATATATATAATATATTATATAGTCGTTGACTGACGACAAATATAAAAACGTTTAACATTTTCCAAACGAAATTATTTCGACTAACAATATACGCTATATTCAAAATATATTCCACGCCGGAAAGTCCCGAGAAAAGTTTTAAGTACTCTTACAACAATATGCAATATATATATATATTATAAACAACAAAATTTAAAAAAAAACATCAATATTCAAAAATAAAACTTGTCTTACATCGGCTTTTAGAAAAAACATCGTCTCGACGTCTACCCGCCCCACATCCACACGGGGAAACTTTTGCCGGATAAAAAATAACACCTTCCGGTCTGGGAGTACCAACCTCTTCCGAGTTGGTACTTAAGTATCAAAAAACTGAAAACCCTCTCTAATCGTATTTATTATTTTATATTAGGACTGTTGAAAACAGTACGTCTATTTATGACCTAAAAACTGAAAAAAACATTTTTTTAAATTTATTTATTAAATATTAAATAAAATAATTTTATTAAAAAAATGTCAAAACATAAACATTTATAATCTAAAAAAATATATTTTAAAACATTTTTATTTTGCATATTCATAGGAAGTTATTGGTAAAGAATGACCTAAAAATGACCAACTGCCCAAAAACGTTAAAAAATGTTCGCCAAAATAATTAGTTATTGGAATGTATTCGAAACACATTTGTAGCTTAGAAAATCACTCTTGAAAGTATTCCAAAAAAGAATACATATATACATATGCAAATGCATTGAAATCCGAAGCCTATACGGATATAGTTTTATATAGTTGTCGACGACGATTAATAACAACAATAATACATGATTAATGGCAACGGTCGTCGGCGGTTAGAAACGACTGCTAAATAAATCCGTACACGTGTTTATTGTGCAACTGATTCGGGCCGACATTATACACGTTTGACCTTACAGCACCACGCGTACGTACAAACCGACTACAAGCAATAATATTTATCAATTATCGTGAAAAAAACCCCCTTATTTTCTTGTGGACTAACGCGCGCGCAAAGATACACATTATCATCGAACGGCGACCAATGGTAATCGGTAATCGTAATAAAATATGAGATTTATCCACAATTTTTTAACGATTACGAATGACCTCTCGCCAGGAAATTCTACGAACGCACACGTTTTTATGCCACGGCAGTAATTACTTACAAAATGAAATTCGTTAACTCTAATCGTCCAGTTCCGTTAATATCGATTTTATATAAAAAAAAATTCCAGTAGAAACTTTTGTATTTTTTTTTTTTTACCATTACACAGATGATTAAAGGAAACGTAAAAGAAACGTTATAAGAGAATACGGTTATAATTGATAGGAATTCAGAAAAACAGAGTTCTCTATCAAACGAGCATTTATATATACAATATAGTATAGTATAGCGTTTAATCGAAAATCATACTTTTAATATTGTACTATATATATTATAATTATCGATAATTGTCGATACTTCTCGTCGTTCCATCGTCTGGGTTCTATAAATTAGCCAAATCGATTCGCGAAAATATTTAAACAATTATTTTCGTTCAACAATATAAATTAGAAGAACCGTGTGCAACTCGTCGGCGGAAGGCGAATAACACAAAAACCATACACTCACACGCAGAGTACCGGCAGTAGTATTATGTAGTGTTTTATGTATACGCGCGTGGAGCGTAGTAAAGTTCGACATGACATACGGGGAACGGGAATACGCGCAATAACGTACGAAATATTTGACTACGATTAGTTCTTATCGAGCGGCATAATTGTGACTGTTCGATGTTAACGCGTGCAACACAATATACCATATTTCCATCGTGTGCGCGCGATTAATTTTCTTTTGTTTTGTCTCTTTTTTCTCTATTTTTTTTTTTTAACGATAACAGTCGTACAATCGTTGCGTTCAACTGTAAATCATTTTCTACTCGTGAAACGAAACCGACACACGGATCAGGCAGTATCACACGTAATGGGACACGTATCACGTCGGGAATGAACGACGACCGGCATTTCAAATTGTTGTGGCGGAAAAAAACAACGTCCGTTTACGAACGCGGGACGAGACTCACGAAAACTCATCGGCAAATCGTAAATCATCGTGAAAACGACCGACAAACAATCAATAACATATTAATCACGCCGTTCGCATGACACGTGTGTACGGTTGCCGACGCTCGAATCAAAAAACCGATCGTACGAATTCGCCGCGGACGTTATTTTGTTTGCGCGTCCTATTGCACAGTAGCAACACACACGCCCGTAGCACTCAGATCATCCATACTGTTCACGAATCGAAAACCGTTTCCCGAACACGCTCAAACGCGTTCGGCACGTTCCCCCCGATATTACGAACGTAAACGTACACTCCGTCCGTAATCGAATACCACACCACGTTGAACCGAAATAAATTCGTTTATCGAAATTCGCCACTATCGACAGATAGTATACTTCGTATACGTACGTGCTCATGTTTCCGTGTTCCGTTATATTTGTTTTGCAAATGTAATATTGACTCGTACGTATTTATATATATATATATACACCGTCGTATCGAAATTGATAATTAATCATTTCTAAGGAAATTTCAAACAATCGTACACATCTAAATATTATGTACAGTGTGTATATAAAAATCGAATTCAATACACGAAAGGACTTCTCTTTCACATTAAAGAGTCTACTCGATGGTGCGTCCCTTTCCCACTGACGTCACACACACACTGATTAGCGGCCTGACAGTTGTTTTTCAATAGATACGATACAATATTATTCAAACAAAATTTTCAACTACCGCGTGAACTTCAATAGAAACACAACATCGATGAAAAAATATCAAATAATCTGTCTACTTAACGATCACTTTATTATTTGCATCGTTTCTAAACTTCGGTCGTCATCAAATATAATTCAGTTAAAAATGTTAACGAACATTGTTATTTGTATTCGTCATGAACACCATTCGTTCCGAATGGCAACCGCTGGTGCAAAAGAAAGAATATCGGTTACTGGAAAGCGGAAAGCCATAAAAGATTCTCACCGATGTACGTATTACGGCGGTTGACGTCGATAATTGGAAATTGACGAACAATAGTCGGGAATAGTATTAAAAAAAAAACAGCTAGTTATGTCTAGGGTTGGTTAAAATAAAAAACGATTACTGTTTTCATTTATTACCGGTCGATGACGTCAAATCCACGAGCTATATTTGGAGCCACGCCAACGACGATAACATAATGTACCACGCATTGGCGCAAATAGTGTTTGAGATTTGGAAGTGTGGAATGGGAGGGGGGGGGGGTGTGGAGGAGGCTGAAGTCTGAATCCAACCCAAATACTTTTATGAAATTTCTATACCAATTCAATACCCTCAAAAAAATTATAATACATAACAATATTGACTGACAAGTGACGGTCACCAATTTTTGGAGGAGCTATACAAAACACGTCATATCGTAAGTTAGCGTAACTATTAAACCCTCAACGACCCGACCACCACCAGTATACTTTTCGTAAAAACTCAAGCGCGTGAGCGTCAACTCGATGTTAAAACATCGTTCATGTCCAGATCTAAGTGTATTTTTCTTGGCAAAATTCTACATAATTTATTGCCTATACGTCTGACAACCGATTCGACTCCGAGGCATGATGTTTATACATAAGAAACTCGCTGACGTCATAAACATATCGCTCGAATCGTAAAAAAAAAAAATATATAATTATATATATTATACTATGAACACGAATAGAACCACACAGATATGTATAGAACGATACAGATCGACGTCAGGTCTACCTACGAGCAGAACAAGCAGGTGTTTGGAACGGCAAAATTTTAGGGACGGCAAATTTTCCGCAAAATAAAGAAGAAAAAAATAAACAAATAAACGAGCGAGTGCCCTACCTATATTCATTTATAAACGGGCGATCAGATTGGACAATCCATGCACTTTATCGCGTTTTTTCATAACGTAACTATTTAACTATTTATGTTTTTATGTTTTATGGCTAGTAACGTTTTATATATTTTTAAATAATAAATTTCATTAACAATACGTTTCTTCGTGCATTCTGATCGGTTTAAAAAAAAGAAAAAAAACTTATGAAAATGAGAGGGCGGCAAATTACTTAATCCGCCGCTGACACCGATATGTATAAAGTAACAAACTAAACCAATTCGTTATCACAGTATAAACACACAGCGATAAAAATCCACCGATCGATCTCAAAATGGATATACAACGCCTTGTAATAAAATCTGGCAAAGACTGATTCGATAGTTTCAGAGGAATAAGCTTCAAAGACATGTGTAAAGTGGCGGGTAAAAAAGGGTATCGTCCCGACGTAGCGAATACGTACATATAATATCCACAGTCGCGTATATTATATCATCGACTTCGCCGGTTGTTGAATCTGCACTTGTTGTGGAACTGCGCGCCAGTGGCGATTCCGACTAAGTTGCACGAGTTATATCACAATTTATAAGAATATTTTGCCCTACGGAGAAAAGTGTTTAGAAAAAAGTTTTAAAAAAAACATGTTTTATAATTTAAAGTAATGATATTGATACAAAAACCGTTTGGTCGGCGAAAGTCAAAGAAATAAAAAAAAAACATTAACTACTATCGGCAATATTCGGACATCCGTGTTACAATACGTAAACATAGAAATATTTTTATTATTTCATTCAACATTTATATGCACAACACGTTTTGAAATTGTTTTATCATGTCGGTGCTTCGTTCCAAATCTGAAATTACTCTCGACCGTTTTTCAAGCGTTCCGAGATCCATTGGCTGGTTCCAACCGTTTCGACTTGCACGGAAAACCGCGAACGCGAGTAAGCATTACGATTAAGATAGACGTTTTAAGAGGTGTTTCGCACAATTTGAAAATCGAAGATTGTGCACCTCAAGGCGGTCGTCTCGTTCGACTACTTCGTCCGGATTATACGCATAGTCCAGAACAGTAATAACCGTTCGTCAGTCGTCCGCGAACTCCCGTGGGAAAGGGCAAGTGCAGCAGCACTGGCATAATAAAAAGCATGCACTGCACACGTGAGGCCACACACGACGACGGCGACGACGAAGTTTTTTGTGTCGTTGTTGGTGGTGGTGGTGGTGGTGGTGAAAAGAAATACGCACGTAACACGGCGAAACGAAACGACGTTCTAAAGAGCCGCGACGTTCGAAAGGAGCCGGAGACAGGTTTCCCATCCTTATCGCGCGCGCAAACACACGAACACACATTCCGATGCTTTTTATGTATTTTGTTCACGAGACCGTACGACACGCGCCTGACCAATTGATCGTCATAAAAAAACGCCTTTGCCGCGCGAATCCAGTTGCGAACGAAAAATAATTACGATTCGCACACGGTCCTCCCCCCCCCCCCGAACAAGACGCGCGCCAACGAAACCGCACGTCATGTTTGCACACGACTAGGGCACGGACGGCGTGTTACACGCAACAGATAACGATTGCACAGCATTGCGCTGAATAAGAACACTCGTACGCACCGCGTTATCAATCGTCCAAGAACTGTGCAATGAGTATTCAACAAGTTTTAATGACTTGAAACCCGTTGGAAACCAACAAAAACTGTATTATATAATAAACGTTTGAAATCATCGAATTTAAAACTTACTTCAGTACGAATGGTCAAAGATATTTGTCTATAAAAAAATTCAATCGTTTTTTCGGCGCAATTTTAATAGACTTATTTGTTTTCTTACAACTGAGGGTTGTGTATTTAGCACTTTATAAACACGTAAAAAAAATAGTCAATTTTGTAATCCAACCACGTCATTATTACTTACAATTTAAAATGAAAAAAAATTTTTTTTAAAGTTAATCCGCTTGGGCTTCTGAGCGGTTCGAAACTATGTCATTTCATCAAAAAGACGCCACAAAATTAATAACTCAATTAGATATACACGTGTACGTTTATTCGACTCGTTTTCGGACCGGTTTCCGTGTTCATGATTCTCGGTAAACAACAACTGGGATAAATGTCTTAATTGTTTTAAAAAAACGGTACTCGGCACTGGTCGAAATCCGTAACGCACCTGTTGTACAATTCCGTAGCGACGTAGCATAACACAACACGCGGACGACGATGCCCACGAAAACGGGACGTGGTTTACAAACAACAACACACACTGTTCGGTTTGTTGAAAAATGTTACGCGTGCGGCGCGCGCCGCTGTTGTCCGGGGCTTTCGTTCTCCTTCGATTTATTGAACGTGTTTTCGTTTCTTTTAAACATATATATATTTATAAACTAGCCAAGTAACCGACCTTGGAATGTTAGTAAGTAAATCGTTAAATCGATAGAAAGGAGAGTGATGATCAATCGTGACGATCAACGACGCGACGTTTCCAGTTTGCATTGCCGGTCGGGTAACGCGCTCCGCACCGACACCGTACCAATGCGCACACGACAATATATATATATATATATATATATATATATAACCAGTGGTCAAAGTGGGGGAGGATGGCATCCCTTCACTTATCTTGTCCAAAATAATATCATCCCCTTAAGTTATATACAAAGATTATCGATTTATATTGGTGTTTTTCATAAAAAAAATTGTATTTTTTTTTTTATATGAAACAAGTATTTTTATCTCTTTTGAACCGAACCACTTAATGCCTGAATCTAATAGACCTAAACGTCATTTCTTATAATTTGATGTTGATTAGAAAATGTAAATACGAATAAGTAAATATACAATTTACAACGTTATAACTTATCGCTCAGGAATAATTCTGATAACGAATTTTTTCTGTTATTATTTTTAGTACGTTTATTAATGCATTTTGTTACCTAAAATTATATCCAGTGTAACACGTGCATAGTACGATTAATTATTTGATAACTGTACGGCGGTTTTACTGACTTAAAGTTACAGTACTAGTGAACGTGTCTTAATTAAATTGGTTAACCGAATCGAACTCAAGTAATATCACGACTTCAGAATAAAAATGTAGGCATCCCTCCACTTATTTTGAGCCACTCCGACCACTGTATAATAACAGGCAGTTAAGTTGACATCAGCTTTTTTTTTTTTGGGCGAGGGGGGTCTGGCACGTGGCGGAATAGCCGCATGAAACGGGGACTACAATGGCCACTCAAATGCCGTCTCGTTATCACTCGTCCCCCCCCCGTCCCCCCCGTGACGGTGTATTGTTCCCCCCCCCCGATTTAAAATTCAATCAATCCGCACCGTTGCTCGTTTCTACTGGTGTTTTACGCACACAAAGAGGGATACCGTAAAATACCGCCGCGCGTTTTATATTACGTCGGCCGATTTTTTTTTTTTTGGTTAGGTATCTAATTGTTCTTCGATTAAAAAAACAACAAGCCCGAGCGCGTTTGACGGTGAACTTCGATAATAAAATAATCGCCATAGGTGTGTTGTACGAAGGCCTCCCCGTCCCCCCCACACATGTATTTTACTGTAAATAAATCCGGGCCCTCGTCGTATACTAGCATTGATAATAATTTTAATGTAAATTCTAACGTTTAATTTTTTATTTTTACGAATGGCATCTAAAATATTGGGTACGCGGCTTGTTTTGCTGTTCGGTTATACACCTCCGGAAAATATCAGTTATTTTAGTTGGCCTGAAATAAGTTTAAAGTACACGAGCACACCGATTCGCTGCAGTTTAATATAAAAAAATTCTATATATTTTTTTTAAAAGTATTTATGAATAATAATAATAATAATAATAAATTATTATTTTCAGACTGTCCCACTCGCCTACCGACGCCAAGTGGCCCGAAAATCTTATGAAATCAAAAATAACGTACACATGGATTGTTACACAAAATGATGTAGTAAGAAATCAAATCATTCGCGTACCGATATTTCGTATAAAGATATGGTGACTGGGGTGGCACGACTCATTTTAATAATATGTTTTTTTCCCCTGGGCCCCGGGACCATAGTACTCACTGACGGCCCCGTTTGTGGGGGGATAGGGGACACACACGCGTAAGACGTTCGAGTTCTTTCGCGAACGGGGGTGTTTTTTCCCCTCCCCCGACGGGGTAGGGCGGACGGCTTCTGAGGAGCGAGTCGCAAAAACCACCCTCGGAATCAAGAGAAGCGCCAGAAAAAATAAATAAATACGTTATATTATAACGTCGTCGCGGTCGTGTCGTGGCCGGCCGTCAAAACGTTCAAGGCCAACCGGTAAGCGACGGCCGCGTCCAGGTGAAAGAACTACTGACCTTGAATGCGTGCGCGCGCGCGTCCGTACGCCGAAACGCAATAACAAACACGTACGACAGACGTTGCCGAGAGAATGCCGCGACGTTGCGTGGTACGGGGCGAACAAAAACCAAAACAACAACAACAACAAAAAAAACCAAAAAAACCTCTGGGAAACGCACACGGCCGCCGGTGGCGATTTCGAGGGTTACACGACAAACGTTCCGTTCCGAGGATTACTCTACAGAATCCACATCGCACACGCGTGTCTGACGATCACTCGTCGGAACGGACGTGAATAATTACCGTCGACCGTAACAGATCGACAGCGGCCGCTAACATCACGAGAGGAGACGGCGGTGTACGCGGTCCAGCCGAAATCCAAGTTCGAAAAATCCGAAAGTATTTTTTTTTATTTATTTTTGTAATTTTATTTTTCGTTTTTTTTTTTTTTTTTATACCGTTTCATTCGAAAAATCAAAACAAAATAAACGTCGATGAAAACAAAAGTCGCTCTCAACGGAATACAATTATAAATTAAAACAATCGATCAAATTATCAAACTCGGAGACGAAATTTTTCTTTTTGTTTTTTTTTTTTTAATTTGCGCGATGAGTACGTTAATAAAATCATAGATTATTTTTCACGTGCCGTATACAACTTATCAAGATAGTTGATTTAGATTTTTTTTTTTAATATTAACACATTTAAATACGTTTAATTAAATTAAAATTAATAACTAATCAATTTTGGTAATATGATGTCCTCGGATATTTTAGTCTTTGGATTTTTCGAACATTGTTATTTAAGTTTGGATTTTTTTATACGCTAATTTCCGAAAATTGTTATTAATTCATAATATGGTTTGATGTCCTAAACAAACACTTTGAATGTCTAAAAATATTTATTTATTTTTTTTTTTTTTTAAACTGTCCCGGCTCATATTAGGAAAAATAATGTGTTTTTTTCATAACAGTTTAAGTGAAATCGCATAGTTCCGACCGTACTGTATACTTCAATATTCAGTGACGACTGGTCCAATGTATTTATAAAAATAGCTTGCGATATTATTCGACTGAAATGACGTTTGTCTCGAGACGTGTCCGGTGTCCGACAAACGTGAATCATTGGATAACATATACTAACGGCAAACCACTAACCGGATGCAATTGTTTCAAATTAACGAATCCCACCGTTTCGGGAGACGCGCGCGTGATTTGTTGAATTCTGGTCGGCGTATGTGTGTTCGGTTGGTGGCCGACACTGAACATTCCGAAAACCGTCGCGCATCGCATCGTTACGGGCGAATCGAACATGCGAAAAGTGTGCGCCCCCGAACTGTTGACGCGGACGTCTCTGCGTGTCAGTGAGTTGTTCTTAGCAAAGCACAAACACTGTCGCAGCCACCATACAATCCTGACCCGGCTCGGGCCGACTTCTTTTTGTTCCCGAGGATCAAAAGACCACGTTCAAGGGACATAATTTCGATTAGCCGGGTTTCCGTCAAGTCTTTCCAAGGAGGCGGTGGTACCGGTCGCCGCAGAATCGGTGGACAAAATGTATAGATACTCATGGACAGTACTTTGAAAATTAAAAAAACACATTGTTAATATCTTCGCATATATATATATATATATCGAAAACAGAGTAGAGCAGTGAATATCAACCCGTCCTGCCACCAATGCCGCCGCCGTAATCATCGCCGGGGGCATGACCGAAACGACCGTTGCTCCCCCGTGACGATTGGTTTCGTCGACGTGTTGACCTGACCTGACCTAACCTAACCCCGCCAACACGAAAATAATAAACGAACCGGTAAACTCAACCGGTGGTCGTTTTCGGCGTTCGCACTTCTGACATCGGAATGAGCAACGGAGGGCTAAAAACTTCCCGGCCGCACGGTTCGGACAGTTAGTGACGTTATTTACTTATTTTCCTACGGTCGCACGAATCGAACGCTACCGGTTTCCAGAATACGGTGTGCACACGTCTTATTATCCACAGACGTCGAAATGGTTGAAATCAGCCCAATGAAATATCAGTTATATCAATGCACGTCTGTGGTACGATTTCTCGTTGGTCCAATTTCCTTCGTTCCACCTCTGGTACGAACTGGGGTTCTCATCCATCCTGTCTTCTCAAAATTTTTAATTCTGTTGTTAAATCTAAGTCAGACTACGGTTCTTTCCTCTTTGCTTCTGCCTCCTTCACGCACCGTAAAAAACTCAATTCCATTATCAGCTCATGTCTTCGCACTATCATTGGTGGTGTCCATTCCTCTCCTTTAGTGAGTCTAGGAGTGGAATGTTCATGCCCTCCTATCGAACTCAGAAGCCGACGCCTTGCAGGAAAATTTCTGCTTAAAAATTTGTCTACACCTAATTCTTCTCTCTACCAGACATTCGCTTCCATAAAATCTTCTTGGACTTACGCCCCTAAAACCCTTCCTATTCTTGCTTCAGTCGCTTTTTCATTCTCGCCTCTACGTCCAATTATTTATCACTCCATTCTTCGACTACAACGATATGACACCCCATACCTTGCTCTTTCTTACACTTCTGACGTTACTATTTCTCCAAATTTTCTTGGTTATGCTCCAACAGATCTGCCTCGTCTTCCACAAACATTGGTTGAATCCTTGTTTAACAATTTTCTTCAATCCAATTTCCCTAATTCTCTTCCCGTCTTTACTGATGGCTCACTTTCCTCTAATTCAGCCGGGTTTTCGTTTTTTTCCCCTACACTCAATGTCTCTTTTGCTGACAAACTTCACGCTTTTTCCTCGTCTTTTACTGCTGAATGTTACGCCATCATAAGTGCCTTAGAATTCATCTCCTCGTTAGAACATAATAATATTTTAATTGTAACTGACTCCCAATCTTGTCTCCTTGCTATTTCTTCAAATCCATTCAATTCTTCTTTATCCCCCCTTGTCCTTCTCATTAAATCTCTAATATACCGTCTCAGTTTAGCAAACAAACATGTACAATTTTTATGGGTACCTAGCCATGTAGGTATCTCAGGAAATGAACGAGCCGACTCCCTAGCATTTTCCACTAAAGATCTTACTCATTATTCTCCTCATAAAATTCCCGCTTCAGATCTTCTTTCAATTTATCACAAACTCCTTCACAAAGCATGGGAAGCCAAATGGTCCTCCCTCCCATCCAATTTTGCCTCTTGGCATAGATCAATCTGTCCCACCATCCCTCTCAAGCCATGGTTCCTAGGCTTGGATATTCCTAAGCAATTTATTCATTCCTTTTCCCGCCTTCGCATCGGACACAGCTTACTCCCCCACCACGCATTCCATCTTTCTTTAAATTCATCCCCCTTATGCCCACTACACCAAGAGGAGGCATTCTGTAACTTCAGACATATCGTTTTTAATTGTCCTCCTCTCTCCTCGGACAGACACCAACTTTTCTTACGCCTGTCTTCTCTAGGTTTCCCCTCTCCTAATCCGTACCATATTCTCAACTCCCGTTCCCCTATCGTCATTTTTCTTATCATTAATTTTATCCTTAATGCTGGCTTCCTAATTTAGTTCATTGTATATATTTCCTAATAACTGCATTGCTGTAATGTTTTTTTTTAAACAAAAGCAAAAAAAAAAAAAAAAAAAAAAAAAAATCAATGCACGTCAATTGTGAACTATCGGTTCTGCAAACATTCTTCTCCGTCATTATCGTCACGTAAAAATGCAAATTTTTCCCAAGATCAGTTTTTTCTTCGTCAGTTTCCGTGTTGGTTTTCTGGATTAAATCTATGTGAGATCCCGACGTTTTTACAATGTACAGGGAATTCGTGGTCCTGTTGTTCTAAGAGCATGTATTATGAACGAGACGTATCATTGTGAATTACTGAACGAGCATATAATAATACGATCTCGAGTATACAAAAATGTTTTTTTTTTTTTAAAACCTATTTCGAATCTCGCAGGAAATAGAAAAACGTCGAAACAAAACATCGATAAAAGTCACATCTTAATGCTGCAGAAAAACCAATACGGACGGACTCCACCATTGCTCGTCACATAACCCGTTAGAAATGTAATGAAATACACGAATATATCGATTTACGGCGCTTGGTACGTAAAGTATGATAATAGAATGGACGAGATCACAATAACAATAATAAAAGATTTCACTGCAACAATGCATAACCAACGTCGACACCTAAACCCTCTCCTACCTACTCCCCCCCCCCCGTGGTTTCTCGGTTTTAGCGATCGGTATTTTTCGAAATGGAACCAACAACAATACAAACGACAAGTGACGGTGACGGCGACGGACGTGGATTTGGAGGAATACGCACCGCCTTGTCCGTCTCGATGAAATAACTTTAACGAATAAGAAATTACCGCAGGGTTTTACGAATTCAAAAATTGAGACGCGGCATCAAGTACGCGTGATGCACCTAAACGACTACGGAACAAAGACTTTCGTCATGTCCGGTCGGTCGGTCGGTCGAGATCGTCCGCAGGTGATTTTTGACGATCATAAATTTCACGGATAAACACGCTCAAGCGCGGAAATGCTTAATTTACACGGTCGCAAATTACCGCGTTTTACTATAAATACGATGCGAGTGTTTTTTTCCGGTGCCCGGCTGGCCCGTCGTGGTAGGGGTGAATCGATCACGCGCGTAATATATTTTCAACTGCGTCTGTCGCGAAATTTGACGGCTGATTATTAGTCACGCACAACACACTTGAGGGGACGTGTCGAATATTATCAACACGCCGTAAAAACCGATGACGATTAAGCACGTCATACTTTCTTTGAGAATAATTCCGCAATATTTACAATAGACAACACGACCGGTGGAAAAGACGCGCGTTATAGACAATAACTACACTACGTCGTTATCGTCGGAAAATTCGACGTCGTCGCACACGACAGGTAGCCCCGCAATGTGTGTGTGTGTGTGTGTATGTGTGTGTGTAGGTGTGTGTTGTGTGACGCTTGTGTCGATCGCCGCTACCGCCCGTCGTCTCGCGACGATGACACGATTGTTCACGGTTTACCTCGGCCGTTAATAATTTGTAATAATAATTTATAATAATAATAATAATAATAATAATACGTGTGCCCTTGACAACGTCCGCCGTCCAATCTCGCACGAGTTAAACAGACGCGTGCGACGGTGGCTGTCACACAGCTGGCAGTGTCACCCCCGTTTACCGTCAACGGGTATATAAATAAACGACTTTCGAGTAAAGGCGCTTCCTCCACACTGCACAACAAACGTGAAAGACGACGTGTCATATATATATATATATATATAAAACACACCTTATGATAATAGTTGTCAATAGGGTTAGGATGTTTATGATTTTGCATGCATTTGTTTTTTAGGTAGCGTTTTTATATAGAAATCTGTTTCATTGATGTTTATATTCCAAATATCGAAAATTTATTTTGCATATATTTATATATTTTACAATTTTTACTAATAAGTGCATGTTTTGTGTTTTTTTATAATTTTAAGCGCACATACAGTTGGTCGATTGTAATATAATTATTTATTATATCATTTAAAACAACAAAACGTTTGGTGGTTATTGGTTAATTGTCGTGACCATCTAGTCTTCGACTGATGTAGTGTATATTGCATGATTCGTGTTTTTCGTGTTTTACCGTATAATCGTGTTTGATTTATTTATATTAATATAAAATTAACAAAGCCGGTGGAAAAATAGACGACGAAATATGTAGCAAATTTAAGACGGTCCTTGAGAAAAATAGCGGATTTAAAATAGTATGAAGAATTTCAAAAATACTTAATGGAAAGCTGTAAATCAATAAGGGATTCAAAGAGAAATCTACTGCGGAAGATTTAGTATTTTTTAAATATCGTCCGTTGACGTGGAGAGAAGTTTTTCCAGGTTTAGAAACTACTATTTTATTATTTATTTATTTATATAAATACAATTGTTTTACTGAGAGATTTTAATTCTAATAGATTCAAGAATTTATTAGCATCAAATAAATAGATGCAGATTACACTGTTGACAATTTGAAACAAACAATCGTTGTCCAATGCAACTTTCTTAGTTGAAATATTTATATATTTTTTATATTTAATTTAATTTTTATTTACTTTTTATTTATTTCTTATTATATCTTCATATTTTATTTATATATATATATATATATGCTATTTTTAAATACATTTGTCTTTTTTATTTTATTGACTTTATTTCTATATTTCTTTATTTTTTAATGCAAATTTATCATTTTTTTCATGCATATTTAGCTGTTTTTAGTACATAATAAATGCGTACATATTTATACATTGTTTAAAGCATAAACATCCTAACCCTAGTTATCAACATAGATATACACTACGTAGGATACACTGCTGCTGATCGTTTGAAAAATAATGCGTACAAGATGGTCGACAGATATTTCAATTCCATCAGCAGGTTAATCGTCCGATTGCAGAGCGTAAAAACTGTGTGCAGTACAAAAACTCAAGTGTAGTATTGTACGACATTATTGATAAGAGTTCTCAGATTTATCTGAAATCTGATCTCGAAACGCGGCATCGTTTTTAAATATATCCACACGAGGGGAAATTATATTTCCCATTCGTTCATTTCTTCGCTCAAATATAATACAAAATAAAAAACTAAAATAATTGATTTCACCAAAACGGATTGTTGACATTTAGATAAACGCAGTTAGTCGGTACACAAACAGATAGGGGGGTACACGTACATGCAATATTTCCGACCAGTTAAATTAAAAACCAAACCAAAATATGTTATATAAAACATAGAAATCGTCGTCATGTGACGAAACAAAACGTGATGTTGTTTTTTGTGAACGGTGTGTTCATAATTTAATTATCTCGAGATTTACACAATTATAAGTACATAACAATATATATATATATATATACATTTCTCGAACGCGAAATAAACCACTACAAAAAATACCGTCTCTTGATTTTTATCGAAAACGAAGTGATAAAATTGGTTGGAAAAATAAAAAGTAATTAACCAACATACACAGCAACGTTGTATTGATTACACGTGATCGCCAAATGAGACGACCATAACACGTTTTTTTTCGTCGAAACACAATCAATAATACAATAATAGATAAGACGTAAAATGTGCAACCAGAAAATGTTTTGTTATTGATCGTTTTCCAGGGAATCAAAATATTTATATTTATCTCTGCCGTAGATCTAGGACAAAATGTAAATGAAAATTAAAACGTTATAATGACACGAGAAAAATGTTAAAATTATTTATAACAACAGGTCGATATTATTTCGATAATTTAAATGTTTGCAATAATATAGGTAAGTTACAAATTTATAACATATATACATATATCCAACATATAGAACACACATTTCCTCGGTCAATTTTTCATATGAATGATTTTCTTTTAAAGCATTATAAGGAATATTACTTTGTTTTACTATTTTAGATTCTCAGCAAATACTTCGTTTCACACGTTTGAAAATTTCATAATGACTTTTCCTTGAGCGTAATTTAAAACAACCCGCAAAATTGTAAAAAAATATACTAATAAATTATTGCTTTCAAATTCAAAATAATATAATAATACAATTCTGAAATCTTTGTCTAACTAACTCATTTCATTCAAATTCAGCAACCACGGCTGGCCTTTTTTTTCATCTTGATAATCTTGATAAAGAGTTTTTAATATTGTTAACACAATTCACATTTTTAATTTCTTATTCTTTTGAAAATTATTCTTTTGCAGTCAACCCCAGCATATAACAGAATTTTAAATGGTAATAACTTACTAATGAATAAAAAAACTACAATTGTCGGTTCGATATTCGACACCGGAAATGTATACATCAACGTTTTCAGAAAAAACATTCTACTTCAGAATATTAAATCAGAAAAATAAGTATAGCTGTACACAAAAATAAATCGTCAAAACGAACAAAATACCAAAATATTTGTTAAAATGTAAGTAATTATATGTATTATAATTATTTAAAATTAAATTTAAAAAAATATATTCATCAACACGCGAATCGGCTGAAAAAACAATAATGTTCAACAAATTCTACGTTAAACACGATATATCATCAGAACAACTTGTATAACATAATAATCTGTAGACATTAACATTCATTAATGATATGATTTGAATATGTACAATTTAATACTATGTGTATAAATAAAATATATCTGAAACACACAGTTCGTAAATTTATTGTGCTAGACATAGTGTGTGAATAATAATCGGTTTAGTGATTTTTTTTTTATTGTTAATGAAAATCATAATAATAATAACATCAAGTGGATAAAAATACCGAGCAGACGTGACCGCACTACAGATGTTTGAGATATCTGAGTCAGTCGGTCGGGTTTTTGCGGTCAACGCGTTCTGTGCACATAATAAAAACAATAATATATATTTCGACTCCAGAAAACGATTTACACGTGACATTAAACACTATATTGACTACATTAATCCAAATGTCCAAGACTATTTATAACCACAGACTAATCGGTAACAAACAATAACAAATGTATTATTTGAAAACATATTTCAATGAATTAAAACGTCTCAAATTTTTAATTTGTTAAACATGTCGAACGGTTATATTGCGAAATTCGTCGAATCGAACAGTCGTCGACATGCGATTCTGTTCGACGTCAAACTGCTCTCAGCACAATTCACTTTCATTATAAACAAAAATATGTACGTCGAACATGCTTTTATTTTAAATAAAAATAAGTAAATACCAATAACCAAACGCGTAGCTATTATATTTTATTTCGAATTATAACGTCAAATCATAATTATATTTATACGACTGTCATTTTAAACACTATCACACAATTTTGGTTATATATTTTCAAATATTTATAACTTATAACGTATACGATAATTTAAAAATAAATTGATTACGTAGTTACTCGCTTTTATGTTGCTTATACTATTAGCTGCTGCGCGCGGAAACGCATAATTTTTTAAAAAAAAAATCGAAAAATAGACAACATTTTACATAACACATAAATAATTTAAATGTTTTGTAACAATTAGAATACACACACACACACTTGTATAGGAAAACGTTATTTCTTTTCTAGTAGATATAAAAAAAAAAAAATTAAATAATGACTTTCTAGAAAAGAACGAACTACCGAAGAGTATAATAATAAGATGGGAAACAAAACCTGTATATATTTAAATAACAATAGACTTAGTTTTCGAAACTAAAATCCTAGTTACATTGTTATCATACACATTAAAAATATTCTTTTTTTATCACTGCAGTACAGACACTTAACGTTCGTAAAAACAACTTTAAGTCGTATTACTACACGCATTCGTCTACCTACCGCTTCCATCATTTCATCACACTACGACTGTATTGTTAAATAAGAAGTGTTGGTAAATTAGATATGTCAAAGACAAATCATTCTAAACGATATATTTAGTCGTTAAAATCTATATATCGAATTCAAAACATCACGTATTTTTTGACTTGTTTTTCAAACACAATTTGTTTCACTAATACAATACATTTTTAGAACCGCATTATTTATTATTTGATAACACAACTAGGACAGTACCAGTAGTGTATTGGTAAATACATTTAAGGTAATACGCATATTTTTAAACATTTAATTATCAAGAAAAAAGTTTTTCACACTCGAAAGATGAATGTAATTATTAGGTACAATATTTTCATTTCTCATATTTTCGACCTACAATCCTATATGGAATCAAAATTGTTATGCTACATACTATATTATATTATTACTATGTGCATTGACATTTCATTCAATTTTAATTATTTTAAATTTGACTGATATAACACTAACACAGTAATTTTTTAACATAAAAAGTTTATTCGACCATTGAAATTTATAAAAAAAATTAAGTTTATGGAACATTTTACTTATTTATTAAGGTATCATTAAACCATTTGATAAACAACAATAACATTTAATATGACTAGTACGTTCATCTACTATCTTTTTAATAGACATATAGACATTAAACGTATGTAATGATATCATAAGTTTCTTGAACCTTAACTTTTTTAACCATTGACATAGATGAAAGTTATAGATATAAGTTGGCAATTTTTTGTGCGTGTATACGTTTTTCACTTTTATTTTCCATACTAGAATTTAGATATATAATAAACTCTGGACATTTTAGTATCTAACTAATTAATTTATAGACAAAGAACTAATAATGCCGCGTAAGTATAGCAGCATTCGACCTAAAAGAGAATATTATGCTGTGTATTTGTATAAATAAAACCGGGAAGTTAATAATATTTGTCACTTGTGGTAAAATAATTGTTCTTGGTAAGACAAAGTAATCGTTAAAACCTATTATAATCGACCATTTCCGAATTATTCGGAATACGAGTACACCATTAAAACAAAATAGACATATATTTATGGAATATTGTATGCATTATTTAATGTATAGATATATATTATGTAGTATCGTTGATTTCAATCTGATTTCATCGTTAAATAAAAATAGTTAACCATAAGCAACAGACAGGTTTTATTATTAAAGAAAAACTTATAATTTAATAAATCTAGATCATAATCTGACTTCCTCACAGCATTTACACAATTACACGTCTAATAATACGTTTCTGCACATACATAAATTGCATATAAGATGCATTTTTAGTTGGTTTAAAACCCAATAATTATACATTTTGTTATATTAATTTAAAGTATTTCAACCAGCTACCCCCCCCCCCTCCCTTACTAGGTTTTAATCATTAATGGACGAATTATCGTACGATATTTATGCACGTAATCGACAAATAAATAGTATATGTTCATTGCTCGTATATACATCGACCTTGTTCCAAAAAATTGAAATTATTTTTAATTAAAGAAAACAACGTCATTACATAACATAACGTGTTCATAACATGACCGAAGCGGAGAAATCATATAAACAAGAATACCGAAATCGTAGGAAATGTTCAAGAAACCTCATAGGAGTATCTAGGCATTCTAGCTAGTAGACAATATTTTTGTTAGAGATTAACAACCATAGGACAATCAAGAGAAACGATACGAGTATATATTGGTAAGTTTTACATATATCAGATATGTGCACTTTTTCAATGAATGGCTAAAAACACAAGATATAAAATATAAATACAAAATGCTTACGTTATTTATATAATAAATTTCGTAGATATCATTTTCAATAGATATATTATACTAATTATTTTTTTCAAAACCGAGTTTTCAGCACATCGTTAAAATAAAACGCCGATTTTGATTTTGCAAACGTTTTTGTATTCTCATTTTCCATGTCAGATTTAATGCCACCGCAGTCGTCTTCAATAAATTGACAAGGTGATGACGTCAATAATTTATTGCGTTTTAAACTTTGTACGGCATAAATTGACGTCATATTATAATATAAAACCCAAACATGAATACAATTTTTTGAACATTTATAATTAAATTTAAAAAATACATTTTTGGCAGTAAAAAAACCTTTTAATTCAGACGTACATTTTCAACATCTTGTTTTTACAAATATGATTGTAAATAATTATCAATTCGAACAAGAGCGGATTAATTTGTGGCTAATTCTGTGGCTCAAATTATGTTTTTGATCGATTTACTTGAACAATTTTTTTTTACGTGCTCGCAAATTTGAACTTTAAACAAATCCACACGTCTTAATCACTCGTATATCTACAAGCAGTTGCTATAGTGTGGCCTATACCTGTTACCAAATCTATGTTTTTCAAATTGCTTCATATAAATGATTTTTCTTAATTAAAAAAAATGCATTCATTCATTCATTCAATAGTTCTTGCCAAAACCTTCGAGCCGTTTTTAAGACCGAAAAGACGAAAAAGACGTACATACAAACACACAATCGAATAAATTCGTGCATATAATATATTTCGGGGAAATGATTTAAGCCCACTAACCGTAAACCACGCAGTATATGAGGTAATCGAATTAATATATGTTACATACATGCGGTGGATTGGTGGAGAAGGGACGGACGAGCGTATGTCTGTGAAGAAGGTATAATGTATATATGTTACTGAATAGGTTACCTATTCGTATATAGACCGATCCCTTTATAATTGAATTAAAATTTGTTTGTACTTTCAATTTTCATTTATCCCGAGGATCCGACGGAGGAAACACGCGTTGCGAATATTAAATCATCGACCGAGACGGAAAAACATGTTTGGCGCACATGACTCGATCGATCATTTGGTGACATCGTCGTCGTCGTCGTCGTCGTCGTCGTCGTAATTAATGAATACCGAAAATAACTTCTATTTTTCCTTCTTTTTTATTTTCATGTCACTCTCCGCACCGTTACCGGAGGACCGGACCACGCCTTTAAAAGAGTCACCGCCGCCGCAGTGACGGTGAAAATGGTGAGTAGAGGAGGGCGGCGACGACGGCGGCGGCGGCGGCGGCGGCGACGCAGACGGATCAATAAAAACCCTCTGGCCCGTCTCGGCGGCGTTTTACTCACGATCGCGCCGTTGTACGCACGCCACGCGGGTTTCACGCACGACGCGACGTCCAAACGCGCACGCGCGCGTCGCGACCGGCGAGAGACCTAAGTGTACACACACACACACACACACACACATTACGCTACGCTACCGCCGGAATATCGTCGTAAAAATGTGTACACGTCGATTGTTCTCTTCTCCTCCACCACGGCGGCGGCGGCCACTTTGCCGCCACGCGCGTGCGCGTATATCACATGTGTATATACCCACCCGCCCTCCTCTCCTCACTTGTCTTACACCGCGTGCGCCTGGCTTATAAAATAAAACATATAAATAAAAAAAAATAAATAAAACATATACGTATGTGTGTTGGTATACACCTGTGTCCGGCAGACTGTGCCACGCCCGTTCGAGGAGAAAATAAGGAGGGACGAAGGGCGCAAACTCTACGCGAAAAACTCGCCTAAAACGCACCACGTGACCTCTGCGAAAATGTAAACACCGTTCTTGAGGGACATTTAACGCGTCCACGTGTTGAATTCTTAAAGAGCGGCGACGATACATTAAAAGCCACTGCTTTAATCGGCTACGTCGCCGCGCGTCCGTTTTTTTCGTCACGTCGCGCGCGCGCGCGCACACACATCCGGAAACGATCGTTTCGAGTTATTAATTCAATATGTAATACCGATTAGAGCGTTGTGCACCTCTATTAATCGAACTCTCCACCAAGACGACTACTAAACCACAATTTTCATGGGAAAAACTAACTATCAGAAAACCCACACAAAGTATTATATTGTGTTGTTCCAAAATCTAAGAAGTCCTATATGATCAATCGGTGGTGTATTGGAGCTATTATAACCGAGTATACAGTGTACACGAATACGCAAACGTTCATTCGCAAACACACATATGTAGTGTATATATGATAAACAGACAATTAAACATATACAAATTTAAACGGTACAAATAGTTGAATCTCTTTTAAGAAAAAAAACGAAAAAATAATTTCATTTGTCACACAGTGAACCGCTTTTAAAACTTTATTGTCACTCAAACGACCGAGTGGTATCTGTGGTCGATTTTGGAACCAAAATGATTACCGGTCAATTAACAACGTAAGATAAATTATTAAATGATTAAATTAAGGGATTATTAAAAAATATTAAAAAATTGCATGGCAATTAATAAAAAATAAATATCAGTTCATTGAACTAAAATATTATTTTGAAAATAATACGTTTTTAAATTAATTGATATACTCGAATTATACTTTTAAATAATTTTCAATTGCAATCTTAAATAATAATTATTTATGTACCCATATATATATATCAACTTTTAAATTATTAAATTCCTTTTTTTATAAAACAAAAATGTGGTTTTCTTTTACATCCGATAAATCATCAGAATTTGGATTACACATTTGACCGTAAGTCACATTTGGCCGTAAATCACACGCCATTATATATTTATTTTGTGATAATAATGGCCCTTCGTGAAACAAATGGAACTGCTGAATTCTAAATAAAAACTTGGTGGTTGAGAGATCAATTATAAAAGTGCTTAAGACCAAAAAAAAATAAATAAAATTGATCAGGTAAAATTAAGACTGTTGAAAATAAAAAAAACCTATGGTAATTACTATAAATAAATATCGACAAAATGCATTGTTCATAATTTATATTATTTAAACATTAATTTAAAATGCCTATATTTCTTTATTTGTATTGAATTGTTGTAACACTATTAATGTATAATGAGAAAAACAAATTGAAAGCATATACTTCGAGCGTAGCGAGAACAATTTTTTTTCTAATTAAATATATGTTAACAGTGCGCGTATTTGCCGATATTTACCACTGCTGATACTTGCAACCGAAACAGAACATATATGTTGACATAATTTTTACATTATAACGACATATCGTGCATTTTTATTGGACGTACATCTAACCATACATCGCGTCGAAACGCAATATTTAGATCCAGTCCGATAAGGGCAATAACAATTTAAAGATGTTTAACAAAACAATGTTATAGTAAACGATAAATGGATAAATATATGTATACCACGTATATATGTAAATTTAACAAATGTATATATATATATATATAATAGTATATAAAATATAATAGTTTATCGTTATCACATACACATAACGAGTTCATTTATAAAATATAATATAGTTGACCACTTAAATATTTTTTTCAAACCAGAATGAATGCTCGTCGTTAAATTATCTAAGAAAAAGTATGTGTATAATAAATATATAAAATAATGAATCTATACGATTATTACAACTATCTTTTCTACCATGTAATTACAGAAATTAAAGACATAACTTTTAGTTATGTATAACATATAGTTCAATTTTAGTTACCAAAATGAAATTGGTTGAAAAAAATCTGTGAAAAGTTAGTATAAGATAGTGACTAAAATCATATGAACAATTTTTTATTTATCCAACCTAAAATTTAAAACTGGTTTTATTTAAAAAAAAAAAATAACGAATTAACCAGTTTAACTATGACGATCGTAACTCTATTACAAAAGTATATAATATTTTAACGTTTGACGTCATGTACATAATACGAGTAGTACGTACATCGTATTGAAAAAGTAAAGAGAATGAAATTTCGTTAAATTATATGCCAGTATGCTCACAGATATTATGATAATAGTATACATAAAAAATACCTTATAACACTTGTTAAGAAAATGTTTTCCTTCAAAACTTACAACAGTATTTACACAACTGCATTTATACGGCTTTTTTTACGCAAATAATATAACATTTTAAACTTATACATTTAAGTATTAAAAGTTATATACAAGTTATATACAAGTTCGCCCATTATTATAAATTTTATATTATATAAATGCACAGTTCATATCGAGATAAATAAGTTGAACGCCGTTTTCGAGTAAAATTTTAATACGCTGTACAAATTAAACACGATCATTATGCACAGGACGTATAGTAAATGATATTAACAATTTACACATGTTATACGGAGAGAAGAATATACATGTTTCGTTTATTTTCAATCTCACTTAATGTGTACACTATAAACATAATATACGTTAGGCTGAGAAATAATAACTATATTAACGGTGAGTTGTAATGGTTACTGCGGTAATTTTTTATCACGGTCTACGAACTACCTTCACGCTAAAAATAATTATTAAATCTTCGTTTATAAAAACTACAAAATTCGTATTTTAACGTTTAAATAAATCCCAATTAAGGAAAAAATAATTATGAACGCATTATACATAAGTATTGAGGTATGGTATGTAAAAAAATGTTTTAAATCTTTCATAAACATAGAACCACTAATTTCATTAAGTTTCCTCACTAGAATCATAACTATCGCGGATCATTTTTCGTTGGCCATACTATGTAATTCCGATTTTTGCCTGTGTGGGTCGTTTTCCATCAAAAAGGTTAAAGAATTTCCGAATGAATCCACAACACCGTTATATATCCGACAACAGATGACAAATGTAAAATATACTACTCTACACTGCGTGTATGATTCAATTTAGTTTATATTATTTATTAAAAAAAACTAATAAAAATACTTATTATGAAACGAATAAAAATGTAAAATACTGCAATTACGTTATTTCATTGTAATTAAAAAAATTTCTTAGTAGAATAATATTCAAAAAATTGCAGGTACATAAATAATTATTGAGGAATTTGAGTACAATACCGTATAAATATCATTCGACCCAGAACAAATAATATTATAATAAAAATATGAACTAGTATGTCCGTCTAGTGGAAAAATTCATAAAAATATATGTAATATAAAACGAACATGATAAAAGTGGTAATACAACTCCAGTGGTTAAATATTAGCAGAAATTCTTTATACTTTTTTTAATTTAAAGTATTTACATTTAAACGTGTATACGTGTGTACATAAAAAAAACTAAGTACACATCAACATATAAATGTATATATAGTATGAGTATAATATATCTTGTAAGTAATATAAAAGACAAAACATATTCATTGGGATGAAAAAGAAAGTAACAAGACACTGCGGCTCGCACAAAATATAAATTTTTAGGGTTTCAAAGAATAGAATGACAACATAAACTAATTGATGGTGAAAAAATCCTTTTACAAAGTTACCGACGAATGTGTATGATGTATTTGATAAAAAATGTGGATTATCGTCCATAACGTTCACTCATTTCACAGACATTATTAATGAGACGAGAAAGTATAGAGTAATTTCTAACAATATTTAATATCATTTAAAATAAAAATTCAATGTTTAAACTAGGAAACCATAGTAATCTTACAATCGTATGCTCTACGATAAAAAGTAAAAAATACCGCATTATAAGTCTAAAGTATAGTTTCGATTTATACACGTATTCCAAAATTTTAAATCAATTAACTATCAACAATTATATAAAACAACAAAAATTAAAATTAAATATTTTTCAATCCTCAATTCCTTAATGTATCTATATAGGTGGCAGAAACTAACAGTATTCATTAACGAGTTTGGAAATATATTACGTGGGCGGAGGTTTAATCATTCTCTTGACAAATCACTTATCACAATTGTTACCAATATATAGTTGTGTGTAAAAAATATAACTATGATACAAACATATCAAAAGTATAATATTTTACACGTGGTGTTGATTATAATTAATTATGGTTTGTAAAGAATAGCATTAAGACCCCAAACTGTGTGGCTCAGTATGTATTCTCTACAGACGATTGTTTTTTTGTTTTTTTTTTTATCAAATTATTATTAAACTAGAATTAACTCTGCAAGCTCGAAACACACACTTTGGACATTATTTAAACGTGCGTTCACTGCGCTTGA
The DNA here is from genome assembly GCA_019022885.1 of Schlechtendalia chinensis. Taxonomy (NCBI): domain Eukaryota; kingdom Metazoa; phylum Arthropoda; class Insecta; order Hemiptera; family Aphididae; genus Schlechtendalia; species Schlechtendalia chinensis. Next base: position 747,725 of record CM032339.1, on the reverse strand, counting down.
TATACTTACTATACTTTATATTCGAATGCCTTAAAATAGAATAATAATAATAATAATAATAAAATACTGTTATAATAATAGCGGTAGAAACGTAGCCAGCTGCGGAGTTTTCAAAAATCAATTACGAACCCCATCACGACCGTGGTATATATATATATATATATAGTCGTCACCCTTATACCGCACGGAGAACGTTAAAAAAAAATTTAATTTTCGAATTACGCGGGCGTTAAAAGAGTGATAGATAACACAAGCGGACCGTGCCGTGGACAAAAAACTCCCCCATTCAAAAACGACGACCCACGTGGGTCTTTGCGGACCCCGTTGGTGAAATCGCGCGCGATCGCGGGACTTTTGCGAACGCGATAAATACGTCGATAGGTTTTTTATTAGTTGTTTTTTTTTTTTAAATTCCTCGCGTGTAAATCTGTACTCCTCCCCGCCCCGCCGACGACGGGTCGGTGGTACGCCGCACACAACCTAACCGCGTGATGATGATGATGATGATAGCGGCGGCGGCGGCGTGTACACGGTGTATATAATAATAATATACACGATACCGAACGCCGCCTCGTCCGTCGGAATGCGCGCGCGCGTACGTACGTACGTACGTACAAACTTATAGAGACGACGGTTGACCCGAGAGGCTCTCCGGTTGTCCGTATGCGGCAACGCGGCGCGTTCAATGAAAATTCACCGCCGCGCAGTGTCTGAGTCATTTCCTGTCGGTCAATTCCCGCGCGCGCGCGCTCGACTTTCTCTCCGTCCGCGACGACACGCACGCACACAACGAAATGGGGGGGGGGAAGGAAAAAAAAAACGCCGCAGGAAACCGGCCGGCCGACGACTCCCCTCCGCCCCGTCCGAAGAAGAACGTGATCCGAGAACGCATTCTGACCCGCGAGCGCGACCACCAGATACGTGGCGGACACCCGAAAACCCCGCGTTATCGCGCGTACACGGGGTTTTATTTATTAATTTTTTCAAACCCCTATACAACCAGACGCACCGAGTTTACTTTGAAACGTGTACTCGTCGCAACGCGCTTACAAAAAACCAAAAAAACCGTAACTCCGAACGTTTTAACCGTTCGTTTCTACGCTCGCGACACGCGTTTGATCGGATCTCGACAAATCAATAAGCACGAACACCTCCTCCTCTTCACCCCCCCCCCCAAAAAAAATAATTTTTTCCGATTTCTTAACAGAGTGGCGAACGTATATAAGTTTCCACGTATCCTCTTGAATGATTCGTTTAATAGTAACGAACAAATCAAATGTACCGTGTTTTCAAAATTTGTCATTTTTTTTTTAAACCGACGCATGTAAACGTTTCAAAAAATGATTGTGCGAAAAAATTTACGGATTACATTCGTTTTTTAATTTAGCACGAAAATACAATCAAACAACTCGCGTGGTCGGCACACGTCACTTCGTTCCACAAATCGAAACTCCGAAATTAATAATGCAAGATAATTATTAATCGCATTGTGTATCATTCATTTTTTACACGGCTCCATTAAGAATTTTCACGAACTGTGTTGAATACGAGTATACGAGTAGATGTTCTGAATGAGAAAAGCGATACAGCCAGGTTCCGGGAAAATTCATTTAGGGGACGAAACGGATTTTAGGTATGTTGTTACCATGGAAACATACTTAACATTAATGTTTATGATCATATGATACATTTTATCAATGACATTAAATATTAGGTTTCGTTCGTGATTGACCAAAAACTATTTTGACGCCTCGTGGACACGCGTCAAACGCATATTATATTTCGTTCAATTAATAAAAAGAAAATTAATGTAATTTAATTACGTCTAATGTTTTTGATAGGGGTCGAAAAGACAATTCTATTAATTCCTATACAAGCTCATAATGAAAACAACTTCGAAGTAAACCGACCGAAACTCAATATTCTCGGGTAGTATCTCATCGATAATTTTTTATTTAAATACGCGCGAAAATTGGAAATCAATCATCATTTTTTAGGAATATAATAAGTCACCCAAAATGAGATATACGCATATCGAAAAAACGCGACGACTCGGAAACGTGCGATGTAAATTTGGCGGCAAATATTATCCTGGGCGTTCGTTCGAGAAGACCGATATTTCTTACAATCAAACAAAATCACGAGGTTTAAGACGGCCGACATCAATGGAACTTCACCATCCGTGTGTGATTTGGTCCTCAAAAAAGGAAATCATAAGATCCCAATACCAATAGTAATTATTAAAAGGTACAGCAATTGATCAACAGCAGCATAATAGTAGTCGTAGTAGTAGTAGTAGTAGTAGTAGTAGTAGTAGTAGTAATAGTAGTAGTAGTAGTAGTAGTAGTAGTAGTAGTAGTAGTAGTAGTAGTCGTCGTAGTAGTAGTAGTAGTAGTAGTAGTAGTAGTAGTAGTAGTAGTAGTAGTAGTAGTAGTAGTAGTCGTAGTAGTAGTAGTAGTAGTAGTAATAGTAGCAGTAGTAGTAATAGTAGTAGTAGTAGTAATATTGTACAATATGTACTGATAGTAGTGGTGTTGACGACGATTTTAACCGTTCATTAAAATGTCAAGTGTTCGAAACGGGTGAATTGTTGACGAGGTGGAGGGTGGGGAGAGCGTGAGACGCGTTACCACAGTAACCGGACAGAGGAGCGGGTAACGGCACCGGAAATCTCTGGAGTTTGATCGGTGAGAAAGAGAGAGAGAGTCGGGAAATTTTTGGAAAAACGTCTCGGAAAACGTCGGTGGGTGGCGGCGGCACGCACCGGGTCGATACGCGAGTGTAGTGGGGTGGCCGTAGCTGCTGACGTCACGCAACGGGCGCGAGCGTGCCGGTCGCTGACGTCAACGACGCGCCCCCGTCGCGATCGATAGCGTCGCGACCGAAACCGCCGCCGCCGCCGCCGCCGTGTACCCACGTCGTCGCGGTCCGGCCAGCCAACGGGTGAGACCGGGTCCGGGTGGACGGACGGACGTCGTCGCCGTTTCGGAAAAAGCAATCGTTTATTTATTTATTTTTCCCTTTTTTTTTTTTTTTTTTTCTTGAACAAAAAACGATCAAAACCGTAAAACGGGTTACTACGGTTACAAACGCGGTGCACGCGCGCGCGTGCGCGCGCACCCACAGCACCGGGGGCACTGGCGTGCGGCGGGTGGCCCGAATGCCGTAGGTCAGTTGCGGTACCGGTGTACACGATGACGATGATAATAATGACGGTGATGACGGTGAACGATAACGCGCCGGGGGATAACAGCCGTGTATTTCGACAATTACGTTTGACGTTTTCCTTTACCGGTTCCCCCGGTGTCTATTTTTAAATTCCGTAATTTACGCGTACGCAACACGCCGTATCGTCAAGTCGTTAAAAAAACCAAAACATAAAAAAAAAACCGAAAGAAAAATTATACACATTATTACGACGCGTAATTATTGTTATAAAAACGTGGAGACGAGAGAAATCACGCACACGCCCACCCCGGAAAACGATGTGGAGAGGGGGGAGGGCGATATCGTAACGGATGCACAACGCGATAGAGAATAAAACACTAAAAAAAGAAAAAGAAAAATCGGTCGGAGTTCCTAGAATCGTCGGCGGCGGCGGCGGCGGCGGCTGCGGGGCACGAGACGAGAAACCACATAACCGTGAAGGACGAGTGCGTTGAACCAACCGTGTGTTTGCCGCCGCGGCCGCAGGTATCTCAAAACGTGACCCGAACGCGGGCGGAGAAACGTTTTACGGCGTTATATAAATACGAACAATATATGGCACCTATCGGAGTGGCCGAGGACGACGAGACGGAAAACCGAAACGTTTATTATTATGATCATCATTACCCTCTTCTATTTTACAAGTTGGCAACCGTGTACGCCGCCGCCGCCGGACGATGACTACAGTCGCGCCGTCAGCTGTGCGTGCGCGCCGTTCGGCGGGTATTCGTTGTTGACGAGCGTACGAGAAAACAAGAGTGGTAGTAGTGGGGGCGGGGGACGTTCGGATTGGCGGGCGAACCGGGGACGGAGTGACTACACGGTGCTTGGACGGGTGCTGCGCACGGTAGAGGTGGTGGACGGCGGCGGCCGTGCGTAATAAACTCGAAACATAAACAGCTGACTGACTGACTGCTGCGGCAATCGTCGACGAGGCGCACCCATACCGTGGCCCCACGAGTCTCGCGTACCTCCACCGCCGCCGCCGCCGCCGACAGACGGCAATTGTGCATGTGTACGTCTGGCCCCGTGGTGTGCTGCTGCTGCTGCTGTTGCGAGTAACGAACGTTTGTACTCTCCGCCAACGACGACGGACGGTTGGCTCCGATGAATGAAAACGTCGCGCGGATATTATTATATATTATTATTACGTGTGCGTGTGTATGTGCGTGTGTATGTGCGTGTGTATGTGCGTGTGTGTGTGTGTGTGTGTGTGCAACTATTCCGTATATACGCGCACGCGGCTGCGGCGACAAGGACGCAAGCAAACGTAGACAATAATAATAACCGTCCCGATCCACATGCGCGATTCGGAGAGCGGATAGTGTATCATATCGGATGCGAACCAGACCTGCGCGGCGTGTGTCCACCCACCCCCCCACCAACAAACAACAACGCATCGGCCCACCCGATTAAATACGACAAATAATTATTGTCCGATAACTGTATCGCACGCAATATATATTATACAAGAACGTCATTTATTACGATTTATTTATACGATCTCTTGGGATAATCGGGTTTTTTTTTTGTTCTTCAAATATCGTTATCGTGGCTACGGTTCGTTTTTGGCGGGAGAAGAGCGCCACAAGTACTCTTGATTACGGCGCCCACGTATCCACCAGACACGTACATTTCAAATGATTACCGCGAAAACAAAACCGAAACGAAATCGTGAACAACGACGATATGATAACGGTGCACGTGCACTGTTGGTGGCGCGACAACCGATACGAACACGGACGTTGACGTTTACCTTGCTGAGTTTCTCGCCCTCGTGGTGCGGTATTAACGTCCGCAGGTTCTGGAAGCCCGCGTTTATCGACTGCATACGGCGCCTCTCGTTGGAGTTGGCGATCTCCCGGCGCATCCGCTTTTCGTGCTCCATGGTGGCGCTCAGCTGGGGCGTCCTGTGGCCCACCACGATGGGCGTGAGTCCGGCCGGCGGCGAATCCACGCCTTCCTCGGACGCGTTCGTCAGGCTGCAAGCGAAATAAAACAAACGCCAATGTATAACAAACGGGATTACACGACGGACGACTCGTACAGCTTCGGATCGCGTCGGGAAATCGTGTACCTCTCGTAGTACTACGCCGACGACGATGATGACGATGAAGATAAACAGGTGCGACGAAAGGAAAGGCGTAATTATTACAGAGATATATTTTTTAATACGCATAATAACGTGTAAAATGTGTACACGCACACGGTACACGGTCTCGTCGTGTACGCGCAAAACACCTGGTTTTGCATTGTAGTCTCGCGTTCCCCTACGGAACGCTCGTGTCGACGACGGCCCGAACACGGGGTTTCGAGGGTCGCCGTTATTGTCATATTCGTGTACGTTTGGAATGGACGCGGAGCACGACAGAAAAGACGAGAAAATAAAAAATAAATAAACAAACAACAATGATAGCAGTTCCGAGGAAAGTCTCGACTTGCACGGGCACAGGCGCATTCTTTACGCCGCAGTACCGTAAATGTGTATACCGAAACGCAAACCGGCCATGTTGTATCACCGTAACAGCGTTTCCGAGTATAAATTTACTGTATTTGCGCCATCGTGTCGTTTTTTTTTTTTTTTTACAACGTAAAGAACCGCAAAGGTCAAGCAGAGGTACGGCGGGGTCCCGTGATGGATGTTGCACGCATTGGTTACCGGACACCGGACCATGAGAGGGAAATCGGTTTTCGAAATACGGTATCCGTCGATATGTGCGAAATTTACAGCTAACGTGACGTTTCTCCGAATTCAAAATAATAATAATAATAATAAAATTACTTATATTATAGACGAATGTCGCGTGTGCCACCCACTTGTCAGCAATTTGTTTTGTAGAATAAATGACAAATAAAATCTCAATCGTCATAGACGATATTTCGATGGCACGGTTTAAAGTCTGACGAAAAACTCGTGAACCGTAGTACCCATGTGGAATCGAATGCATTCAAAATATTTCATAAATTAGACGTTATGTAATAAAACAAAATGTTGTGAATTGTTTGGCGTTTTTTTTTTTCTTGGCCATTTATCATACGTAGGAAATTTGTTCGTATCAATGATACGAAAAAAAAGTCTAACCGGACGGCAAGTCATCTCAAGACGGTATTGTTTTATTTTCGACAACGATACAATGAAAAAACAGGTACAGCCTAGTGTCGAAAAAAGAAAACAAAGGTTACGGAAAACGTACATATCGTACACTACTCGGTGTCGCAATTCAAACGCGATACACGCATTAGTTATTGTAATATTATTATTATTATTAATAATAACCGTTGTTGCCACGATAGGCAAACTTCTTTCTCGCACTACGTCATAAATGCGGCAAAGTCCCTGTTCTTTTTTCGTTGTAGAAGTACAACTTAAAACTCGTATTATCGGATTACTTTAACACCTACCAACTTCATTGATCGTCTGCATCTATGACAACGTGATCCGAAAACCGTCGCGATCGCTTCCGAAACGAAATATATAAATATATATATATAGATGGACGCTACACACGACGGTAGGTAAATAAAAGTACAAAAAACAAATAAAACGAAATCTAGATGTTAAGATAATCGTCTCGGAAATCACTACTTTTTTTCATACGCGTCACAAAAGAAAATTATTTTTTAAAAAATGAATGCCATCGACGTACGAATATTATTTCTCTTCTAATCAAAAAAGAAAAAAAAAACGGTATTCAAAAGCAGAAAAGCACCTATACAAAAAAAAAAAAAAACTCCGTCCGTTGTCGGTTTGTTACAATTGCGCGCGTCTTATACAAAATTTCGTATTCGGTACAAAATGTGTCTCCCTAGACCAAAAAAAAAAAAAAACACCTGTTCACGACGTTCCATCGGACGCCCACCCCCCCCCCCCCCCACTGCCCGTCCTTTGTCGCGCCGCGAAAGATTGCGTTTTGTGCACGACAATCGAACCAACTCGTCTGGCGTTTCCTTTCGGACCCGATGCGAGACATGCGAACGCACAACAATGCCCACGCGTATCCCGTTCGACGATTTCGCAGCGGACACCGCGGAATTCGCTAAAAAAAAAAAGACAAATGCCGTTTGCTCGGTACGGTACCTAATCACAAAACAATTACAAGCGTTTACAACGGTGACAAAATGGAATTCGCCTCGTATAACCTTAGAACAACCAGAGCCACTAACTACTGGACCGAGGCGACTGACGACAATAAACGTCATACGAAAAATAATGCGCGCATCACGTCTGAAGTGCCGTCGATATAAACGTGTATTTTAAAGCGCGACAATGAATCGACCTAGAATAAAAACGGAATTTAAAAGTAACTCACTTTGCCATTCACGTCTCGTTAAATATTGCGGCGAATCGAAAAATTCCTCACTCGACAGACAATGCACTTGTTTGTTATATTACGCTTTTATTGGGTGGTTCGTATCAAATATAAATACAAAAACGTACACCGACTAATTATTTTATCAACTGCCATAGATACCGTTGTTGTGGGTATACGAATCACACACTCGGATGTGCATCGGACTCGTTTATATTATTATTATTATTATGGAATTTACTACGTTCACTATACAGTATTTTTAGTTGAATAAGTCGACGTCAGACGACGTATAGAAATTATTTATATATACTTATATCTACTTGTGTTATACTTAAAATGTTGTATATTTAATAATAAAACGTGTGTGCGTCTTCCGAATTTTCGTCCGAAAACCCGTGGGACTGGCCAAAGAAGCAAACGATAATTCGTGATTAAAAAGATAATATTTATTTTCGGTAAATCGGCCACATGCGTCATGCACAACGCAAGTGCCTCCCGCCACCCCTGATACACCGACCGCTCGCATACGACGACGACACCGAATGACAAAAACGATTGATCTACGCCGGCGGTTCAAGAATTTCGAAAGTTGAAATGGACGAAACGCAAAAACAACAACATGTACCCATTTGGTATCGGAATCGGAACGTTTGCGCGTTACGTCGGCCGTCACATTCGTCCACGAATAACGTTAAAAAAACGAAACGAAAACGCACCACGTCACCGCCGTGTCGAATGTCGAAATATTACGTAAGCACATATTATTATATCGTACACGTAAACGACGTAAATCCGTAAACCCAATTGGCTCGATGACTCACGCCGCCGCCGCAGCAACGGTGACGACGATTTACAAAACGGTCGTGACAACGGAACGACGGCACACGGTCAACAACCACGGACGACTACCACCGAGTGTCCGAATATCCGACATAATAATTCGTTAAGACTTCCATTTCTGTGGACAGCACACGTCCCGATCGATATTAACGAACAGACCGCGGCTTATTTTTCAAACCGACTTCAAATGATCGACGAGTACTGTGAAATACTTTTAACGTGACAATTCAATCCGTTCAAATCGAAATTGGAAAAAATTAAATCCTGGTTCGACCCTTATGTCCGTGTCGTTTCGGTTGGTTATCGAACGGTTCGATGCAAAACCCCCGATAGAACATTCACCTTAAAAATACACATATCGGGGACGTTTATTAATTATACCGTTAGACGAACAAAGAAAAAACAAAACAAAGGGAACGTGTGCGTACCGCCGCGGCCCGTATAAAACGAAAACCGGGCACGCGAACGGACGGCGGACAACGTTTTACCGAAACGTATCGTCTACAACAAGTGCACGATTTTGCACGCCGACGTCCTTGTGACGCGTTTATATGTTTTCGCCATAAACAATCGCTCGCTGTGACTACCGCCGCGGCCGTCCAGCGCACGAGACGGAGAGAAAACAGTCGCGTTCCGTCCCGGACAAAACATCTCTCGCCGTCCGTCAGCTGTAAACGACGACGACGGCGGCGGCCGGCGTACGCGCGCCGTGACCTCCAGACGGGATGGGCAGCGGTGGCGGCGCTCTGCCCACGGACCGACCGACCGACCGACCGACAGACCGCCCGCCCGCCCGTCACCGCCGACGACGACGACGACGACGCCGCGCCGCCGCCACCTCGCCGGCCGGCCGGCCGGCCGGCGAAGCGTACCGCGGCCTTCCGTCACGAGGGGCCATCGCCTCGGAATATTTACACGATGGCGTGGCCTAGTTCGGGCGGGTCTGGCGTGCGCGTTTTTTTTTTTTTTTTTCGTACGAACGATATGAGCACACGAGAGGAACAAAACCGAAAAAAAATTGCCCGGGTAAACACGTAGACGTACGACGGCGGCGGCGGCACGGATTCAAAGCGCCACCGCCGCCGTCGCGGACGGTTTTGACAGCTGTGGTGCCGAGAAACCGGTTGCCGGCCGCGACGACGGTGGGGACGCAGAAAACAATAGGGGAGGACAGCTGGCCCAACAGCTGGATACTACCGGCGACCATCTGCCGCGAGTCGACGGTGCGCACACAGTCGTCGGCACCGGGAAGCCAGAGAAATTCATATTATTATTATTATTGTTTTCTTTTCCTTTTTTTTTTTTTTTCGAAAACCATTATCACTCCGAACAACATCGTGCCCGTAAGATTTTTCTCACGTGCGAGCGCGTCGTCGCAAATACTACCATTCGTCGGGATCGCGTTTGAAAAACCCGTGCCCGTCGAGTACGTAACGGCGTGTGATGCGTGCCGATATACGTTATCGATTTCGACGATTCGTTGTGTTTCGCGCGACGTTGATAAAAAATAAACAAAACAAAAGAAACAACGCCGGAGCCGCACAACAGCTGACGGCCGTGCGCTACCACTACAATGCGACTACTCGGTACGCGGTCCGATAAAAATCGTAACACAACCACAGTGACGACGACGAAGCGCGGCACGACGCCGAAAAATCGGGCGACCCCGTCCGTTTCCATCGGTTTTTATTACGGATACCGGCTCACCTGCAATAGTTCAAGTCCTCGTGGTCGTATTGTTGTAGATCGTCGAACCGGTCTTCCGATCTGATCGTTATGGCCGTGTCCATGTTTCGCGGGCGCGGACGTCCGGTACGAGAGAGCCGCGGCGGACACGGCGACCGCGATCGATTTTCGTTTGGAAAAAGGCGCGCACACGCGGCGGCGTCCCCGGTGCGCGGAAAAAGCGAACCGTTAGTCGTTTAACGGCGTGGGACGGTTTCAGTCGCGACGACGGAATCAATCGGATCGGCGCGGCACACGCGCCGTCGGCACGGGAAAACGAACGGCGAGAATCCCGTCGGCCGCGCGCGCGGTTCGTCGCAGCAATCGGACGGCGGAGAGCAGTAGGGAAAAAAAAAAAAAAAATGGCGCGCGCGTAAACCGACGCACGTACGTACACCGACACAATGAACCGCGTTATGGCGGGAAACAGCTGTGCGCCGCGCCGTACACGCCGACCGCCAGCCCGCCCGCCCGCCCGCCCGCCCGTCCGTACGACGCGGCGCGCGCGCGCGCGTATTCGTACGCCGCGCACGCGGCCACCATGTTTTTTCCGGCTTTCTCGCGGCCCGCGGCCGACCGTGCCGGTTTTCCGGACGCCGGATCGACGCGGACGCGCGCCGTCCGGTTTCCGGTCGCCGGGACGGCCGGGAACGCCGGGAAACGGCGTTCCCGAGACGGGTACTGCTCTCGTCCGGACGGAGCGGGAGGGGGGCCGCGTGCCGGACGGTCGTGGGACCGCGGCGTCCGCCAGGGAGCGACGGCGGCACCGGCCACAGACACGTATACGTGTTGTGTGCGTGCGTGAATCATTCCGTCGACCGTGAAAGCGAAACGCGTCGTTGTCCCGCGGTCGCCCTCACCCGGACGTCGGAAGAATTTTCAAATTTCTCCCCGACGACGGCCCCACCCGAATCGTGCGACCGATCGGATCGCATGGGGACCCTGCGGACGCCACGTGGTGGACGTCGAACGATTCAGTGGCGCGTTTTCAAACATTTCCTGTGGGAGGGGGTAGCCAAAAAAAAAACAATAGTACATCAATGTAAAAAAAAGTATTTTGGTATTCATGGTCCTAGAATATGGATCACTACAGAGTGTCCGATACAGCCGCCGCCACTGTCTGGTTTTGGTCCTTATGAAAAACAAAATAAAATATGGAAACCCGACTCACATATGACGTAGTTGGTGGGGCACGAGTAGAATAATACAAGATGTCAATCGAAATAAGTGAACGTACCCGAAATACTTTTTAAGTATTAAAAAATAAATCGCGTTGCGTAGGACAAAAGTCGAAACATGTACCGGCGGCAACAATCGGTTATACGGTTCAACGCACGACATCCACCTATCCTATCCCATAACCGTGTCAATCGTTAAATAAATACGTTTTTAAAAGCACATTATAAAAAAAAAAAAAATCTTCCAACACACTCGTTGTACATTTCCTGTGAGTTTGATCGTTGAAGTCCTCAGGATACGACTTATGAATAAAAAACACCTCTTGTATTATTAACATTGTATAGGCTGTTGTTCATCAACAGTTTTTTATTTTACAACAAAGAACCGCTCTTCATATTGCAAAATAATATACACACACACACACACACACACACACACATATATATATACAAAATGCGGACAAATCATTAGAGCCATAACAGGATTTAATCAGATTATCTAATCAATATTTTGATTACAGAAGTGATTATGTGTCATTACACTATAATTACAATAACATTTAAAGATACTTAATGATAAATACAAAAGAAAAAAAGGCCACAGTGGTGATGAAAAAGGCAAATAACAATTCCCTTTCCTCGTTGATTGCCATTTACCAAACCAATAATCATGAATAGACATATCAAACAAAAATCATTCACAATTATTAACTAGAATGTTCACAAAAAAAAAAAAAAAAAAAAATAGAAAATATTAATATTAATATGTAGAATTCATCATATATTAAATTTAATAAAACTGCTATGTAAAAATAAAAATAAAATTAAAATGTACAGACTAAAGTTAGAATGACGATTTTTCTGGAAAATGTTGAATTTGTAATATAAAATAAAATTATGTCTTATTTATGGTACGATATTGATCACAAATAAATTATTTAGGATCTATGGATTAATAGCACTTCGGTATTAAAATATTTGTTAACATTTATCATTTCATAAATATCTAACTTGTAGACTTACACTACTATTAGTGTTAATGTAAGTATTGGCTAAAACCAACAAATTTAACATTTTACAACTGTTTATATAAAATTTTAATTTTCTAAAAAATAATTTTTATAATTCCATAACATATTATTTTATAATTTTAGAACGAATTCTAAGAAAAAAAAATATTTGAGCAAAAATTATTTCCGTTAGTCTGTTATCGTTTCTAATATTAATAACATACAGATGGATGATAATCTAACTGTTCAATTCTAACCAATGCAAGTACATTAAAATATTTACTAAATTCTATTAAATTCGACCTAATAACTGTATTGGTAGTAAAACATATAACGAAATTATCATAATAGTAAAATGTATGAGTTGCAAGCTTATATTCAAAATATAAATTATAAATGAATGGCACCCATCCTCAACAACTAGGTGGAGTGAGCACTAACACCTATCGAAGTATGTCCAAAGGGCATCAGATATTTGTACAATGTTTAACTAGATTATTATTATAATATAATACCATTAACTAATACCACTGATATAAACCTATTGATATTGAGACGCATACACATAGGCTTCACATGTATCTTTTTCTTTTAGATTTGTTTTTCAACTGTTGTATAAGATCAAATATTTTCAATGAAGGGCCAACTTTATTCCCCGTCATATGTATAATTTCTTCTTTGGTCAGATTCAACAATTTGTTCCCATCGATATTCTAGAAACAATATTAAATTATTAAACACGTGTGAAATTGGCATATAAATAAACAAAACAAATCAATTACTTGATTTAAAAAAACAGTGCAATACGCAGCACATTGATTAAAACGCAAAAACTCTGACACATCTTCTTTGTTCCATATATTCATATCTTTTTCCACAAATGATTGACTCAAGGCATGTTCTTCTTTGATACTTGTTACTGTTGCGTTCTAAAAATATATAAATATTCATTTATTTTCTTCACATTAAAATGATAATAAATGTAATAACTAAAAATAATATTTAATGAAAACATTGATTAATCTAAATATTGTTTAAATTAATAAAATATTTACACAAGCAATAGGTAAAGACTGATCTGGGCCTAATGATTCTGCTGCTGAAACTGGACTTCGTTCACAATTAGAAGTCATTTTAGTGTTAGCAGCCCACATCTGACAGACCTAAAAAGAATTTTAATAAAATTAGTATACTCTACAAAATAATATTGTTTTATAATTACATCCAACGAAGTGTAACAAGAAGTAGGAATTTTGGCATGTTCCGTTTTATGTGCAATTACTAAAGACGACACAGGCGCTTTTTTAACAGGTAAACGTTTTCTGGATTTTCTACTTTTATATTTATTAGGACGATACTCTAAAAATGATAATTAATTCAATGCAATTTCAATACTATACATTCGATAAGGTTACCTTGAATAGGTTTTGTGACAGGACCTTCTAATTTATATCCAACAAGTTCACACCAGCCTACAGGAAATATATCAGATGAGCAACAATCTAACCATTGATTGAATTCATTTCCCCATCCATCAAAATTAACTTCTATTAATCTTCCTGCCGTTCTTAATATAGTGGCCACACATATTAAATGAGGATTCATTAAATCAGTACACTCAAGTTTCATACCACGTTTAAATCCATGCTCGGGTACTTCCTACAAGAAACAAAAATATACATATGTATATAATACAAATGTAATGTACGAATATAGCACCAAGATTACATTGTGTTGTACATAAATGATATTAAATGAATTTTATGTACATAATCCTAAATATAAAATACACCAAATATTATATTTATGTTAAAAAATAAATTTAAAAATCTATCATTTATTCATTAATCTCTATATTAATCTTATTTTAATACAAGGTGTATCCCAAAAGTAATGTCTCCAAGTGTCTAGCTTCAAGGAAATTGTTTTTTCCCAATTTTGGAAACTTTGAATAAACCTTTACTTTTCCCTTCACCAGGCTATATGGGCCAACCCGATCAGATGTTTAGATGTATGACTCACTTATGCTGTCTCTACATCAGCTACCATCACTTCCCTTTCAAACTAAGTTCAATGTAAAATGCTCTACTATTTGTTCATTGAATTCAAGGGGTGAAACACCAATTTTTATTCACTGAAAATTAAAGGAAACATGTGAAATTAACTGTATATTTGCAAAAAATGTGAGGAAGTGGTGTTGAGAATTTTCAGTAGGTCGGATAGTAGTTAATAATGGACTAAGAGAGGCCTTCCTACTCAGATGAAGTGAAAGACCAAATCGAGAGTGCAATTTGTAAATAATGAAAATTAACGGTTCGATTAAAGAAAAGTTTGAGTTGAGCAAATGCACAATTCAAAGATTGTTAAACGAACTTCCCAATATGATAAGTTATCATAAAATTTGTGCTCGGTATGTGCTGAAAATATGACAAAATCAGTTTTGGATCAGATTTGTCAGGATTTTTTAAACTCCTATAGCATAGACTTTTCACTCTTGGACTTCCACTTATTCATGAGTCTGAAGAAACATCTAGAAGGAAGAAGGATTTTCACAAATGAGGAAATAAAAAAAGTTTTTATGAGGGCACAAAAAACTTCTCAGTGTGTTTTGAAAAGTGTATTCCAAGTTATGTTAAAAAATAATACTTAGATACACAGTATACCTATAAACATTTTTTTTTGAATAAAACTTGTTTAAATTTTTTAAAAATAAAGATACCTTACTTTTGGGACACCCCTTGTATACAATATAAAAAAATTAAATGCAATTAAATGTACATAATATCATACCATGTCAAAAAGATGTTTTGGAGATGCTATACTGGATGATTTTTCTAGATAATCTTTCCATACAAAAGGGGTACTACAATTTTGTGGAGGTTTTAAATTAATACCATGCGCTTCACAAAATCCAACTGGCATAATACTAGCTGATGTACAATGATAACAAAACCAATCTTTTGGTGTACTATTATAAAAGTCAATGGAGATCATTAAATAGCCATCATTAAGCACCTTAAACAAAAATAAATATGTTAGTGTTCCTTTGATATAATAATTTCATACTTTTTAAAGAAAGTAATTTTTGTTATTATTATAATTACTTTCGTTATAGTTGCAGCACATATTGATGCAAGATTTAGAGGATCAATTGCTTCCAACTTCATTCCAACCTGGAATCCAGATTTAAATGGTATTGACATAGGAAAAAGTTCTTCAGTGGCATCGTCTTTATCGCGTAATCCTTTAGATGTTCTATCACAATATTCATCAGGAGCACACAAATTATGACCTACTCTACCAGCCCAACCTACTGGATGAATTAATGGTGAGTCTTCGTGTACCCAAAATACTATAAATATACAAATTAAAATCATTATTAGTATTTGGAATTTTATTTAATTAAAAAAATTAGTTTTGTGAAAGCAAATTGATTATACACATATATAAAAAAATTACCTTGTTCTTCATTATCATAATATCTTAATTCTAACCTTTTACCAATGATATTGAGAATTTTAGCTACTTTAACATTTGATATATACTCTTTATCAACTAATTCCAAAGTTAAATCGACTCTGAAACATTAAAAATGTAATTAATGTCCTGAAGAATTTAACATAATAATAAATAATATAGTAGTGAAAATCAAAGAAAAAACAAATAAAGAGTAAAAAGAATATGCAAAAAAAAAAAAAAATAAACTAAATAAAATAAAAAATAAAGAAATAAAAGAATTAACGAATATAAATTAAATTAAATTAAAATAAAATAATAATAAAAAATAATGAATTATTACCGAAATTTTGACTTCAAAGATTCAAATATTTTCAAACGAAAATTTGTAGGCAATGTTCTAGCCCCTGTTAGGCGCTTGACTAGAAATTCTTTCCAATCACGGTGTTTTGATTGAATAGCTGAACAATAATATTAAATTAATTAAATAATTATAAAACATAAAATTGTTTAATTTAATACTTACACTTTGGAGGTATTAATGGTTTACCTCTTGTCGCACACCATCCAACTGGATGTACGACATTAGAACACAGATTCACCCAAAAATCACTTCTCTCATCGGATTCATATCCCTCATAGCGCAATTTTGCTTTATATCCTACAATATTTTTATTTATTTATTAATTTCAGTAAAAGTGTATTACATAATTTCAAAAATAACAAACCTGCAATTTTTATTATAGAAGCAACCCAATAGTAGTCTGGATATTCTTCACTAAAATTATCACAATCTGTATTTACTACTTCAACTTTAATTCCAACAGCCATATCATCCCAACAATCCAACATAGGAGCCTATTTATAAAATTTAATTTTGTTTAAAAAACAATGTTCAACACTTTTACTTATTTAAACACTACACACATATCGGAAACATTGAACAGGAGCAACTTCATAATTGTTCTGAGTCAAATCCTTTACCCAATCATATGTTTGAGGTATTGGTTGACACAGCATTTTATCAGAAGAAAATAATAAATCATCTTCAATGGTACATGAAGTAAAAGAAAGAGATTCATCAGATTCGGGTTCTTCTTCTTTAACTTGATGGGTCATAGTTTGATATTTTGTGATGGGAACAAGATAACTATTCACATCAGTTTTCGGCTAAAAATGCATATACAATTATTTATAAAAAATACATAATACTTTACACATTCTTTTCAAGTAAAACAGACCATTTCTGTAAATGGTGGTTCTTCATGTATAGATGTACAAGGTTCTGTTTCATCAGGTGTTATTAGTTTTTTATTAGATTGATACAAAAAATCATCAGCTTTTTCAATAGCTGCCTTAACACAAGCTTGACTGCAGTAATTTCTTAGTTTTGTATAAAATGAGTGCTTAACGCCAATTGCGCCACAATGTACACAAACAGCTGTAAAAACATAATTACATATAATTAAATTATTAACTTTGGTATATACAATAGCAACAATTTTAATAATATATAAATATATAATAATTGTAATGGCAGAGCAAAAAATTATTTTTGAAAATAAAAAACTTTACCAATATAATGTCTTTCAAAATTTGAATGCTGAAAAATGATATATTAACTATATAATTTTTATATAATTATTTCTATAATATATCATAAATTTTATTTATACGACTTATGGAAATATGAATTATTTGAAAAATACCCATAAGAAGACATTACCTTCTTGTTTTTGGTTTATCTAACTAGCAATATAGCAAAATCATGTTACGCAGAACCTAAATTGTAAAGTTTAAGTTAATTTAAGAATTTAATTATTACATTTAAAAGGGCTTAAATTTTGGTTAGCACTCAGAGCCTTGATGAAAAATACCATCTGGAAAATAATTTGTAATGATTTTTTAAAATAACAAAATATTTTACAAAAAGTATCTTTGAAAATTTTAAAATTATGATTTTAAGATTTAAATGTATAATGAATCTCAATAATGCTATGTCATATAATAATTTAATTAACAATGTAAATTTAATAATTTATTAGTAGTTAATAAATTCTTACCTCGTCCATCTTTTTCAATAGGTAACATATTAGGATCAGAATCTCTTTGGTATGCAATTGGAGTTTTTAATTTTAATGCAGGATTTTGAATTGGTTTAATTTTTCGAGAATTAGATACATGCACTTTTCTATCTTGTGCACAAATTTCATTTTTTTGAATAATGTCTGTGTCATTCTTAAACTCCCATATTCTATTTGAATTATCTAAATTTTTTTTTTGATCATACGCCATGTAATTGTTCATTTCCTAAAAAATTAAATTTAGTTTTTTTAAATAAACAATTAAAACATTAAATTTTCAAAAATCATCATTGTTAAACTGCTTAAACATATGTGTGCCATTTAAATACTTATTTGATATAGCCAATAGATTTAAAAAGACATTTCAAAGTAAATCTAAATTTTTTTCTTAGCTCATTTTATAAATTTATATATTTTTTTGTTTTATTTTGATTTTATAACTATGGTAAGCCTACCAATTCGAGACTAACTACTAACTAGGCCAACGATTGATTAATTCTTATCTGGGTCATTCTTTGGTTAGAACTAATACATCATACATCATTCTGAACCACTAAAGAAGTTTTTTTGGGGGGAGGGATGAAAAATTGGTATTAAACAGAACAATTTCTCAAGCAAATAATTAAATTAAATTGAGGCCACATAACAAACAACGGGCTAAATCACTTAATCTCTGTGTTCTAAAATCTATATTATATGAAATAATATTAGTTACTAAAAAAAAATGTTAATATAAATTTTCAATCAATAAAATATCAATACTAACCATTGTAGGTTGAATAATATCTACCCGTGGAACAGAATTATCAAAAAAAACTGGATTTATTGTTGCTGCGTGTTCAGTTTGAGAATGAGGAATATACACATTG
This sequence comes from Schlechtendalia chinensis, assembly GCA_019022885.1. Taxonomy (NCBI): domain Eukaryota; kingdom Metazoa; phylum Arthropoda; class Insecta; order Hemiptera; family Aphididae; genus Schlechtendalia; species Schlechtendalia chinensis. The sequence goes on along the minus strand of CM032339.1, from coordinate 729,043 downwards.
TTTCCATTCATCCATACAAATTTCACATGATCTACAGAAAATATTATTATTAATTTAAAGAGGTACATAATAAATTCAAAGCTACGTTTTTAAACATTTAAACACCAAGTAATTCAAACAAAGTAATTTGAAATCAACAATTCAAATGTATTATATCCGATATGTTTTATGTCCATTAAACAGTTTTTGGTGGCGAACGATTTCTAAAATTAATTATAACCAATATATGTGGTCAGTGGGCATGAAGCGGAAAAAGAATTGTTGGAATAATTTCAAACTGGGAATGACGATTACAAACAAACAGACATTCGTAATTGGACGCATTAAGTAGGTTGGTTGACGTGTGTTGATATTTTGAACCAACTGCATACGGGGATATGGTGATCGTTGTTGTAACTCGTTTGTAGCGAAGGCACGTACGAGAGTTCGATCGATCGTCGCGTAACGGCGGACGTCCGCGAGAAAGGCTGACGACAAACGATTCGACTGAGAAGAAACGAGCGCACCGTCGTCACACGCTCAACGCTCAACGGATGACAAAACCGTTTACCTTCGGGAACGGGGTAGTCCATTGTGGCCGGGAACGGAGTCCTACAAAAACGCAGATGACCACACGCGGAAATTGCGAAACGGCGTTCGGCGGGTACGCGGCGGCGGGATCCGGGTGTCGAACAGGACGACGAACGGAAACCGCGCGCGGCCGACCATTATACACAGTTCACTGGTGCCGCGGTCGACGCGCGCAACGGTCGACTATATTATATTATATATTTCAGTGAAACGACGACGACGACGACGACGACGACGACGACAACAAACAGAAGCGAGAACACGCGAATCGTTACGCGGGCGCGTTGGTTTCCGGTCCGCGCGGCGAACAGAACGGCCGAAGTGACGAACAGAGAAAACGAAAGAAACAAACAAACATACGCCAGTCGCGCACATATCCCCTGATAAGAATTCGTTCGCGGGGTTGGTGGAACAGGGTAAGAGGTTATCCCGCGGTATCTCCGCCGCTGAACGTGTTACGCATGATAACGGCGCTGATAGCGCCCGTGTAACCGCCGTCGCGAATTTTCTCGACGCCGCGGCACCCGTCTCACACACCGTCAGTCGACGACCGTGCTGCGTCGCGCGCGCCCGTTTCGACGAGACGAGTCCGTCGAATGTCCGTCGCGAATTCATTTCATTATTTTTATCGTAGTTAAACGCGGTCGTTTGCAAAACCGTTCCGGTGAACGTTAAACAGTGCTCGAATCATGCGGTGGACGGAGAAAAAAAAAGCGTCCCTTCATTACGGGTTTCAATGGAACGCGGGGAGAGCGCCTATGACCGGTGTACCCGGGGGACCATTGACGGAAAAATCCTACCGAGAAACCGTTTTTATTCGATAATATTATTTCTAACGTTTTTATTATTATCATTATTATTAATACGTAATATTGCTGTATCGAGTACCTGCTCGATATAGAGACGGTCTATTGTCTTGTGGATCGCTTGTCGCCCAGTATTATTCATAGATTATTCGACGATTGTCTTTAGGCGTGTCCACGGATGCACCTTAAAACCGTATGTCCGTGGCGACGTATCTTTGTAATAGGTGTGAATACGTTATAATTTTTTGTACGAGTTGTGATGACATGTCGTCGTGTAATTGATTTTTGCATATTATTATTCTTACTTAAATTTTAAATTGGGTTCTTTTGTTGTTTGTTTATAGAAAATGTTGTAGAATATTATTCTGTTGAAAACTGTATGAAAAAATTTTTTTAATTGAAAAAAAAAAAGAAGACGGTTAGGAAATAGGTTATGTATTAGTGGTTTTAACTCGTGGCTTTGTGATGTAGAACATTTCATTTGGAACGCTGTTCTTAAATTTCCAATCGAGCTCCACTACTTTGTATTTTCCAATTCGAACACTGACATTAGGTGGGTTTAAATGGTCTTTATAACGGGAAGGACAACTGCATTATATACAGTCTTGTAAACAATACGTTTAAATTTTCATTTAAATAGAGATACAAATACATTGATATAAAAAGTGTTTAAGACGAAAATTAAATTTTATTTTGTAAAAAAGTCAGTGAGATAACGAATATAAATTTAATAAATTTTAATATAATTTTATTATCAAATTAGATACAACACTTTGAAAAACCGACATGTCAGGTCGAGTACCGATGTTATTACAGTAGAAACCGTTTATAATGACGTTCAAGAGACCAAAGAAAATAAGTCATAATAGCCGGTTGTCATTATAACCAAAATTACCTATTTTTTAAAATAATTAATTTTATATATATAAATAAATTTATTAAATATTGTTAAAAAAATTTGTAATTTTACATTGAACTTTTTTAGTATAAAAATCATGCTCTATTTTTTTCTCTAGTTCTTCAAAATTTGTTTTCGGACTTACGTTATTCAGAGCCATATAATTTGCTAACATTTTTGCTGCACTGAACACTGCACTGATAGATATATTTTCATCGGGAGTATCAGCTTCTTCACTATTATCATTTTCCTCGGGTTCTTCGGGTTGGTTAATAAATGAAGAAATAAGTTTTTGATCACTTAATAGTTCTGAAGTTAACACATCATTATCAAAGTTAACATATTCATTTGTGTTTGGGAAACGTATGTCTTCTTCTTGTTCTTCTTGGACCGCTTGTTGTGGTATTGCATTATCAAAACCAGCGTGACGAAAACAATTTTGAATTTTAATCACTGATACTTTTTCCCACGCTTTAAAAATCAGTAATATATCATCTAATACGCTGATATTCGTTTCAATTTTGTTTTCAATATTATTGATCATTTTTAGCACTAAACTTTTTCGATAATAAGTTTTCATACATTTTATTACGCCTTGATCCATTGGTTGAAGAACAGACGTACAATTGCTGGGTAAAAATACAAGTTTAATATTGCGTAATGCAACAGTGCAATGTGCTGGACAGTTATCAACTAAGAGTAAAATATTTTCATTTTTTGTTCCTAACTCTAAATCCCAATTTAATAAAATTTTAGACCATAACTCTGCAGTCATCCAAGCTTTAGAGTTTGATTCATATGTTACCGGTAGACAGTCGCTTTTGATATTTTTAAAACATCGTGGATTACGGGATTTTCCAATTATGATCAGTTTCATTTTTTTACCAGTCATACTTGCTGAAACTAAGACAGTCAGACGTTCTATAGACATTTTACCACCTGGACATTTTTCTCCTTTAAATTTTAATGTTCTGTTAGGAAGCATTCTGTAAAAAAGTCCAGTCTCATCTGAATTATAAATTTGGTCATCTGTGTATCTTTCTCGTAATTTAGGCCATACTTTTTCGAGCCAATTTTGTGTTATTTCAGTATTGACCGAACTTGATTCTCCGCTTATTGTTGAAAACACAATATTATGCCTCGATCTAAATCTTTGAATCCAACCAGTGGAACAATTAAAATTATGCTTACAAAGGCCTTCAGCTAACTCATTGGCTTTCTGTTGAAGAATCGGTCCATTAATTGGAATGCATAGATTTCTTTGATTTTTAAACCATCGTAATAAAACAGTGTCTAAGTCCGTATGTGTACAATTTCGAAGTTTCTTAACTGATAGTTTTGCGTTTTGAAACTCTTGTTCGGTTTTCTCTCGAGCTTTCCATATGTTAGAAATCGTAGAGTGACCTACGCCTAATTCATTAGCTATGTCAGAATTTTTTTCACCTTTTTTTAAACGAAAAATGACATTAGATTTTTCTTCAATTGTGAATTGTTTTCGTTTGCTCATTTTACAATTTTACAATACCTATTCAATACACCAACTCAAAACACAGTTAACCGCACGACGATTACCCGTACACTGACGATAAAATAAAAAAAATAAATAAACTGACGACGAAACACATCGTTGAAATTATCGGTATTATCGGATGTAATTAGTACCTTCGATAAAGTAAAGTCATTATAGATAAAAGATTTTTCCAATATAACCAAAAATAACCGTCATAACATCCGTATAGTCATTATACAGACGTCATAATAACCGATACAAATGAGTACATACAATATAGGAGTTTTGCCGGGACCTTCAATCTAAGGTCATTACATCCAATATGTCACTACAACCGGTGTCATTATAAACGGTTTCTACTGTATTGTTATCTATTTTTAGACACATTTCACATTGGCGATTATCGTCCGTGCGCGATCACGATGTTCATCGACTTTATGCGCTTTGTACCAACACATGTGTATATGAATCTCCGTTTGTTAAACGTAATAGTAAACTTGGCATTTCACTACACAAACATATTTCAAAATTTATTTGGATTGAATAAAGTGTATTAAAATTTAAACTATTGTGAGAAATTTTATTTAGAAGTATTTGAATAAAAGTATTCGTAATTCTAGTACAAATACCTATGAAATAATACAGTGGTGTCGAACTATTTTTAAGTATGTGGTGCAAACACAAATTTTTACCACCACCCACTCCTTTCCACGAAAATTTGTATAATCATTTAGGTTCACACAGTCTGAAATATAAAATATTGTAATAACACATTTGTATTAATCTATTTTTAATTTTAAAAACACGTTAGCTCTTGTCACAGTGATCAGTATTCCAAAAGTACGGCTCACAAACTGCTTGACGGCCTATTATAGTTCATATTCTGAATGGCATGACGTCAATCAACGATCGGTGGAAACGTGTGACCCCCCCCTCATGTTGTCATCGAAGAAGTGCGATTGTTGTCGAAATGTAAGTAGGAAACTCAGTGCCGCATTTACCAGTAAACACTATAAGCTAGTGCTTAGGGCGGCAATTTCTCAAGGGCGGCAAATAATTTTTAATATTACATTTTTACTAAAATAAATGCAACTAATTATAAAATGTTTTTAGACCAACGGGATTGTGGTAATATTTATATTTTATGTTTTTCAATTTCATAATCGTAGAGTTTATTGCTCTATTATATAGCATTGCTGCATTATTTGTAAATTTTTCGTTATCGTGTTGTAAACAAGTGGATACGACGATCGTAAAATAAGTTATTTATATAACATGGGTTGACGATTGTGTGTTTATCTGTACCTAATCACAATAAAAAAAAACCCAATCATTAGTCAATGCAATCGCGAACGAGCTCATAGTGTGGCATGTTCTATAGTATTTTAGTAACGAACGTGTTCGGTGTTATTTTTTTTTTAATGCAGACGAAGTTCACACTTTTCTTATTTGTATAAATATTTGATTTTTAAATTTTTATTTGTAACATTTTTAATAAAACTATAGTAAAATGAGTGACGGTCGATCACGTTTAAGTGGCTATAAGTATAAAAAAATCGCGGAAGAAAAAAAAAAATCAATTAAATAACTTAGTGCAAAAAATCCCAAAAATAGATTCTTTTTTTAAACCAACCATTTTTTTAAATGAAGTTGACAATTATGAAACTACACAGAAAACGCTCGCTAGTTCAAACTCGGGTATTAGTACTACGGACATCACTTATATTCAAAACGTCACATTTTTAGAAAGTTGTTCAAATAATAATACTGAAAAAGATGATGTACCAATAGTCGATTTAATCAGCGAGGATCCTGCAGAATGGGTAATTAATGATTTGACAATTGATCGCTTATTACTAAAATAAATAAAACAAAATATTGACTATGACTTGTTATCAACAAAATTAGAGTTTGGGAATAAAACACGATACTTAAAAAAAAGTGTATTTTATCGGAAACTTTTTAATGGAGAACAACAGCTTAGAAAATTTTTAATTTATTCTCGTAGTAAAAATGCATTATTTTGTATTCCCTGTCGAATGTTTGGAGGTTCTACTATACTTGCTACACAAGGTTTAATGGACTGGAGAAACGTTATTAAGATTGTAAAACAACATGAAGTCTCTAGGGAACATACTAACTGTCAAATAGTATTTTTACGTAGGAGCAATAATATTGGGAGAATAGATAGTGATCTCTGTATTCAAATAAATAATGAAATAGATTATTGGAAAAATGTGTTGAAACGGGTTATTGCTGTCATAAAAAAACTGGGAAGTCGTGGTCTTCCATTTAGAGGTTTGGAAGTCAAAATAATGGTAATTTTATGATGTGTTTAGAATTAATATCTGAATTTGACTCTTTTCTAAGCAATCATATAGTTCAACATGGAAACCCGGGTAGTGGTCATACATCTTACCTTTCTTTTACAACATGTGATGAAATAATTACATTAATGACAACACAAGTTACTAATGTAATTATAAAAGAAATTAAAAGTGCAAAATATTTTTCGATTGTGATAGACTCAACTCCTGATATCAGCCACACAGACCAGTTAGCATACGTTATTCGTTACGTTAGAGATGACGGTTTTCCTGTCGAACGCTTTATGTGTTTTTTACCAAATATTGGGCATAAGTCTGAAACACTTGAAACGGCCGTATTGTCTTTTTTAACTAAACATGATATTGACATAAACAACTGCAGGGGCCAGTCGTACGACAACGCCGCCAATATGTCGGGAATTTACTCGGGTTTACAGGCAAGGATAGTAAAAAAAAATCCAATCCATATCTTCAAAGTATTAATACAAATATTGATGGAGTTATCGAATTATCAATACACTTACGCGGTAATAATTTAGTTACAGTTTTTCCTAATGTAGATATTGCTCTACGTATGATTTTATGTATGGCAATAACTAATTGTTCAGCCGAGAGGTATTTTTCTACGTTAAAACGTGTAAAAAATTATTTGAGAGCAAGTATGGAAGGGGATAAACTAAATTCATTGAGTTTATTGGCAATTGAAACTGAACTAGTGAACAAAATGGATTTCGATGCCATAATAGATGATTTTGCGACTCAAAAGTCGCGCAGAAAGCCGATGAGTACTAGACATTAACTATTTAATTTTGAATATATTAATTAACTATTTAAGTATTTATTACTACCATATTTTATATGAATGTATGTATGCATTTTTATAACAGCTGTATATTTTTATTTTTCATCATTAAAATTTTAAGTAATAAAGAAAAAACAATAATTGTATGATTTAATAATATTTTTTAGACTAGAAAAATCTTTATATTAAAAGGCGGCAATTTATTTTGTGCTTAAGGCGGCACAATGGTTAAATCCGGCACTGAGGAAACTTAATATGTTTTATTAACTGTACAAGTGCATATATATATATATATTACTATTAATGATTTACGAATACATTTGTATGTTTTCATTAGAATTTATCATTGTGGTTTTAAAAATAGGACAATACATTATTTGAATATTTCTTTTTAATTTAGTAAATTTGGTTACAATAACAGTTATTGCTAAATAATAGTAAAGTGAAAATTACATTAATAACAATTGATACTATATTTAAAATGTGCATACAGATTATTATGTAAAAATTTTATTTACCCAATTCTCATTTAGACGTCCCAGCTGTGAACGATATTCAGGAATTTAGACATTATATGGATATCGTAAAATCATTTTTGACACGCGATGTGTAAGTTATTCACCAACACAACTTGTAAAGTAATTGAAATTATTGTTAGTTCTATTATTCGATTATTTACATTCATCGTATTTCTCGCGTTGAAATACCGTAGGATCTAACACACGACGGTACGCATAATGTTATTTAGATGGAAGACTCATTGGAAATATAACAGTCATTAAACGCGTAGTCAAATAACATTCGCAGATTTGCAAATTCGATACGATATTGACGTCGTGTATATCGGTCCGTACAACACAGCTCCGTAAGAACGCACAAAAAAAAAACGCTAAATGGTTCGTGTATATTAAATACATTGTTCTAAATTTCAGAAGAATATAGCAAAACTGCGTTTGAAAAGTTTAGTTTACTACTGTGTCTATTATGATGGTTATATTCATTCTATGTATTTTAACGACTACGATGGAATTATAACCACATCCAATAATCTACAAACGAATTAAAAAAATATGAGAAAAATCATAAGTATTTTTTTAAGCAACATACAGTATTATAATAAAACCATATAGATTAATACATAGAAACTAATTTCATGGCTTAGAAAAAATTGTATGAATACCAAGTATTTACTTCACCTTACAATATTACAATGTTTATGAAATAATTGAAAGTATTCATTACCTCTTTACATTTAAAAACTAATTGAATTGTAAATGGATTTTTCTTAATCTCTTATTTCATTATTATTTAAAATAGAAAAAATTAATCTTTTTTTTCTTTATGATAATATTTCTTTTACAATTAAACATTTTTGAATTAATGAATTACAATCATGTATAATATTAAATTATATGTATCTATTTTTATTCAAACATTGTTGAACACAATAAGTGTTAATAATAATAAGTAAAAGTATTAATCAATGTTAATATATATTTATACAACCTTACTGAACTATATTTATTTCAGGATTTTACTAACGAAACTACTCATCCTCAACTAAGATATGCAAAAAAAAATATTATGTTTCTCAGACTCAATTGAATTTTTTAAAGTGGTGGCGATTTTATTTTGATACTGGTCAATAAATAGAATATAACAGCGGTTATAACATCACATTTAGAATCCAAACATAAATGGAATATTAATGAAACACCAATAAGGACATCATTAAACAGTAAGTAAAACATTCTTTTTTTAAACTAAAACACATGAAATATGTATACTTAATGTTTGTTTTCAGTTATTTTCGACGTTATAAAGTATTTAGATATAAAATCATACTGTGATCACAATGAGTTTCTTGTGTTTATTAAAAGCGAACAAAATCACATGTATAGCGTTTGAAAATGTGATATGACATAACTTCTTAGATGATGTGAACATGAAGTTTAATATACCAGAACTCACAAACATACAATAATGGCTTACATACTCTTCGCTTGAAAAACGGTTTCATCAAACAGATACATTGGCAATGTTAAAAGGATATGTGTTAACACCACCTAGTAATTATTTTAATTAACAACTATAAATATTAAACTTTAATTTTGTTGAACACAAGACTTTTAATCATCATAGTATTGGTAGAAGAAAATGTTTCTATATAGTTGTAATTTCATATATTTTTATTCACTTCCATTATGAATAAAAACTAAATTAGATATAAAATTCATTAAAAAACCAATAAATTAAAAATACCTTACATATCCTTAAATTAAAAATGATATGTATAGTTATGTTGTACATTGTTATACAAAAAAAAATATTCAATTAAATTATATACGATTTTTAGTCATGTTGCCAGCGCACAGTGGAGTATTTATACAAAAAACCTGGCCAAAAATATTTAGTGGGCTTTATGAAGTTGAAATGAATTAAAAAACTATTTTAGATTATATTTTAATACTTTTTAATTAATTATAGCAAAATACATTATATATTTTTTTAATAAGAGACACATTAATTCTCTTCCATTTTATTGTCTTCTTGATCATCTTCTTTGCTTGTCTCTTCTGTTGGTGGTGCATTGTATAATGGCTCCGGAAGAAAAAATTCCAAAGTTTCGCTTGAAAAAGATTTACTTTTTTTTTTTGGTTTAAGTCTTATACTACTCAAAAATGGGTCTGAACTTAGCAAAAGTCTCTTAAAAACATCGTTATTACAAGCTTCTCGAGAAAACTTCCTAGAATAGTCTTGTCTGTACAATCTAAATTGTTTATTCCTGGCTTCGATAGCTTCCTCAGATAATTGACCAATAGGTAATATTGCATGTGAAATTACTGTAGCACCATTAATTAAAATTTTGTGTAATGTGGGCGATATTGGGTGCCACATATATAATCCCACGTTAAGTTTTGCACTGGTCTGTAGTACATTGTTCAAATTTGTCCACGTTTATATTGTGACCACTTGATATTGCTTCTAATATAACTTTAAATTTTCGAATAAGATTTATATCTAGTCCAGTGATACGTGAAGAATCTTCACTGAAGATGTTTCTGGATCAATAAAAAATCTTCTTGAAGTATTGCCGTCATTTGTGTTACCAAAACCCTGTTTTAGGTACGTCAACTAGAATACCCATTTCTTTTTTAAAAGATTGTTGTATTCTTTGTTTATTCTTTTTTATTGCTATCTTATCTTCGTTTGTTCTAGCTTGCCACTTTCGAATCTGGAGTTTGTAAGATATATGAAAAAGGTGTTCTAAAAATCTAATTCTGGCATGGAGAATTGATAGCCCAAATTTTAATACGTTAGTATTTACTTCCTTTTGAAAATTAAATTATTGAAGTTTTTCGAGGTTTCTCCACAAATGTAACATTTCATAATAGAAGACATACTTGTCGCAGCATTGCAAACTTTTGCATCAACTATTGTAGGTACTAATATATGTTTAATATGAATTAAAACCCCATTAGATGTTGGTATGTCGGTTTTCTTCAAACTACTTATTTGTTTTTCTATAAACTGAATTTCTTCATTTGTAATATCCTTTGTTTCATGTAAAAGACGAATGCGTATTGGTCTACAAAATCGTGTTGAGGATGGAACGGAGTTCTGCCATACAATTTTTTTTTTGGTCATTAATATTACATATTAATCTTAAGGGGGCTAAGTAACTTTGGAAAATATTAGCATCACTATGCTCATTGCTCTGAAATATCTATTTAAATTGTGACAGTTGAGAACCATTACAACCCAATTTTGATAAAAATTCTAAATTATGTTTTTCTTCTTCAGTTAAGTTTTCTATAACTTCTTCCAAGTATTTGCACTACCGTAAAAAAGTATGATCTAACAGATCTTGTAGATTTACTTTAGCACATGTTTCCGTAATATTCATTGAGTCTTCCTTTGGATAACAATCTTGCTTTGCCTTTTTTACCACAGAGTAACAGGGATAAATGTTTTTATTTGCAGCATGAATAATTTCATATTGTCTTTTTGATAAATTTGTTTCTACAAATATACTTAAGGCATCTGATGGTGTGTGTTTTTAAAATTTATGTTCTTCTGAAAATATGAAACTTTTTCGATATTTTGTTGCTTCTGTGTTATATTTTTTATCATTTTAGACACATCAATATTTCCTGCAGAATGCTGACTCATATGGGCTTCAAAGGTCAACTCATCAGCAGAAACTTTGTCTCTTAAGTTCTTAGTTTTTCGCTTCTTGCTGCGATCACTCGACTCGCCAAAATTCTTTTTTGTCGACCCGGCTTTGATGTTGTCCAAGTCAATAATTTTATGGTACTTTTAAGCCATTTTTCATTATTTTTTAAAAAACGTTCTTCTTTATTGCTAGCAGCTATCCATTTTTTTTTAATTCATACTTAAAATATTTTATATTACGTCTTAATGTAAAGTGTTCACCTGTTGGGCATTTAGTTAATTTAATAAGTTCGTTTTCCATGTATGTTAATTTTTTCTCAATATTTCTTTCTGAACATTTGCAAATAAGCTCGTATAATGATCTAATAATTTCCTCTAATATTGTTGGTATTTCTGAAATAAATTACAATAAACATTTAAAGGAAATACGAATGGAAATAAAATAATATCTTTTTACCTGGTTCAACTGATGCCATTTTCACAATTGTCATACATCTAATATAAACTATGTACGATAAATTTAAATTATTTGGCATCCGCTCTTACTAGTTCAATATAATCAATACGATTGACAATATAATTATTACTAATATAATATGAACGTATTGTTAGGTGTTATCACAAATTAATAACAATTACTTATCTGTATAAATAATAATAATAAAAATAACTTTATCCATAATATTATAGCCATTAACAACCTTGTATATAAATAATGTCACGCGCCATTGTAGATAAAATTTGATAATTAACTAAATAGCGTGAATTGGCGGAAGATTTTTTTTAAAGACCTTATAATTAGTGTCTATGTTATCATGAGAAACAAGAGTTTTTGATTGACAACACCCAACACATATAGATTTATACAAAAATATTATTAATTCCTTTAAAAATTGCATAAATATCTCAAATGAATAATAAATTACAAGTGAAATGACAATGTATAAAATATATACTGCAGTGATTTATCATTTATCTTACAATCTGCCTACTAACAGTTATTTTAAATTATCACTTAATACTTATTTAAACGCAAAACTTACACATTACATTATAAAAACGACATTTAACGAAATAACGACATATAAAATAGGCAATACTGTACTTTTAACACATAATTTAGGAAAACATCAAGAGATATGTTTCTAAAATGTTCAATAAGTCTTGTAATACATATTAAATTTAAAGAAAATTAGTATTATTAATGTTTTTAACAATATATTTTTTTTTACTTTTGGTCAGCTTTTTGTATGAATACTCCACTGTGCAGCGTCTAAACACACCATTGTAATATGTCAGTTGGAAAAAAATATCATGATACCAATAGTTCGACTTCAAAATGGATGTCAATCCATTACCACAAGTAACTAAAATTCACATAAAATCCGAGGGTAATCGATTTTTCAAACAACATAATTTGTCATTTAGGAATAAAGAGGATAAATTAAAAATTCAACGTAAATTAATTCTATAACTTTATATCATTTATGTATACAATCGATTTTGTTCTATGTACAAATAAATAATTGTAGTAGGATTAAAATACTATTTTTTTATTACAATATTTTAATCTATTTTCATGTATTATATTTTACATTCAATTTAAAAAAAATATTGCCCATCATTTTATATAAAAATAGTAGCAAAAACTTGTCAAATAAATGTTTTATTTAATTAAATTATAGTTAGGAACTTGTAATAAAAGCTTATTTAATATAATTATTTACACGACTTATTTAATTAAAAATCACATGAAAAATAGAAATTGTTATCAGTATTAATTTTGAAAAAAATATTACAATCTACGTTCTCGTATAGGTTATATATTGTTCAATTTTACAAGAAAAAAGAAAATGTACACCTATTACAATTTTGCTTTATGTAATACTATTTAATATATCGGAACAGATAACAATAAACAAATTTATATAAATTGTAGAATGTTTAATTTTATTTGGACATCAACCGTTTTCTCTATGAGTTCATAAAGATTTTGGCTTGATTGATTTTAATAGTTTGTTTGTAATGTATTATGAAATTCTTATTTTAAGATAAATGATTATTTATTTATAAAGAAGAGCCTGTTTAAAATGAAAGTTATATCTGGACAAACTAACAATACAAGACTAAGGACAAAATAAAATTTATTAGGCTATTTCTAAAATCAAATTCACACAACATATATTTAATTCCAAGAATACAATATAAAATAATAAATATTTATGGTAATATATAATTTAAAAAATAAATGCGACTAAATGTTTCTTATTCATAGCTGATGAAACTACAGACGTTTCATTTAATAATTAAATCATTTCCTGTAATATTAGTGAATATTTCCTCATAATCTAAGAACAAACTAAATATATGTAAGCAGTTTTGGTTAAACATAATATAGAAATAAATTTATATTTAAAATTAGTATTTGTGTTCTTATTATAGAAATTTTAAAAATATTTCTAAAGAAAAAAGTTTACTATATATTATTATAGTTATATTATAGTTATATTATTATAGTTATATTATACTTGCGAATATGTTATAGATAGTGTAAAATAAATAACTAGTTATATAATTAATTAAAGGGAAACCACAATAACAATCCGACGGCGGGATTCAAGAAAGACGATGGTTACTAAGGGAAATAGCGTATTTCGTGCGAGGAAAGTCTCAACGTAGTTGGTCCAATAATAACGCGAAATAGGTCTTTTCGGCGATCCGTGGTACCAATTGAAAGCGCTATCATTATATGGCCTCTCTCCGTACGCAAGTACTAGACACTTGTTAATCGGTTAGACGGATCTAACGAATATAAAAACTACTGGCATTATGAGTAAAAAATAATAGAATGAATAGTAAATATCGCCGAGTTGAGAAAAAAGTAAGTTCTCACTTTATTTTATATTATTAATAACCTATTAGGTTTCAACAATTTTAGGCAACGGGTTCGCAAAAAAATTAACAAAAAATTAATTAATTTCACGTAAGATCATAAATTATAATATTTAGTATTATTATAAATATAAAATAAAAAAAAATAGCAATAGTTAATCTGGTCAGATATTAATAATAAAAGATAATAATAGTATGAGTAAAGTTTATAAATCATAATTTAAATAATTAATAATAACCCAGGCAAGAAGATTGATTAGAAAACATTATCATTTATGACGTTTTTTGTAGACGAGTAAAATTCAACAAGCTAACATATTCAGGGCATGCTAAAAATTAATCACTACATATTAGACAATGATAAATAATTTTCTACCATCTGTTTTAATATAATCTATGTCACTACGATCGTTTCTTGTATTTTATATATTCCATGTATTTTGTTTATTCATTTTATATATTTCCTTATATACTTTTTTGTATACATTTTTGGCCCGCAACGACCACAGGCTCTAAAAACTATCTAGAGATGTTCGTAAGTGAAGGGTAGGGGTTGGGTTTTAATTATGAGCTACTTATTTGTTCCAATGCTTTTTATAGTTCAAGTCAATTACAAACACACAACACATTTTAAGGTTAAAATGATCATCATAACTTAGAGAACAAGAGCGCAAGAAAATAGGTCACCTAGAAATAATAAATTATACACAGGCAATTTACTGCTTGTTAAAAATCGTTTAATCCTGTATTAATGTAATATTAGAAAATCTTAAAAATTTAAATTAAGTCATATAGCATTCATCTTTAGTAAAGTTATTTCTTTAACACACTTTTTTCTTTTAATGAATGGTTAATATTTAAGAGGGGCCCATTTAGTATCATATGCACCGGGACCCAACAAAACCTTAATCCGAGCTTAACTACCATCGTATACATCTTAACATAAATGGATTTCACTGCGAGTATACTGCTATAAATGATTTATCGAGGCATATCTGTTAATCAGAAACAAATATCATCATAAACCATGGGTGTACTTAAAAGTAAAGAAGTAGTATATGCTACACAACATAATGTTTACTAAATAAAATTAAAAACAGTTAAATATTATAGACATTTTAATCAAATTATTATATACAACATAAATAAACAATGCAAACAAATAGACAAATATACAAATAAACAAATACAACATAGTTCAAAAATAAAACGTTTCATTTATCAGCCGAAATTGTTGGTCATCAATAATAATAAAAATAAAAATCCACTTGTAGGTGACATATCATTTCCATATTAATCTATATAAATAAAAAAATATATATATTTAAATAATAAAATGTATTAAAAATGAAAACTATTTAATTTATTATATATTCATTATTATATATCAGTGAACGTATTGTTTGAAACCTACAACAATTAATGTGTCATACGCTTATTTATACATAATACAAAAAAAAATTATTTCAAAAGAATTCATTAATACTACGTTTTAAATTAGTTCATACATTTATAATGATTCAACATATTTAATTTAAAGTTTAGACAAAAAGATTAACTTTCAAATTATTATAACTTGAAAACTATAAACATATTATAAAGAGCAAATATAATAATGTAAATTCATAAACCTTTTTTATAAGAATTAAAAATTATATATAAAAAAAATAAACCTTGAGATTTAAAATTATAAACTTATTTAAAAACTAGTCTTTAAATTGTAACACAATAATATTAATATTTAGTATTACTAAAAATTATCTAAAATGAATTGTAGACACAACTAAACCTATTATCTTCATTATTCATTCATTCATTTCATATTGTTTATCCAAATATACATTCATCGTATCCCAAATACCACACAGCGTAACCTTTTAATAAAATTGACAATTGATCTGTAACACAAAAATATGGAATCATAAAATTATATACTGTATTGTGTATTCTAGTTAAAAGATTACAAAACATTAGGTACTATTTGACAATATTATTTCCTTGTGGAAAAGGTCATAAATTATCAATAATACCATTTAAAATCATATATTTAATAATGTGTTAATATCGTAGATACCAGGATTAGACACTGCTGTTTTTATTATTTTCTCATAATTTTTAACGTAAAACATTGTTTCTTCTTCAAAAACATCTATAAAATTATTGTTAATAGTCTAAACGCTTTTTTCGGTTAAATTGAGATCAAAAACTTTGATCGTAGATTCTTAACGCTGAACAACTTTCGTTAAGTATTTGTTTTTACAAATATAACGGGAACCAACGTCTAAAAAGTTGATATTAGTATAATACAATAATGTATACCAATTACAGACGTAGATAAATAAAATGACTTACTTAACGAATTTTTTAATTTCAAAAATCGTAACAAAATCATGAGTTGAATTTTTTATGGAGAAGTAACTGAAATTAGCCCACTCGAATAGCGGACAAATCTAAAATGTTAATTTATATTGTAAAATTTGTATATCATTTATGTTTTATTTATTATGTATATCATTTATTCCGATGTTATAATTTAAATTATCGTTTATGGAAAAATGTATTATTTCCTTTTCCTCGATACCTGTATCTACTTTTGTGAATTTATATAATTGCACTTTGGTACGTATGTGAACGTCATTATGTGAATTCGCAAGACTGTTGACCGCCGCATGTGAAATAAAATAAACATATAAAATTTGCTAAAACAAATTGCATTTAATAGTAATATTCATATCCTATACAGTCCACTAATAAAGTGAAGGTAACATTAGTCTTTCGGGCCGGATCGCAATTCGCAAAGAAACTAATTAAATTGTATTATTTTGCATAAGTAATCTAAAAAGTTCTTAAACAATTCGACGGCACATATTTTTATTGCCCGGAAATGAAATACTACATCTGTTCTTTATTTAAATTCCTATAAAGAAAATTTTATTGTATATTTTTTTCTAAAAATTTCACTTATAATTTCAACGTATTTATTTGTTGGTAACTTGAAAGATAACATGGCCATTAATATACTAACTACTTCGTAATTTTCACGTTAATAATTAAAACAACTAATAAAAAATTATGTGTATATAGATAAGCTAGTATATAGTATCAGCTATCGAGTGCGGTTCTATCCTATGTATGCACGGCGCTATGGATAGGCATTTGAGCTACAGCTACGCGCTATGCGGATTTATCAGTTTGTCGATGTACGCGACGTTCAAAACATTAGCGAACATAATATTGTACACACATTGTGATTTTCTTACAGTTATAAGATTATCCGATGTTTTCAGAAACTATTGAGCAAATTTTCATTTTTGATATCATTTAATTTATAAATAAGGTCTTTGAATCATGTTCAATGACTTAAAAAGTGTGAAAAAGTTAAATAAACACTATACCTACAATACCAATAATTAAATAACCGTGCACTTTTTTTTTTTGTAAAATAGAAAACTATGATAAAAGAATACGAATACAATGTACGAAAACAGTTTATGGGCACATTCGTTTCATTTAGATCATTTCAGAAAAATTCAATATATATTTGATATAACAGTGACTCTAGGTCAAATAGATAAATATTTTTCCATGTATTAAATTTATTACCACCAAATAAATTTGGTTTATATTTGGATATAAATAACTACCAATCTGCATATATATATATATTTAAATGTCAGGGTTAATACGAGTTTTAGCATAGTTATAATTTTTATAAAACTGCATTTTAAACAATTTTTTTGGAATGAATGAGAAAATATAAAATAGTACACGAAAAAAATATTTGTTTACAATATTAATAATATTAAACAAATCAATATATTAATCAGTTCCAGGGCTTATTCTAAGGCACGTTTATTCTAAAGGACGTTGAAAAACCCGTATGGAAAGTGTTCGCGACTGTTTGAAAAATTCATATGGAAAGAGTTCGCAAACCTAGACGATTATACGTGTTATTAATTACGTGCCCTATGCCAATTGAATAGGTCAACTGTTATGTCCCGTCGTAGTTTAAAGTAGACCTTAAATCGTTCAACGCTTAAGTATATTAATATGTACTTATTGTATTCTGTAAATCACGTGTTTATTCTCGCGATAAAAGTCATTTTCTCCGGTCATCAATTGAGATAATTTATTACGAAAAATGTTCGAATTATATCGTAATTATTATTGTCTCTCGTCGCTATCGTTTAGATTTCATATGACATCGCACTTTGTGTAGCATATCGAAAATTGACGTCAACAGTACTTCCCATCGGTCTTTTAAGGTACTCGAGTAAAAGTAATATTTTCGAAAATCACTTTTAGTCACTCGAACAGAGAAGAATAAAAACGATCATTGTTCATTACCTGATATTATAAATATGTCTACGGTTTATATCGCATCGGTAACCATTATATTAAACAAATCAATTTCTTCTTTTTTGCATTTTTTTTCAACAGAATATTTTTTATTTTTGATAATCATTTGACTTGCTAAATTATGTATGCAATTAGGTATATGCTTCATATATTATTTTATGGTTTAATTACTTAACTGGATGAATCTAACGACCCAAATACAATTTTTTCATGCAATTCTATATGGTGCATTCCATTTTAAAGATATAATGTATTATTTTACATATTATCAGATATGCTACTGTTCTGAACTTTACGTACATCGACAAACTGATAAACCCGCGTCGCGCGTAGCTGTACCACAAAAGCCTATCTATAGCGCCGTGCATTCATTGGATAAAGCCACATTTGATAGCTGATATTAAATACGCATCATTTTTTATTAGTTATTTTAATTTTTAACATGAAAACTACGAAGTAGTAACTATAATAATGGCTTTCTAATCTTTCAACTTACCAACAAATAAAAATGCTGTAATTATAAGTGAAGATTTTAGAAAAAATATACAACATTATAATTTTCTTTGTAAAAATTTGAATAAAGAACAGATGCAATTTGCAATAGAAAATATCTTTTGCAAATTATCTATTAAGTTTCTCTTATTTCAGATGCGGTGGTCAACAGCCTTACAATTTCACATTAAGATGTTCACACACGTAACAAAGTACAATAATATATATTTCACAAGGATAGATACAGATCGACAAAAAAGCGATAATAAAATTGTCGATAAACGATAATATAAATTATGAAATCGGAATAAAATATATACATCAACAGTAATAATAAGGACGAATGTACATTATACAATACATATACAAATTTATATATTATTAATCAAAAATGTACAACTATAAATATAATAACTATATATGACTGTAGTCTATATTTAGACCTATGTAGCCAATTTAGGGATTTTCTCACAGGAGATATGGTATTCATTCCCTCTTAAAAATTTTTTATTTATATATGGATTGTTTTATCAAGATTAAAGATATTTACACTTAAAATTAAATGGGCTAAAATATAAAATGTATTGTAATATTGACGAGCAAAAAAAAAAAACTACTTATATCGAATTATTATATTGTTATGACATTCCTGGAGCTATAATTGTCTTGAAGCTCCTTCAAACCTAACCTAACCTCCACAGGGGAAAGAGTCCCGAACTGTCTGGTACCGTCAAAACGTCACGTACATTGGTCCACGTCTATTGTGTCCACGGGTCACGTGTACAGTGGATCGATGGACTCGAATTGGTCCACGTCCATTGCGTAAACAGGCCACGCATACTGTGGATCATTGAACTGCAATTGGTCGACGTCCATCGTTTCATCGCCGGTCTGTCCATTTGTTTCTGTGACGTCCATCGTTTCATCGCCGGTCTGTACATTTGTTTCGGTGACGTCCATCGTTTCATCGTCGGTCTGTCCGTCTGTTTCGGTGACGTCCATCGGACATTCACCTGGACAATGACAGCTCGACGAGCAGGGCCACAAGCATCGCAGGCTGTCGAATGGACACCGATTTGTATCCATACCTCTCCACCAAATAGGCAAACGGCCGGCTGTGTGTCCGACTCTGACACGTCCATCGGACATCCCCACGGATACTGAGTGTATGACGAGCAGGGCATCCGATTAACAATCTTTCCAGTTGTAATTAGAACGACGGGGGCCTGGTTGGCCACCCCCGTGTCCTCGCGGTTATTTGATAACGACCTTAGTGGACCCGCTACGTTGGACCCGGTTTTTATCCCGGATCCATCCACTACTGACGACCCCTGGGGTTTCGATGACCCTGGGGCGGTAACAATACTTCTGTTATATATATTCATATTGAGTTTTAAGGAGTGACTTTCTCCGCGTTTTATACCTAACCGCCAGGTCGGCAGGGATTTGCTAACTGCTAGCAGGCTCCCTCCATCCTTACCGACCCCAACTAATTAAAGTAAGGGCCGGCTCAGAACTCTTAGTCGAGTCGTTCTCCGCTTAGCCCCGTCGAACATGGGAGACCCTGCTGGTGGAATACACCACCGTTGACATAGCACTAAGCTTCATCGATCGACCGATCAAGCCCCCTCACCACGACAAGGTGAGTTCCAAGAGGGGGTTCATTGTTTACATAAGATAAAAGTATTACGTTTTGGCTAGTTTATATACCAGTGTCTTGATGAAATTTTAGAGATATTGCCAAAACCTGGTTACAACACGCTCAGCGCGAGCATGCAGTAAGACGTAGTTTAAAATTTACGCTTTTATGTTATATCTTATCGCAGATTTTACATGACAGTCGCGCAATCTAATAAAATATAAAGCGCGTACATGGTTTTGAATGTCGGTCTTATAAACACACTAGGTAGGTAGCATATAACAAATAATCCGCAGGGATGCATTTCTATTCGTGTAAATATTATTACGCAAAAAACAAGGGGTGATTAGCGTAATTTAACATATTATATATTACCTGATTCATATCTTCCATCATTAAATCCTTTATCAAATAAAAATACTTATAAACGAAAAAAGTACAAGTTCGGTATAAGAAAAAATGTGCGATTAATGACGTTGTCAAGGTTGGTTATTGAATGAGAGACAAATCCGCCGGTCCACGAGGCTAGTGATTCGTTCACGCATGGAAACCATGGTGATTTGTTAGGTAGAACCACGCGTGTTATCCGAATGAAATGCACATGCCTGGCGACGGCCAGGGAAAAATGGCAGGAATTCAACTAAACAACAGGTTGTATACGTAGGTTGTCTAAATTATATACTCATAGTATCAGAGGTTTCGGCTAGGCGATGTTTTCTTTTTTTACTTCTTTAATATTTTTTGTCTCTTTTAGTTGGTAAATTTTGAAAAATCTTTTCTTAGCGGATACATACGTCTTAATAGCTATCTTTTTGCTAAATTTCAGCCAAATATGTTCAGTGATTTGAGCTGTGCGTTAATAAATCAGTTAGTCAGGTTTCTCTTTTATATATAAAGGTAATAATAAAAAACATTCAACCCTTCCCCCCATCGAAATTTCTGAGCACACTTCTGTATATATATATATAATCTAATTTGGTAGAATTGGACACCAATTCATTTTTATATTTATATGAATATATTAAAGTTTAGCGAGAGAGTAATATTTCTTTTTTAACTTTCTTTCAAAAAATATTAAATATACCAGCTATCGGTGATGTATTTAAGCGGGTGAAAGGATTTTCATGCCGCCCAAGATACTTTTTTTAACACTGCAATGTTAGGTTACACTATTAGTAAACTTATATATATCCTGAATTATTCCTATTTTCTATTCCTAATTAACCTATCGATTACAACACCATCATCTCAACTATTTTTTGCGGAAGTATCAAGCGGGGAAAGGGTTCTATCTTACAACAGGATGTACGTATTTTTATCGTCACACACCAGTGGCACACCAATGGGGGTGGACTCCAGTATGGACACCCTTTTTTAGCATGTATAATAATAAGTTAACAACATATTATTATGATATTCATATCATAAAAACTATATAAGTAAATGTACAGCTGCTTGAGCCCTATCCTTTTCAATATTTATATTAGTCAGGTTTTAAAAATGTTCCTTTCTCCCAATGTCTCGATAATCGCTTATGCAGATGATCTATTAATCTTCACCTCTAATAAAGATCTTAACATAGGTAAAGATCATTTAAATTCTGCCCTACCTCTTTTAGATGACACACTTAGCGACCTATTTTTCACTTTAGCTCCTCAAAAAAGTAAGTTCATGGTTTTTACCAGACGTAGGATAGACGAACGTAACTCTATAATACTACAGCGAGCAGAGATTCCAGCAGTCCCACAAAACAAATATTTAGGTCTTATATTTGATAGTAAACTCAGGTGGGTTCCGCATGTTAATTACTTAGCACATTTTACATACAAATGGAGTAACATTCTACGAGCTTTGTGCGGTGTTAGATGGGGGTCTCATCCTTCCTCACTCTTGTTAATTTTTAAGTCTATAATACGTGCTAAGTTAGACTATGGCTCATTTCTATATGGATCGACATCTTATCTCCATTGGAAAAAATTAAATACTCTACAAGTAAGCTGTCTACACTCTGCACTAGGCGTTTTGAGATCGTCCCCTTCAAGGGCTATCGAAGTGGAAGCAGCATGCCCCCCTTTAGAGATCAGAGCCCGTTGGTTAGCCGGTAAGTTTATACTAAAACACTATGCCTCCTCTGATGATAAAATTATTGACTTGTTCAACGAAATAGCTATAGCTTGGAGATATATACCAAAAACTCTTCCCATTCTCTCAAACACTATCCGGAGTTTAGCGTCTTTTAAAAACGTTATTCTTACTCACTCTCATAGGCTTTTTTTGTACTCAACCCCATTTGAAGCCTTAATTTTTCTCTTCGAGGTAATTATTTCTCCTTGTTTTGCAAACCTGTCACGTGATAGGTTGGTTACTTTACCCTATCACTCAATGAATACTTGTTTTCAGGAGTTTTTAAACTGCAACTTCCCAGGTTCACAACTGGTTTTTACAGACGTCTCAGTATCATCCTCTTCTGCGGGTTACGCATATACTTTTCAGAACCTTGGAATTTCGTCGTACAGCAACCTCCCCAACGTTTCGTCTAGTTTCTCTGCCGAATGCTGGGCCATTATTCAGTCCCTTACATGCATTTGTAAACTTATCATTGGAGACTTTCTCATTGTTACAGACTCGATGTCCTATCTATTAGCTCTTCAATCCTATCCAATAAACTCTCATGTTTCGTCTCTAATTCTCAAAATTAGAGTCCTTGCGTTTCATTTAATTTCATTAGGTTATCGAATTCGCTTTGTATGGGTTCCGGCCCATGTGGGAATACTTGGAAACGAGACTGCCGACAAATTGGCTAAACTCAGTGCTTCAATTTTCATCCCGTCCTTTAGGAAGATCCCTGGCTCCGATGTCATTCCGTTCCTTAGGAAGCACGTGAAGACGATATGGGATCACAACTGTTCTTCTCATCCACGGGACTATGCAAGGTGGTATAGGAATATCTCTCCTACTACTTTCCACCATCCTTGGTTTAGTTGTTGGGAACTATCAAGGGCACAAATTGTAATGTTTACTAGACCTTTCTTCTCGAAATACATGATTCTTCACTGTTCTTCATTTATACCCCGCAAAATGCGATTTAAAACATATAATTTTCTTATGTCCCTCCCTAACAATAAAAAGACAAACCCTACTCAAAAATCTGAGTGATAACAATGTGTCCTCCAATAATATCTTTTTGATTTTAAGCTCTTCCTCCCCATTGGTGGTTAATTTAGTTCTCAATTTTATTGTAAATTCTGGTTTTCTGGTTTAATTTATATATTGCATGAAACATCTCTTTTTGTTATTTAATCTCCTTTTTAATTTACGTTTAGTTTAGTTTTAGCTTTTTTTTTTTTACATATTACACAATCCAGTGTTAATTTAGTTTAATTGTCGAAGTGTAATGTTGTAAAACAAATCTTTAATAAAAAAAAAAAAAAAGTAAATGTACAAGGTTCTACACAAGTCCGTGATTATGACTTTTTATTTTAAATATGTAAACTAGAGGGAATTAAAATAATATGTCAATGTTTTATCAAAGAATACAATTACATTACATCACCAGTACCGAAGAAACCACAAAATCCCCATATATACTGCTAAAACGATCGAATACGATTAGGCATTTTCTTCTTACGTACTAGTCTTTCTTCTCGAAGTTGATCTTCTACGCCCAGTTCAAATTCTTAAGATTTAGGAGGTATAGCTAAAAACTTTTCAATCTGGATTCGAAAGTGAAGCAAGTCTAGAATTTTTTTTATTTGTACTTTACTAGCTTTACAGTCTTCTATATATTCTAACCAGAGTAATACTCGTTAGTCATAAAAAAACAAGCCATTTCAAGTTTACATTCAAATATCGCCAGTATTGCTATTATATTAAAACAAATGAGAGGTTCTACTAATATGATCTATGACACTATTAAAGGTAGCAAACAAATTTTGCGCCTAATTGATCTAAAGTTTCTTTGTTTACTAAATATATGGGATAAAATTCTTACGCATATAGATAAAAGAAAAAGGTCTTTGAACACTAAAGTAATTACAATTGATGTAACAAGTAAAATGTTAAAGAGTTTGTACAACTCTATTCAAGAAATTCATGATAGCAGTATTGAGGATTCATTAGAAAAAGTTAAGAAAACTTCTATCGAAATAGAAATGTCACCTGCATTTCTAGAAAAAATAAGACTTACAATAAAACGAATGGTTGGAAAGAAGCGAATTGGTGAAAGTGCAATATTTGTCCACACCAAAATCAAAAATGATATTTACATAGTTGTTGACTCAATCCTAAAATCACTAATGCCCATCTGCCCTTATGGTATCCAAATTTTGAACGCAGCATAACACTCTAACTTCTACACAATTCAAGCTTTCCAGTCCTTAACTTTCCGACTAATTACTAATGCACCCATATACGTCTCTAATGAAACCCTCCATTTCAACTTTCATATAAACAATGTTTCTGATACACCTTCTCAACAAAATAGTTTTTTCACGGCACTCTTCCTACCATAGTTTCTTAATTTTCCAACTAAACTTCAACGCTATACCTAGGAACTCAAAAAGAAAACTCGCAGGCAGAGCCCTTATAAACTAATTACAACTACCTTATCTTAAGTGTTACCACTGGGTAACTTCTTTATTCAAACCAACCAAGCCTTTGTATACGCATATACCTTTTCGCATATGCTTATTGTAATAAGAATTGTTTACAGATCATGTATGTTGAAATGAATATTGAAAAAAAATATATATATTATATATGCTGCTTGAATATTTTCGATTTTTTCATCAGTAAAATCTTCTAAAATAATTCTTAGTCCCGTTTCTTAATCTTACCGTATTTCGTAATACGACATTTATTTTCTCGCATTTATTCGCTCTCGACAAATAAAATAATTTCTTTCTAAATATCGATAAAAAATCACAAATAATCGCAGTCTCGCGATTTTATAATCACGAATATCGTGTCAAATATTAAGAGACGGGTGTGATATAATTAAATCCGGTATACTTGTACAGCTAGAACTTATGAAATTGTAGTAATACTGGTCGTGGAAATCTCTCGTATTAGTATATAATCATGAAAAACAAATAAATGTACGCTACCCTTTTTCTTTATAAGTACGTATGGTATGATTATTTATAACTATTTAATATATTATTTTTACCTGTGTCATCGTTTCGGCCATATTGTTTACCATATTGTTGTTGTATGTTCGTGATTAAAGTAATATCAAATATTTTTAATTACAATATTGTACAATAAAAACAAAAATAAATTGTTCGAAATTCCCTCATCAATAATCGTAATCTACGGGTTATGGATGAGTAAACTCAATAAATATTTTTGTTATAGGCAAAAAAAAAATATATATAGCAACGATACTATCTGTACGGCTAACATATATATATAAATATATTTATATATTATTTTTGTTTACGATACGAACACAATTTCAAAATTTGTTTGTTAAACCGTTTTATCCAATTTACGTAATCTATACGTTATTATAATTGTAATTTTAATGACAACACAGAATCGTTAAATCCGACGAAACACAAATAACCGTTGACATGAATTAGGTTCAGGAAAAACCGATTCGAACAGTCGTCGGTTCTCTTAAAAAACAAACTTGCTCGAGACCAACACACGTCGGCAGCAAGTGATAATGTTTTTTTTTTAAACGCGCTACGATATCGTAGTTCAACAAATTTTCACAATCAGTCAAGTCCGTTTTACTTACTCGGATAACGTTTTGAATTCTTCCTTCGTATAATATTAAGTTAGTAAAGATAGGTAAATTTCGATAAACTGTAATCCGTATGAACCACGGTATACATACAATATGCATAATAAATATAAGGTTAAAAATAATTTAAAACAAAGTGAACAAATAGTAAATTACAAATGTATTTCAATTAAATTGAAAATCCAGCATCTTTTACGAACTTTAAAATTGCTAAAATTACATAAGTGGAATGAGTGTTAAGAATGTTATGTGAATCAATTGGAGGGATATTGATTAGAGATAAAAATTGAAATAAATTCTGACGTGAAGAAACGAGAAACGGGCAATCCTACACAATGTGGTTGAAATCACATCCAACCTCATTATGGTTTGTAAAATAGGGGGAGTGATTTAGGAACAAATGGAATGTATAGTAATAAATTATGTCCAAATCGGAGTTAAGAAAATTGGACGATATGACATCTTGATAAAGGTAAATTAAGATACTATTTATGAAAGGATATCGTCGGTGTTATATATCTATACCACATAGCAAAATTGGTAGCTGATGTTGCCCATTTGCTTTGCCAAGCTTGATCGTGCTTTGCATTGAGAAGAATGAGAAAGTCAGTCGCCGGAATTTTAAGTACTGGACACCTCAGATTTTTTTTTGTGCTAACAGCGAGATAGGTTGAGCTGATTAAGTATTAAAAAAACACACTTAGAGTACACCACCGTACAGTAATTGTGTTGCCTCGCGTCATGCCCTCGCAGTCCTCTTCCCGGCGACTACGTTTTTTTTCTCAACCCAAAAAAGTCCCCGTTAAAAACTGTTCCAGTACATTTTATATATTTTCGCCATCCTACTACAACACGCACACTGTACGCATATACACACACACAATGTACGTTTCCCCAACAACCCCATCGGTTTTTCTGATTTTTTTTTACAGATCATTATTACGTAATTAGTATGAACTTGTATATCGTTACTGAAATTTGTATGCCACTCGTTTAGCCGAAAAAATAATATTCAATTTCTAGCTCGAATAGCCAATAGGTACGTTTTTGTTCAATCTACAACTCTAATAACTAGTTTAGTTTATTGTCTTTAATCTAGTTTATTGTCTCAAATAGACGTATTTAAATTTATAAAAATAATTTCATTGATAATCCAAAACAGTGTTAATGAGAAAAGTTTTAAAAATGAATTAAGTTAATGAGAGGGTGTGGGAAACGAAGTCCTCCACGGGTAACTTTCCCTTTCGTATGCTGAGAACGATGAATTTTTAATGAAGTCAGAGTCCGTTCTAAATTTTTTCCCAATTCAACTACTAGTGAGTTGTCTTAATTTATATACATACCTTCCCAGTATAATATGTCAAACAATAAATTACTTTCCGGAATATTTGTGGTAATGGATTTTATTCCAGTGCAACTATTTCCACATTTAATTTTTTTTGGTAACATCTTTGTATCCACAAAAATTTTGCGAATCTCTCACGCTGTTGTATGTATCGGTCTGGCAAGACAAAAAATTATATTTTTTTTGCGAATATCGGGAGATCTGTTTGCATGTGTAGGCGCATTAGTTGGTTCAATAGCGGAAATAAAGGACAATTTTTTTTTAATATTAAAATATGAAATAATCTTCCTCTTGCATTATTGTATCTACTACCTCATTGTGTATGTTTGGCATTGAAGTCACCTTCAATTATATAGAAGCTACCAAGGCTTTGGAGAAATGATTGTAATTTAGGTTCGGTGATTTGTTGGCCTGGAGGAAAATAAATTGAAGAGATTGTAACGTTTAAATGATTTATTTTGATTTTTATATTTGCTGCTTGGAGGTAAAGTTTGTGGATATTTTGCATTTCGTTGTAAAAAAGTGTTGATTTTATTATTATAGCAGCACCTCCATGTAATGTGTCGTCTGGGTGGTCAGCTCTAATAGCCGAATAACCACTAAAGCTAATTTTGGCAGTTTTTGATAGGTGCGTCTCAGTAATAAGGGCGATATCTATGTTTTTATGATGGAAGAGATAAAAATGTTCGTTACTATGTTGTTTTAGTCCATTGCCATTCCAAACGAGTATTGATAAGGAGGGATGATTTATTGGGTTCAGTGTCATTTTTTTTCTAGGAACTTGTCAATTACTTTGATTGGGAGGGAGTAATCAGTGATTTCAATTCGTTTATAAAGGATGTAAGTTGAGCAGTTAGTTGAGTAGTAGAACTTAAGGAAGTGTGATTTTTCGTTGAGATTTGGTTTTGGTTTTGGTTTTGGTTTTGAGTTGCCTGAGCATAAGACAAGTTGGAAGTGGTTGTTTTTATATAATTTTCTGGGGTAATGTTAGGTCTAAGAGGGTTTGGGATAATAGTATTGTTTTCGTGATATCTGACGTTGTTGAGATGATTTCTATTTGCTTGAGAAGATTGGCGGTTACGATGGTTTTGAATGTTTTTAAAAATTAGGTATCCCTGGTAATTTTCAGGATGATCGCCAGAACAGAGGACACATTTTGCTGGAAGGTCCTTGCTTTTGGTACAGGTATTTTAGCTATGTATCAATTTATGAACCACAATCCCTTTCTTGAATACAATCCAAGTAAAAAAGTAAAAAGTATTCCAAGAATACGGTTTTATCCTGTGTTTGCACGGCGTTATGGATAGGCATTTGAGCTACAGCTACGCGCTATGCGGATTTATCAGTTTGTCGATGTACTCGGCATTCCGAGAAGTAGCGGACAAAATAATATTGTACACACATTGTGATTACTTACAGTTATAAGATTATTCGATGTTTTCAGAAACTATTGAGCAAATTTTCATTTTTGATATCATTTAATTTATAAATAAGATCTTTGAATCATGTTCAATGATTTAAAAAGCGTGAAAAAATAAAATAAACACAATACCTACAACCAATAATTAATTACCCGTGCATTTTTTTTTTTGTAAAATAAAAAGCTATGATAAAATATACGTATACAAAGTAGTGAAACGAATAAAATTTACCTCTAAGTCTGTAACTGTTAATTTTTTTCATAATGCCACACAGAAAAACATAAAAACGTTGATTCCATACAAGAGTGTAAGTTGTTGGAACGCATAATTCGTCGGCAAAATAAATATATATATTTTTCATAGTTACGATTATTGAAAAACATTTAAAATTGTAAAATAATATAAATTATAAATAAATATAAAATTAAAAAATAAAATAGTAATATATATAATAAAGAAAATATGCTTAGAGTATTTAATAAATGTTTATTAAAGTACAAACTAGTTTTGACCGTAAGTCATTATCAGGTTCCAATGAGTGACAATAACAAAAAAAAGTGTGTAAAAAATATATGAATTGAATGAACAAAATACATGGAATATATAAGAAACAAGAAACGATCCTAGTGATATAGATTGTATTAAAACAAATGGAAAAAATTATCTATCATTGTCTAATATGTATTGATTAAGCTTATTGTTTTATAATTACAATAGAATCTCATTAATCCGGATTAATCGGTGCTCTAGGATGTACGAATTAATGAAAGTCCGGAATAAACAAACTAACCAAGAGTTATAATTATAATTAGGTTTACTGTATTATATCTTCTCCATCCCCCATGACCTTTTTGTTATTACCTATTTATTTATAATAAAAAAACAATCTTATTAATAAATTATAAAAAAAAAAAAACTTTGCGTTGGAACCTGCCACAGATTTGAATATTATAAAACTAATGGTTACTTGCATTATAATTTGCAGAATAGTATTCAATAAAGGATAACAGATATTTCCAAAAATTCCATATTTCCAGCGTTAATAGTTAAGAGACCGCCACACCAAAAGTTAAACGTATTCAACGCTCCGGAAGTAGAATTGTTCTCAGTAACTCGGCGACAGCAGTTCGTAAGTCAGTAGTCTTTCAACATTGTGAAAACATATATCCGTACTTCCATCAGTATGCCTCTTAGAGAAATTTTGATGAGAAAAACTTCAGAATAAAATTCAAAGAGAAGATGTTAAGCTATGCATAGGTCGGATAACTTTACGAAATATGGATTTTACACGATTTTTTAGCTGTTGAAAAATATGTAAAACCAAAAACTTAAATAACTAATAAGTTTTTATTGAATTAGCATTTCAATAAATTAGTCAGTACATGCAAAGTAGACACATTAACAAATTCATTCGTTCGGAAATATGTTCCAACAATCTATATTGTGGTTTTAATTTTCATGACGTTTCGAAACCGGTACAGGTTTCTTCATCGGAGTATATAGTGCACGTCTGACAATCGTGATTACCCTCAGTGTATTGTATATTTAGCACTTTAAATGGAAGAAAGATAAAAAAAGTATTACCGATTTGTTCAGGGGCGAACGCAAGAAATTAATTTTGGGAAGTTTTTAAAAAAATATCAATAAAAGTAAATAATATTCATCCAAATTTGAAAGATTCATTAATAATAATTATTATAAAATATCTATTCTTCAAAGTAATTTAGCCATTTAATCAATAACTTCTTCACATGTAACCTCCACGTCTATATACAAGTTTAATAGTAAAGAATATAGAGTTGTTGGAACGTGGATTGAATTTTTCGGTATAAAGAATTTTAAAAATGAACCACAGCTCATTTCAACAAAACATTTCAAATGTGTATAATCCACAATAGCTAAAGTTATAATTATTAAATAATTCACATATATATTATGTCGTAAATCGCAATGATTAAACAACAATTAAATACGATGCCCATAATGGGCTCAACGTATTATACATAAAGTGAATATTCATGTGATAATAAATAACTAGTAACAAATATTTTCGTACATTTCCAATTTCCAAAGTTAATAGTTAATAAGTAAATAATAAAAATTGTTAATTGGTCGTCTTACATACATGTAAAGTAATTCAAAATAACGTACATATTTTAAATATATTTCTACATTTTAGGGTGGTTTTAACCCCCAACCACTCTGCATTCAACCTCGCTTTCGATTTATATATATATATACAATGATATAAATACGTAAAATCAGATGTTTTGATGGAAACCCCCTTTTCCCGTTCGTCCCTTCATCCGTCGTCAGGCGTGTGTGTTTCGTTCGGACAACAGGCGTACAAGACCAAACAACTCACCATGGTTTCCGTACGTATACGAATCATTAGCCTCCCGGAGCGACGGATTTGTCTCTCATTCAATAACCAGTCTTGGCAACGGCATAATCACAAATTTTTTTCTCGATCCGAAATCATACTTTTTTCATAAATATGTATTTCGAATACTGATCTTCATACACTTATATACGTTGAATTACATTGTTGCATTTCCAGTTTTCCTATTTTGTTTAAAAGTTTTTTGTATTCGTTAAATGATATAGTGGTGGCAGATGCAATGCAGGTAATATATTATGTATTTAATTAGGTCGATCATTCCCTTGTTTGTACTCGTAATTAATGTTTACACGACAATCCCTCTGGATTGTTTGTTGTCTGTCAGTGTGTTTATAAGACTAACATTCAAAACCGTGCACGTGCTCTTATAGTATATTAGATTGCGCAAGTGTAGCGCCTTATAATAAATCTGTAATACAATATAACGTAAGTACGTCTAAAGTCGG